>CALSCE010010661.1:7604147-7659836 GCA_943593645.1 Bovichtus variegatus
CACACACACACACACACACACACACACACACACACACACACTAATAAATAACCAATCAAAACTACACCCATATGAACTTGGGTACACTACTGAAAAACACATTGTTCCTAGCCAAGAACACAGTATACACGACTGTCAAGGACTTTATAGACAATCTTGCAGTCAGCCTCGACTCTCTCAGGTCATCACTAACAATTATTTTACCAGAAGACTTGGCAAATCACAGTTATGCACCGCGAGTAGCAATGCTGGTGTTAAAGGGCACTCCCATTGGATGACAGCAGGACAATAAAGCAGTCATGGCTGGGAAAATATATCACTAGTGTAAACATACACAGGCTACACATTACACATGTAACATCACAGTGTACAGCAAGGGAAGACTGACATTTTACGGTGAGCCATGTACCTCAAATGGTGATGAAATGTGTAACTAATACCAGATGTTCAGTGATCACTAGTTCAGACAGCAGGGGTGTGTAACCTCACACAGGTTCCTACGAGGATATTTGATCAAAATTAGCTCAATTTAAATATGTTTAGCTTACTCCCTATAAAAAAGGCACAACGATAACTTGTTCATAGCTTTCACTTCCTACCCACCAGTAGAGTAAGCAGGCAATGATGCACCAAGCTTATACTCGACTGACGAACAGTACATTTGTCTTAAATGGAGCCCTTGTACACGCAGTCTCCTCAATACAGACCCGTAGTCTTCTGCTGATGTGTGTGTGCAGCCCCTTGGTTGAAATAAAGAGCTTTGTGGAGGAGGATAATCTTTGTCTCGCACAGAACATGTAAGTTCCCTCACATAACAGCGCCTCCTTTGTCAGGCACGCAGAGGACAGATGGAGACATCGGCGCCTTACGTTAAAAGCTAAACGATTAACATTATATATATATCACAACGTCTTACTTTTGTCCAGGTTATAGCTGACTCGGTTCACCATAGCGGAGGCAGTCTGGGGCGATTGGCTTTCAGTGCGACGCACAAACCGGATATCTTCACACTACTCGGCCCACGTGTTTTCTGGTCAGCCGATTTCAAGTATAGACACAATAGAAGACAATGGAAAATACCCTTGTGGTTAATCGTCTGCAGCAGGCAGATACCAGCATGGCATCAAAGAGCAAACTATATCATATTCAGGAATATGCTAGATGGAGGAAGAAATTGTGCATTTTTATGGCCTGCACAAAGAGCCAGACAGACGACAGCGACACAGCCGTCCCGCACACCGAGAGTTTGCGATGTCCCTACCATGAGTCAAGAAACGGGTGATCGACACCAGTTTAAAATGTTACAAGACACACATTTTGCAATGGTTAATTTAATCGAAGGTCGATATTTTACTGTAATACACTGAGAAAACAGCACCCCACACCCTTTTAATTGTTTTCCACGTACACTTCACAGGTCTCAACCATAGACTGTATAAAGAGGTCTCCACAGGGTCTTAGCAGAACATACAGCGCGAACACGTCGCCTCGTGTTCATCAAGGAAGCTTACTGTTGACCACTTAACGCTATTGGCACTTTATTGTCCAGTATTTTATAACCAGTGGGCGTAGCGCGAGAGAAACCATGACCGACGACAGCGCTTTAGGCTAATATGACTGGTCGAACGGGTCTGGTGTGGGCGGGACACTCGCATCTGATTGGCCCTGCAGCTGTCACTCACAGAGCTCTTCGGGGCCTCGCGCGCTAGGCCTACTTTGTCATACTTTTCGTGCTGGAAACGAGCAGCGTGGAAATGTAAAGCATTAAACTTCCCCAACTGAGGAACCACGTAGCCACTTAAACGCACCCAGAGAAAAAGCCTGTACCGAACAAGAGACTCGCCGGTAGATACACGGACTGAACCACGACATGTACAAACGTTACATTTCAAAACCTACTTCGTCACGTTTGTTTTGAACTCAGAAAGCCGACATGCGGCACCGCACCATCTCCGCCGCTGACGCATCCACCAAACCGTCCTCATTCCCGATGTTATTAGGGATTACAAACCCCGAAGCGACGGGGAGCTACGATGTGGGCTTCTTACCTGTTCTCCAGTCACTCTTTGTCCGGTTGGGTGTAAAATGTGCAGCGTAATCCCTGTAAAGTGCAGGTACCACCGCCTCCGCCTGTCTGGTCCAGATCACGCAGTTGAATTTCTCCCAGTTGCATTCACCGCCGGCGCGGGCAGTGTGGCGCTACAGTGCGCATGCGCCAACAACGACCCAGGCCCAAAGTGTTGCGATAACATAATTTATTACCTTAAAAAATCTAAAATGTGCTGCCTATTTTATTTTTATGCAGTTTCATAAACATGTCACCAATTGTAATTTGATTTCATTTTTAAAATATATTTTTTAACGGAGCTAATTGAACAAATCAAGCTTTTAGGACATGACGCGACACCAACTAATATTCTCACTAGTTACAGTAATCAAATGGAGGCCAACATTATAACTTGCTACTCTTATATACATTTTGATCCAGTAAGTCAGGGAAGGACCTGCAATAAGTCATTGTTTACACCTACCTACACTTCACTGGGCGCATAGCTCCACCCACCGTCCAGCCAAAGGAACTGTTGTTTATTGACAGGAGTGGAGGGTGACCAAGCTAAACTCAGTTTAATAGTGGGTGCGTTTCAATTTGTCCACCATTTTAGTCTTGCATACATGTCTTTATGTGATAAATGTATATCGTAACAATAACTAAAACCAATAACTATCTGCCTATCTATCTGTCTGTCTGTCTGTCTATCTAACTATCTAACTGCGGGTACAGGTGTTTTTAATAAGTACAACTTATAGATATTTCACCTCTGATATGAGCTATTGATGAATATGATACCTGTCACTGTGACACTATAAACACTATGACACTTAATTGTAACTAAAATACTGTTTAAAACCATAGTAGCATATAAACACAATAAAGTAGCCAAAGCACGGCTGATGTTTTTGCAGTTAGGACGATTTGAAAATATAAACTGCTATTTTCATGACCTGTCTGTGCTTTTTGAAAGAGGCTGTCTTCTGTTTGTTTTTTCTATAACTTGTTCCAGTCCCACAGGCTGAGGCCAGAGGTCCTCTTACTCTGCTGCCATGGTTACAGCTTTTCACCAGTTGCAGACAGGTGTATGATTGCTCGAGAGTGTGAGATGCGTCACGCATGGAGCAGTTTCGCACAGTGATGTGCATAATAGGGCAAACAGTTGAATATGTACAGATTGGACGAGTAAGGATAGGGAGAGCTTTGTATCAGTTTGCTAAACCCTCTCATCCGTGCAGTCACAGGAATATGACTTTCATACCTCTGGATGAATAGACTGAAAAGCCTTCTGAATGTTTGAACGTCTAAAGCTGACATGAGATGCCCTCTATGGCTGTACTAAACCGATGAGACAAGCAGATCTTTATTTTCTCTGTCTGATTGTGTAACACATTGTAACACAAGTGTATCATTTTTAAAGTCTTTCTGAGAAATACTGGTTGAGAAATGCAATGGGGAACTTCAAGGGATACTTAGGAACTGCTGAATCAAAGCAATAAAATGCTATTATGCAAAATACACACAAGGCTGAACCTCCTGAAAACAAATTCCTTTAAAAAACAAACAAACATAAAACTCAAATTATTTAGCAGATAATTATGAAATTAGGCATTTTGCTGAGGTATTAAATAATATAAATCAATGGATTGTAATATTTTAAGGTATTTTATATGCACAAAAACAATATTGATTGAATATTGATTTTTTTCATACTATCTAATTAAGAAATACTGACTTTAATTCTCTACAGAAGGAAAAATAAATGTTCTCTAGTGAAAGTCATAAGGCCTGGATCATGTGGTCGCAGCTTCCTGCCAGGGGTCTTTGTCTCCTCTCTGCAATCCACTATCAAAACAGAGGCAAACATGCCAACATAAACACAAGGCATCAATCTACAACAGAACAAATCTTTATTTATGGACAGCCATCCCATATTATAACAAGAAGGTATGCAAACACACATATATACACACACACACACACACACATGGAAAGTGGTTTGAATCAGTCCTATGTTCAAAAGGCAGGCGGTTACAGCAGAGAAATTAACAGTTAATTACAAAAAAAACTTTTTTATTGCTCTTTACAGCAACATTTTACTTCACCTTTAACCTGGATCATTAGAATACACTTTAGGAGAGTTAATACTATTTACACGCATTATATTTATTTACATCGGCAAAGCCTGAGAGGGGACACAAAAAAAGCTTCATCTACATTCTCATAGTGCTTGAACAATCCTCCATTCTCAGTCCAGGGTTTGTGGTAGATTAATCAAATGTCAGTCTGTGAGGGAGGCCGTGTACAGTTATCACATCCAACACCCGTTTTTATCATAAGACCTGAGCCAAAGCATACACAGACCACAAACAAGAGAGAACACAATTCCAATTGAAGGACTTTTTTTTTTTTTATAGATAATAGAGAAAGAGTTGTATTACCAACCCCCACATCACTATGATAAAAACTGTAATTACAACCCTCTTGTCTGGCTTCACTCGAGTGTTTAGTTGTAAAATCAAAGCACGTTTATTTTTCTTAGAAAAATCGCCACCATCCGTTATAAAGAGATTCTGAACATCCTTCCAGTTTGTGCTTTGAAATGAAGGCGCTGCACTCTGTCAGAATAGTTGTGGCGGCGCGGCTTCATGTGTCTCGTAATATGACAACATACGAGGAGACAGCTTTCAGTACAACTAATCAAAACAGCACAGGCAAAGCTTATCAATAAGACACCATTACAATAATTATTTTTCCTTTTTTTATGTTTTAAATTTTTCTGTACATGATGAAAGAAGGCTGTGTCTTTCGTTCACACTCTGACAATCACACACACAAACACACTTGAATGAAACCACAATGTCTTTAGGTTTGTTGTGCAAGTGAATACTGTAAGACTCTCACTTTACACATTTGTCCAATGAAACTGTAGTACTATCCATTCAGTAAGAAATTAAAGAGCAAATCTGTTTTCACATGCAGCGGTTAGAAAATACAGTCATTAAAGTGAGCCACTTTCAAGCCGACCCTGTTGATTTTAGTATCAAAATAACAGTGAACCCCAGGGTGATGTGTGTCGTCTCTCAGTAAGAAAACAAGTGAGAACAAGGGTCCAAAGTCAGAGCTGTTTTCACACCGCTTGTGTTGCAAAAGGTGTTACACCTCACCCCGAGAGTTTCCAGTGTGGTCTGAACAGAAAACAGTGTTTATGCATGATTGTTAGATGTGCAACTGGAGATGCTGATTCAGCACCCGAGGTGAGCTCTGCAGTTACACCACCCCTTCGATGAAACTGGTTTCCAGGTGAACGATGAGCATTCTCAGGAAGGACATCTCCTTGCGCGTGTTCTCGAAGATGATCCGTGGGTCGTCGGATTGGCACCGAAGGCAGTTGGGGGCCATCACCATGGCCAGGTTGTTCACATCCATCTTGGTTATAGCAACGTTGGATGGCTGAGCGAATACCTGGAGATAAACAGGATGAAGGAGAAAGCAATGAGCAAGGCACATTTTTGAGTCACAATTAGTTATCCACAAGCTCAAATATATTATATATAACATACATATTTTTTAAAATCAGGTTAAATGTTTATTTGATAAATATAATACCTCACAATAGTGACGTTTAGTTTTACTATTTCTATAGGGGAGGGTAATGCATTTTTAAAAAAGGTATCAGAATTGAAGCTCACATCAAGAATTGTACGAAGAAGGTATTGTATAAAAAAATAAGAATACAAATGAACAATCTTAAGTAAAGTAAGTAACATAAATGTAAAAATAGTTTACATTTGTTTTGCAGTCAGTAAAA
Source organism: Bovichtus variegatus (assembly GCA_943593645.1). Taxonomy (NCBI): domain Eukaryota; kingdom Metazoa; phylum Chordata; class Actinopteri; order Perciformes; family Bovichtidae; genus Bovichtus; species Bovichtus variegatus. The sequence goes on from CALSCE010010661.1 coordinate 7,610,009, forward strand.
ACTGCACAAAATTGGCAGTTTATTTAAAAACCCCACACAACAACATGTGATTAAAAAGACAAAAACTAAACTCATTTGATCGTAAATTTTAATTCCGACTTCCATTTTTTTATTAAGTTTTAGTATTTTTTACAGAAGGGCAATGCATTCACTTAAAAAAAAAAGAAAAGAAAAAAAGACCCATTTTTCTGAATTAACGAGATTCATGAAGAAATAATACTCACCTCCAATTCAGAAATACAAAAGCAGATTTTTCTTCCCATAAAAAATGTAAATGTCTCATAATTGTTCAGGAGAAACAGAGCAGAATAAATTTTTTCATGAAAACTTTTCTCGGAATTCTGAGATAATAATCTCGTTATTTCAGAAAAATTTAGTGGACTATTGACCCCGGTTGGGATTATTTAAGAGTGAGGGCTGTGTTTATAAATCTTTGTCAACATGTTGCTTACCTGCAGGAAGTGGATGAAGTAGCAGAGCACCAGCCTGTTGAGCTCAGGCAGAGACTGAACCACGGCGATGGCCGCCACCGGGTCGTCGCAGTTATTGACGCACTGCTTGTAGAAGTTCATCGGGATGAGAGGCTCCTCCAGCTCCCGATACCACAGCTTCATTAGAGAGGCTGAACGAGACAAACGTACCCTTAGTATTCATACTCACACCCAGCACATACACACAGACATTAACCAGCAAGATCCTCACCAGGAACGTTGGGGTCAGAGAGATTCTCTGGGATCCTCCACTGGTCTACTTGAAGCTTCAACGCATTCACTTCGTCAATGTCTCCAGGCACTCTGAAAATAAAACACAGCGTGTCAGTTACACTCAGTGGCCACAAGAGGGACCCCCACTTCTATCATTACAGATTCTCCATGCCCTGTGGCAAATCCATTGCTCATGCACACCCAATTGGCTTTAAATGTGGCCTGGTGGCTGAACTTAGTCTGCTCTAAGTTTACAGTATTTCTTTGGAACAAAACTAAAAAAACAGAATAAACATAACACAACTAAACAACACACTGTTCAGGACAGTCCCCGTGTAGGAGCGTGAGTTTCACGAGGAGGGAAACACTTTCGTAAACAAGTCAAGATGTTACAGAACATTTGCTGCAGAAAACCCTACACAAACACACAGTCGTGTAGTTCCTACATACTTAGCTTAAGCAGTAATGTAAACACATATTATGGAGTATCAAATTAAACAAGTGCAGGTCTCAGGAGCAAAGCAGGGCTGTGTTTGTTCTGCTGTCTGTTGGGTTTAACTGTTCACAGGGAGACTTTGAAATACGGTGATACAGGAGACCACCCACATGTTGTTTATACACACTATGCATACGTTAAGAACATACAGTACAGTACATAAGATCCCCTATTCATTTCCTAGACTCAACCTCTCTCACGCTGCTCAAGTCGAGACATGTAATTGGCTGTCTATCTTACCTGAAGATGCCCTCTGTCTGAGCCCCACCCAGAGCCAGAACATACTGGGAAAGCTGAACCTGCACCCAGGGCAGTTTTCTATCTGGGAAGAGCTCGCTCTGCCTCTCCATCACCTCCTCCAGAGAGCTGCCAAACAGGGAGGGAGTGACGATGGCCCGCCTACTGTGGTCGATCTCCTCCAAGGTGGGCTTACGTAGACCCTAGAGGGGAGAGAGGTTAGGGAAGGACAAGATTTACTACCTGTGTATGTCGGGGACTATGATACCAATCATGTCTGCAGCTGCACGGCTATGACGGGGTCTGTGTTTATGTCTCTACCTGTGACTGTGTCAGTGTGCCTGTAATTATGTTTCTCTCTGAGTGACGGTACCTAGGATGACTCAGATGCCCAATCGCAACTTTCAAACTGACGCGTCCCATATTGGTCCAAATAGTTATTACATAAGAATATGGATATTGCATAGGAAAAAAAGGAAATATTTGGTATTGTGATTTTTTTAATGAATTTATTCAGTATTTTCTCCTCCCTTAAATTGATGTGTGTGGTTTACCAGTATTATCACATTTATAATACATTCTAGCACATTTATTTGCTAGATAAATGTCATAAGACAGTCATTCTCATTCCCTTTGAGGACGAGATGGACTGAGACTGATATGGACTTGAGGTGATTCTTACTTGATGACCTGTCGGTGTTTTCTTTTAGGGAAGCCCTCTTAGTCGATTAATTTGTCGTTTTGGTCATAGTCGACTAAGATTTCTTTAGTCCATTAGTCATTTTTTATTATTTTTTTCATGCTGAACAACTTAACTTACAACAAAATCGTAATTGTTAGTTGCCTAAGAATTTACATCTGAGCTGTATTGTATTCACCCTGGTGAAATGTCTGTTCAATAGTCCTGTGCATTTCCACTAAAACAAAAACTACAAAAACAAAGTGTACATCTTCTTAAATATTACGTCCCATTTTTATTATGAGAAGTTGGCACATTTGTGATAGCATGTAAATGCAACGTCTAAAGCTTAACTCCTCTTCCTTTATTCTTTTAGCTTACCTTTTTGCCTCCAGTGATCGCCACCTTCAGCAGTTTCCGATGGCAGAACTTGGCATATGTGCTGATAGGCAGACCTGTGAGGTTGAAGAAGAGGAAAGTGCAGGACTGAGAAACGACGAAACCAAAGTATACAAGAAACACTTTGCACACTCTTGTTATGTCCTCAAAGACCCTATGTAAAACCCTTAAGCTTCAGGCATTACTGAACACACAAAATAATAAATGATTTAAATTCTTTCCCACAAACAGGACACGCTGTTTTCCCACAGATGTCAAACAGCGTATGAGAGGCAGGCAGTAGTAATTGGAGAGACATGTTGACGGTGTGATTCTGGCATATGGGGATTAGAGCAGGCCCGGCTAAACTGTCAGGCTGAGGGAAGATTTACTGCTGTTGAACAAAAGCTTTCGAGACAGGATCCGGCCTGCACATCCAACATTAAGGTGATTCACCAGCGTACACAGCCATGAAGAGTTTCGGGGAGAATGAGAAAGACAGGGGCTCCCTGTCTGCTACCTGCACTAAGTAGCTGCTGTAGGGCCCAGATGTCATTCCAGAGACACAAGCAACAAAAAAACCTGATGTGTCCTTTAACAGTGTACACGTCTAGTTCTCAACCAATCAAAAAAAAAAAAAAAAAAACACCACAAAACCGTGACTTTTGGGTCGTTGTGTGTGTGCACTCATGAATAGAAATCATCCCCATCTTTCATTGCTGTGGTAACTCGAGTTTACACCAAACACTGAGCTCTCATGGGGTCTATTCCCATTCCCAGAATCTCCTCTGTATCAGCTACTTGAACCGGGGCCAGAAGGACTAACCCATAGATGGAATTAAAAAAAAAAGTAACAAACACATTCCATCATGTTCCTGACAGTCAAAGCCCCCAGATTTATGGCAAACAGGTGACTCCCACTCAGAACTGCTGCTAATCTGACCGAGTTGAACTATAATTATGTCTAATTAGAGCGATCGTACCAATAATTTGCCCTTGATCTTGGCAAAGACGGGCTATTTTTCCCCCAAGGCTCCAAACATAGAGGCTGTACCCTTGCTTGCAGAAAAGCAAGAGTGCAGTGAGAAAGGGTTTAAACACTACCGGTGGTCTATATTTACATCAGGTTTGATGGCATGAAAACAACAACAACCAGGCAACCAAAGCCCAGGAGAAAGAAGAGCTCATTAGGAGATTGCGTGTACTGCACCGGGCTGAGAACGGCATGACACCTGTCTACGCGTTGAAGCTAAACTTGGAAACAAAAACACAGAGGAGCCATTAAAAGGATGTTGAGGAGACAACTTCAGTCTCAGCTGGGATATTGTTTATGAGACAAGTCTACACTAATCCAAGTGTTGGCTGAAAGCAACGCTTCCCTGGGCCCCGAGAAGTCCATTTTACAAGCCCAGAACAGGTCTGGCCTGAAAAGAGGTCTCCAGTTCCCCCCGGGGTTATCATCGTAAACTGAAACTAAAACTAAAACTAAAATAAGCAGTAAAAAATATTGTTGTGAACTGAAACTAAATAAAAAACGATATCCTTTTAGAAAAACCCGAAACGATATTGGCAGGTTATAAAATAAAATTGAATGTAATTAATTTCCGTTTTAGTTTTTGTTAGCTACATTATGTTAGCAGGAATTTCTTTCCAACGACTCTCGTGACATTGAAGCACAGAAATTGAACTGACTTGACATTCCAGCAGATGGCACTATGCCGCAATTGCGTCACATGTTTTTCACAGGCAGTCCGGTCTTGTAGTTTACTCTTGTAGTTGTGTAAAATGGCATTTTACCAAGCGGTTCAGCTCAGGTCTTACGTTAACCAGCTGGTAGCGAGTGTGGTAGTGAAAGAGTACTCAAGTTGATTCCCAAATCAAAAGATTTAAACATTAAGGCCATTCCTACACAGTTGTCCAACCATGTATTTTGTATGTATGTGTAGCTACATACTTCCGAGTCATTATCCCTGGCACTAAAAAAACAAAACAAACTAAATATATAAAAACTAAACTTTCAGAAAAACTGAAACTCAACTAAAAGTTAAAACTAAAATAAAACTATTATAACCTTGTTTCCCACATGCGACTCCCACTCCTGCAGCTGCTCATAACTCTGGTCACACACAATGTCCCAGCTCCTCCATCCATTAGACAAAACAGAAACTTTCATTAAGCTGTTTTTGTACGCGTGACACTTGATCTGGCTTTCATTAAGATTCCTCTCTCTTAAAAAGACCTTCAGAGTTAGAAATGCTTAGTAGGCTTTCCCTTTGACCTCTGAGTCAGTTGGAGTCTGAGTCACTGAAGTACAATGTGTGAGGTGCTGTGGTGTCTGCTGCCAGATGATTGTGTTCCTCTCTGGTGACATCATCAGAGCTGGCAGTGTGGGCCGCTTTAATGAGGGCACGTGCTGATGAGTAGGTATCCCCTTTAATGGCTGTCTGACATGCGAATGACAAGAGAAACCGCTAATATGACTCACAGTGTGGTCCATTGTGTGCACAGAAAACATTCTGGAATTCTCATCCTACATATTTTTTTCAACTCAACTTTCTGTGAAACCAATTCATTGTATCTGCAAGTACATCAGCATGTACTCATCAAACTGCACCGCGCTGAATTTTCCATCCTACTCAGAGCGGTCACTCTACAGGGAGTGATATGTCAGATTTGTAATGGCTACCATAGACCCTGGACAGCTTTTGAATAAAGTAGAAAAACATCTTTGAGACTCCCTCCCTTGCCTACTTTGTGCTCTGTTAAACAGATCTGTTGTGCAAATGGGAAATACTGAGGATCCAATGTTCTGAAAGTGATATTTTGGACTGAAGAGTAAGTAAATGAACACAATTTACCTTCTTCATCATCTGTATTCTGTTTCCGCTTCTTTCTGGACTTTGAATTCTTCTTCATCTTCAGTTCCTGCTGATCCAATATGAACTGAGTCACTATGAAACAGAAGAAAGTAAAGGTCAAATTTCTGACAGTCAATTAGATAAACCCAAGGCCTAGAATCAGATTATCGGGCTCGTCAAAAACAATACTGTGTGGTTTTTTAATGATCATGCTAACTAAATGAAATTACTATTCCAAAGGAAAATAGAAAGGGAAGAAAATGCAAATGTGATTTAAAATAATGACTATTACAGGGAGGTACAGAAGAAAAGAAAGGTGACCCACCCTCTTGCTCAGTCTGAGACTCACATTTCTTGTCGCTGGTGGGCTCCGTGTGTCTCTGGATGTAACCCTCCAGGTAGCAGCGGAACTTGGGCGAGGGGGCAAAGAACGCCAAGCTGACGGCCATCAGCTCCCAGCCTGCCGCCAAGCTTCTTGGGGTGGCGTTGCCCGTGGTCTGCCTCACCAGCTGCACGTACAGCTCGTCCCGCAGCCCCGGCATGTCCCAGCACTTGGTGATGATAAGGAGGGCACAGTGGCGGCGGTCCAGACGCGAAGGCCTGTCTCCCATGTAGGCCTGCAACAGTTTGAACATCTCGCAGGCCTCCTTCCTGACGGCGCGGTTGCTGGTGACCAGCATGGGCTTTTTGATGGATCCGCGGTTCCACGACAGCATGTTGGCGATGGAGACGCGCCGACGGAAAAGGCCTTGTGTGTGCATGTTGAGGTGCTTGCTGGCCCAGTCCTCCATGCCAATGTCGGGAGGCGGGGGCTGCCGCAGGGTGGCGTAGGAGAGCTGGTAGGAGGATCCCCGTGCTCTTCCTCCTGCCCCGTCAACTCCCTCTCTGTTGTCATGGTTGGCAGGGCGGTGAGGGCCCAGGGAGGCGGTGCGCCCATCCACCATGCCTTTCTTCCTGCTCTCCAACTGAGCCTGCAGCTCTAGGGTGCCTGCCTGCAGGGGGGACAAGAGGTGAACATGAGGTAGAGAAGAACAGTTCTACAGAGGAGGAGGGAGGGTAGAAGAAGCAAACTGTGTGTGTGCATCTGCAGAAGAGTCACTGTGTCACACTAGAAACTGTGCCGCCTTCCGTCTAGCATGCTCTGCAGTTCTGGGGCTTAAGGGGGAATTGTTGCAGGATTGGCACTTTCATTTCCTGATGCCAGATAAGAATTGTACAGGGACAAACAATCTTCATGAGCCCTGGCCTCAGGAGCAGGTGACCAGACAGTGACATTAACAGTCCTTACCCTTGCCCCGTCCCACACCAGGCTCACATAACCCCGCAAAACCCAAGCTATGCTCCAGACCTCCCTGTGATCCCTGCGGTGGAGTTGATGACTGTAAGGAGCACCTCAAACTCCCTTAATACAGAAAGCCAGTAACCCAAATATGCTCTGCAAACAGCCAGGAACAACACCAAACCGGAGCCAGAATCAAAGCACAAAATTTACTAATGGAACATAAAATGCATCAACAAGTCTTTTCAATGAGACCCTGATGTAATATGGAGCTCACGAGTGCCAGACAAGCAGGACTTCACATTTTGGTTTCTCAATCAAGTGGAGCAGATGTGAGGTTCGGCTTTGGCAGAGAGTTTATTACGGTCGTACAGAGTTGGTCTGTTTAAAAAAAAAAAAGGGGTGATAGAGGTCAACTCCAGAAGATCAAATGCAACAAAGCACATGTTTAACTAGGGAATGGGAGTGTACAACTTCTACTTTCCGTAAATTACACAGTTTTACAGATCGCTTACTGATGCACCAGCACAAGATGGTTATTTAGTCATAATGTGGATTGGGAGACAACAAAATGTTCTTAAATTTTAAAAACATGAATTATTCATGTTTTTAGTGCATCCTTTTGAACAAGCGAGTTCAAAAGGTCTTTCAGCAAGAACAGAATGTTCAAATATGGAAATATGGAGCTGCTCATACATAGCGAGCCATAATCTGTGAGTGTGTGTGAGTGATATAACAGCAGGTCTGAAGAACATTCCAGGACAGACTTAGGGGGCCCGCTCAGTGCTCCTTGGCTGTTGTCTAACATGCTTAAGCTACAGTGGTACCAATACCAGCCTGCCTCCTCTTCCTCCTCCTCATCTCCTTGCCAAGCCTGGGCCATATGGGCCGCAGCAGCCCTCCTTCCTGCCCGAGGGAAGCCATGTCCTGAATCTCTCTGGCCTGGCGTGGGCCCCAGATGCCAAAGCACATAGCTGGCATATGAGAATACAGTACCTGCAGTGCAGGGCAGATGGACGGTAGTAAGAGGATGACAGGTAATGCTGGGACTGTGGCCATTATAGTCATCAGTGCCCGGCCTGCCCACTGCCTAATGTCCTGGGGACATTTAGGAATTCAAGATTGGAGTGTAAAAGGCATTACTCACAAAATGTGACAGATTAGCCTTACTGTTTTCATCCCACTGTTCCCTGTTGAATCAAACAGTCATTATTATAGTTGCAAAGGTGCAGTGGGACCGCTTCTGAAAACAACACTGTAATGTATGGAGGTGTGATTCTGTTGCAAGAAGGGATTTGGAGATTAGAAGTAGCAGACCTTGGAATTGGCTCCACATGCTGCTACTTACATAAATGTTTTGAGAAGTCAAATAGTTATTTTATCTTCGATCATGTGTTTTGTACGCACTCTTGACGTCAAGATAAACCATCACTGTGATTCACGTGATTCCTCCATGTGTGTCTCTTTGTATTTTAGTGCTCTGATAAGTCAAAATGTAACCAAATCTGTTGTGTTGTCTAGGGCTTTTAAAAATATGATCTGCCCCAATAGTCAAGAGGAATATTAGTGCTCAGTGCTTCTGTCCATTCTTTTACTTACAGCTCTGTGAGGACTAGACCGTACAAATGCAGCAGCTAAACATTTCCATAATACGCAGATGCTTTATTCAGGAATGACTCTGCCTCCTTTGACAAAGTGAGACTGAATTCTTCTCTAATCTGATAGTGAATTTGTAGAGACATCAGTAATCAGAGCACTTCCAGACCAAACAAAGCTGAATCCAAGCAAACTTGCAGAGGTAAACAGACCACACGTTAACACAGGCACAGTTAGGCTCCTTATCAGACAGAAAATTGTCATATTATTGGTTTAGCTTTGATGTATTCTCTTACTTATTAACAAGAATGTATTTTCTCGCTGTTTGCCTCACACACACACAAACACAGGCAGGGGTAGGGTTACCTGTGAGGGTGGTCCTGGGGTCTCTGGTGATGACAGGCTGGCCTGGCTATTCACGCTCATCTCCAAGGTGTCCACCTTTTCATAGGTCCTTTTCTGCCTCCCTGGTATCTCCAGAGGGGTCAGCGCAGGGTTGCCATGGTTACCCGCCCTACTCAGTGACCGGGGAGCCCCGGTGAGTTCCTCTCGTGATGCGCACCTGCTAGCTGACCCCCCTCCCACTCCCCCGTACCACCTGAGAGAGTCTGCAGGGGAGCGCGTCCGAGGTACGACAACCCTCTCCCCAATCTCCGGGTCCAGTCCTGCTCTCACCTCCCTCATGGTGTTGGAGCGACTCACCACCTCCCTCATCTCGGCCATGAGCCTCTCGTTGAGTGCACACAGCTCCCCGCTGCTGCCCACCGACCCCGGCCTGCCTCCTGCACCGCCGCTGGCTCCCACCCTCCTCCTGCTCTTTCTTCTCAGACTTGGGGAGGGGCCGGTGGAGTAACCAGAGTCTTGATAGTTTGCCGTGGCCTGGGGGGTTGAGGAGGTGAAGTCCTGCGAGGCCTGGCTGCTCTGCCTGCTGTGTCGTGCTTCCATGGCGCGCTGGACAGTGGCCTCCAGGACCCGCCAGCTTTGCTTCTTGTCCAGCGTACTTGGGCCTGGGGTCCCTGGCTCTCTGTCCCTCAACTGGCCTCGAGCCTGGGGCAAAGAGTGGGCCTGAAGCTGGGGGTGTGGCTGAGGCGGGGTCAAGACAGCATCCTGCCTTGAGGTAGGGGAAGGGGTGCGTGTGGGTACAGGAGAGCCAGGTAGGAGCCCCTGTTTGGGGTCTACGTTAATCATGTGCTTGATGCACTCCAGACCAGCTGGGCTGTAGTCAGAGGCGGAGGGATTCCTCTTGTGTCTGGACCCTGGATGAGATGAACCAGGGTGCTGGAGGTGTCTGGGTTTTTGGAGGCTATGTGTAGGTGTCAGGCGAGACAGAGGTTGTCCGCTGTACAGGTGTGCCCCCTCGACCTCCATGTCTGTTGGGGGTTCATCATATATGGGACATTCTGAAACTGGCTCGTCATAGATTGGGGTAGTGCAGCCATACTGGGGAGAGGCAGGGCATGGCGTGCTGGTCTGTGACCTGTGAAGGAGCGGACTGGGATGGGTACTGTCTGATGTCACCAAACAGAAGCTGCCATTGCTGGCCTTTCTCAGGTGATGGGCCTGACGTGTGTCAGCTGTCATTTTGCCAGAAGGGGTGGTTTTATATCCCTGGGTAGAGCTTGTGTGTCCTCCTTGGGTCTTGTTGCCAGAAGGGTGCAGGGTGAAGGTGTTGGCTTTGCTGTTTGCACTGTGCTGGATGTGCTGCTGCAAGGCTGGGATGGGCTGGCTACGGCTCATGCTGTTCACCTTCACCAACATGGCTGCCTTAGAACCAGGTGCAGGCTGCCATCTTTGAGAAGCATCACTAAAAAAGGGACAAAACATAAGAAAAAAGTGAGATTTGACATCAGTCCAAGCAACAAAGTATGCATATCAATTCTGAATAAACACCCAAAAGTACGGACGGTACCATAAAAAGCACTATCATCACATACAAATCATACAGAGGCATTAAGCCATTCGCTATATTTCATCCATTCATGGCTGGGAATATCAGCAGCAATCCACAAATTCCTCTCCAAACATTTTGCTGACCTCCAAAGTCTTGACTCCATTTTTAGTCTGGCAGTCATAATGGCCGTGTCAAACCTATGAGACAATAAATCCAGTGTGTGTTGTGCAAACCAAGTGCCTAAAAATACTGCGCAACTGAACACAACACATCTTACTGAAATCCATCCACACTTCCAACATGTGGGACTGGCTCAGGAGAATATATATAGGATAGTACTATATCAATTCATTTCTGGTAGTTGTATGTCTGTGAAGTAGCTCATGTTGGTATGACTCTCACATGGCATAAAAGTCTGGCATCTGACTCACTGAATCAACATTTGTTTAGTACAGCAGCAGGCCACATAAAAAGAGATTGATCTGAGAGAAGTCAGGATTGCAGTAGTTCACAGCTGAGAATATCTTCACTCGGGTCCAAAGGTTAATTCTTCTCCTTTTGGTTGAGCGGCTGGGCTAACATCAAACCCTATGGCCCACTGCTAATCCCAGCAAATGTAAAACAATCTGCCATCAATCTGGTCTGCTGCCCTCCACCAGGCTGTCCCCTCATAATCTTCCCCTGCAATCAGGACTTTTCATTCCTCGACTGATCAAAAAACGTGCCCTCTTAAACCTGTGTGTCTAAAGCGGTGCATTATTGCACATACACGCGTGGACAGAGTTGCCGGCTGGCCTGATTAAGACACATGTGACGCAGTACAGAATACACAAGCTCAGGAGACTTCCTCTCTTAATCAAAAGGTCACAGGTAAATAAGTTTGAAGAGGAGACTTACCTTCCCTCCCTCCAACCTCTTAACATTCACTGGGGTAATAATTAGATCAAAGCGGATCACCTTCTGTCCTAAATCCAAACATAAACACAGATCAGCGTCGAGCCACAGCAAGTGTTCAAAGGCTTCCCTTTTCCAGGAGCACTACGACTTTTAGTTGAGTTGGGCTGTAACGGCAGTGAGAGGACGCAGAGGGAGGAGGAAGGAGGCGGAGTGACCCCCCTCTCTCTGGAACAATGCTGAAACAATTCCCCTGAGGTCCTCAAGCTAACGGCAAACTTCCTTTCGTCCTCCTAGCTACAGTTCGCCATTCTCTCTCTCTCTCAGGGCCCAGTGCCACCCCCGTCTATACAGTGAGTCACACCATCTCAGCGGTTTGAATGTAAACAGGCTCTCATCTTCAAACGGCCCCACAGATTCGCCATCCAAGCAGGGCCTATAAACAGCTGGACCTCAGCCACCTGGCACAGCACCAGGACAGCCTGCCATAACCACTGTTGTTGGGACCGCTCCAAGGGCCCCCACCTCACTGAGACCAAAGTTTAACACACACACACACACACACACACACACACACACACACACACACACACACGATTTACCCTAAACCACCACTGTTTAGTAGTGACAAGCAAGTGTGAGTGTGTAATGGTTATACGGGGTGGAGGAGGGGGGGTTGATAGGTGACAGCTGTAAACATGAGAAGCCACTGTTTGTGCTCTTTGAAACGGTGTATGTTTTCTCACTCTGGCCCTGTCAGGCAGGAGGAGGTGACACAAATGCTACAAAATCATTCCCACCTCAGCAGCTGACCGTTTGCTACGGCAGGACCGGCTCACACATGAAACATCAAGGCTTTTCTTCTAATTGGGTTTGCCAAAGTACACAGCGGACCCCACACATAAAACCACAATAATCAAATTCCCCTTCTATTATCCACAAGCAAATCAAACCTTGTGGTTTGACTGTAAAAAGAAACATGAGTCTGTCTTCTATGTTCTTGGTGGGTGGGTGACGTACTTTATGGAGGACTGACCCTGAGATAGTAGTGACCACTACTTCCTGCCTGAGGAGGTCCTCTGGAGGGTTGGAGAGAAGGCTTCCCCATATGCAACACTAACAGGAAATGCCTAATGTAATGCTCACACACTGCACCCAGGGCGGAAGTATGGGCTAAATGTTAATTATGGGGAGCTTAAATACAGCTTTAGGGAAAAAAAGTTTCACAAAATACGTGGGAAATATTTATCCCAGTAGGTTCTTAGATGCTCCATCTTGATGTTAAAAAAACCCATATCAATATCTTGTGATAAATTCAGTGGTAACATCAAACAACATATTCTTTAGGGACTGAAACGGATCCCGTTCATATGCCTGTGAAGAAGTCCAGCTCAGTGTTGGGAGAGAGGGATTTTGTCAGGCTTTGTCTCTGTTGTCTGCCTACCATTGTCCCTCTATGGCTCAGCAAAGGTCTCGCATGTTCACCCCCTCCAGCACTGGCACATTATATTAGGTGTCAGCGGGGAGTTTGGTGCAGCGATGATCATTGCAATCGCATTGGGGGGACTGGAGCCACGTCAAACATTAAGGCTTTACAGTGTCTTCGATCTCTATCCAAAGCCTCTAATCCCATTACACAGCTAGAACACTTGCATATCAGTAAACCTCAGGTCAACCAAATAAAGTATGATTACAAATCCTGAACTGAAAGAGAGACGAAGACAGTACAATGGTGAGAAAATACAACAGGCCTAGAGTGGGGAGACAATCAGAGGGAGTGGGGGTGGAGGGTGGTGAAGGAGAACAGAGCTAGAGAGACAAAAGAGAAGGGTGTGAGCATTTGTAAATGAGAAGGGGTGGGGATTAGTCGTGGGAGAGTGCAGCGAGGGAATGAGCGGGAAGGCTGGCATTCCTCAGGGCTCATTCAGGGGCCTCTGTGGCTGTGTGGGGAGGCTCACACAATGCATGGCTGTGCCATCGTCCCGGAGACGCCTCCCCTCAACGACAGCAATGGAGTGCAAGTATGGGGGGGGGGGGGGAGAATATGATAGGGAGGAAGCTGAACCTGAAAGAGCCATCTTCAACCTACAGAGTCAGACAGGAAAACAGACAGGCTCTTACATAACCCTTACTGAACAGGCCTGGACTTTACTCGAGCCATAATGAAAGTTGTTTAGAAAGGGCGTACTGACTGTTAGTAGCCTGCCTGTCAGGCATTGAATGTTAGCTCAAGGTGGGGATTATGTACAAGCAATTTATCACAGAGGTTAAGAGAGACATAATAATTATCACTGGGAGTGTAAAAAAACGTTCCAGATTTGTCTAAATCTCTCGCTGTCAAAGAGATAATCTCCATTTGAACTTTTTTCCCCAAGCCCATGTGATTAGACACACACAGCACATGTGCGCACACCTATCCTACGGCCACAAACCCCTTCATTCAGAGGCTGGAGCTAGCATGTGAGACCTTCAGGAAGATAAGAGAACTGTAAGATAAAATGACATTAGAGGCACTTAGGAAACCAACAGGGTAATCCGATTGGCCTCTGGGGCAGCAAATCAACTTAACGGTCAGCAAATTTCAATTAGTTTCAGCAGCTCTGGTGTCTCTCACTCACAAACACAGTCCCAGATACCTCTGTCACTGTTCTGCATACTGCTGTGGTCAAGTCGTCTCAATAACCAACTAAATATACTATGGGGACTCTGCGGTCAGCAGATGTTCTGTCTCTCCTTACTTTCCTGCCTGGAATAACTGCTGTTGGAAAAATCATCAGCCGAGTCACTTTGGCGGATAGGGATATGGATTTGGAAGCTATTAAATATACCCCCTGGGAAGAGTGGGGTCTGAAAAACAGGGGTTATTATTAACATTGGCTGTACAGGAAGAGGATATGAGGTCGCACAGGCCAAGCTTCTGCTGCATAAACACCTCAGAGCACAAACCAATGGGATCACTGCGATCGGCGTAGAGGAAGGAAACTGAAAACACAAAGAGGATTCACTGAGGACAACGTCGTATCTACTTCGCCAACGGTCAAAACTGATTTCTGTTCTCACTTTTGAAACAATCCGTCATAAAAATATCAAGACGAAGCATAAAATTGCATTTGGGGCTTGAGGCAAAGCTGGAAGCCCCCTAGTTCCTGTCAGGCACCTCTAGAGAGCCAGAACAATTACAAAGACCCAACATTCCCCCATGAGTGACAGCGGCAAGAAAAAACTCCCCTTTAACGGCAAGAAAACTCGAGCAGAACCAGGCCAGCTGTCCTGCAACAGCTGAACTGACGCACCTCCCTCCTCTGAGCCAAGATGTCTACCAGTTGTGCATGTCTGTGGCTCACGCAGCCCGACCCTAGGAGTGCTGGGCTGGAGGACAGTCACCAGGATCCTTTTGTAGGGACAGGATAAGGCCAAACCCAAGGAAGACCCGCCTCTGGAATTTGAAAGTGTATCTGAAACTCTTTTTGTAAGGGCAGATCCTATTAAAGCACAGTGTTTGGATGATATGGCCTGTTCCAGTCACTCTCAAGTCTCAGAGTTAAGTTCAGTGACACTAAAGAGCAGAAAAACAACAATACGGTAGTTAACAATAAAATGATGTTAGTTATGAGTCCTTGGGTAAATAAAAATGGTTGTAAAAACCTTAGGATGATTTAGGTAAAAGACTTGGGCCTTAATGAAGAACAACAACAATGGGGAATATATCAGAAGGCAGAGGCAAATTTATTCACTATAATATATACGTCATAGGTATTATTACACTACTACAAGACTCAATAAAATGGGTCTAATTAAAGATTTATGTTTATGTTGGAAATGTAAAACAGAGCAGGGTACATACATGATTTATGGAAATGTCCCATGGTTTCTCCCTTGTGGGGAAATATTCCTGAATATATGGACGAGTGGTTAGAATGTAAACTGGCAAGATGACCAAAGTTATGTATCCTTGGGGACAAAACTGTATCTGCCGCAGTTGAGTGAATTTGCATTTAGAGTATTAACAACTGGCTTAATAACCTGCGCCTGGTTGATTCTAAGATGTTGGAAAAAGCCTACACTGAAAATATGGAGGGGAAAAATGATAGAAAATGTTGCATGTAAAAAGATGATGGCAAGACTGAACTTGAAAATGATATGGTTAAAGAACAATGGGACGGCTTTAGTGGATAAATATCCGGAGGGAGCAACATAATCTTGAAGAATCTAATGGTTTGGTACTAGTGATGCACAAATTATAGTTATAACCGGGGGCATGCGGTTAATCCACGGATCGGGCAGGCCGGGTCATAACAATGTAACATTTCTGATTAACAGCAGATTGGTTGCGGTGGGGTTAAAATATATATCATTAATGAGGAAAAGCAGTAAAGCAATGGCTTACAAGATATGTTAAAAACAATCACTGCAGGCTCTGCATTGGAATGAACCTCATATGTACACCTTGGCGGTCGTTAATATACCTGTGTGGCCCGCCCTAGTATCTTTATGTGTTGGGCACACTTTAAATTAATTTATTGAAAACCAGCCTACTTCAGTGTAATATGTCATCATGTTTAGTCTTTTATTTATTTATTCAAGTGGAATCCCATTAAGCACCCTGAAAAATACCATCTCTGCATGCTGCAAGTCAGCTGAGTCAGTCAGAGCAGCATGCCTGAGGCCAGTTCACATGGGGTCCTGTTGGTTCTTCATGAAAACACTGGAGATGTTCTACTGCACCACAGTGCCGTATAGAAGTTAACCGTAAAAGCAGTCTTTCCATGATTTCTAAAATAAAACAAAAAATGTTTTGTTCAGTGAGACACAGAAAACTTGTCACCTTTAACCAGACCAAAGCACTTGGGCACAAAACAGGATCGCAAGTTACAAGTGCGACTTTTTCGCAGAGGAAAAAAAAAAAAGGCAGACTTAAAACACCATCTGGAGAGAGCTGAAAATTAGCTTACCACACCGGGAGTGTAGAGATGAAACATGTCTTTCCAGTGTGCGTAAAGATTTTGTGGCTTCATCCTCAGAGTGGCGGGACATGAAAGCATCAGAGGCTTGTGCTTTCGCATTAAACAGGCAGACAATGTGTGAGTCATTAAAAACTTTAAAACTTTATCTACCCCTATAAGACACCCCCCCGTTTCCTAAATAAACCAACTCATGGTGATTTCTCCTACATGACTCACAGCTAAACAGTCTTAAGCACACGAGAAGAAACTTGTTTTCTTTTGTTTTTTTTTGCTTTCATGCATATGTTTTTTTATTTTTATTCCCCAAAATAGAAACTGAAATAGAAAAAAAAAAAAAAAAAAAAAAATTCCAGTTCTGTGATCAGTAACGTTTGGGGAGAGGTTTCTACATTAGTCCTTCCCCAAAATTCCTTCAACTATACTTGTTGCACATTTGTTTCCTCTTTAATGTGTGGTTCAGATTCAACTTTGGTATAAGCACATACAAATAAACAATGAAACAACCCAGACAGATTTGAGGTTTTAGGTACTTATGTACCCAACTCTTTCTGAATCTTTTTAAAAAAGGAATCCAAAGCCAGTCAGCAATCAGGAAAAGTTTCTAATGTCAGCATGACTGTCTTAGATTGAATGCTGGTGCACCGCTATATCATTACAGGGCTAAATGAGAGGGAACATACAAGTCATTTGGTGTTCTTCTCCATTCAGCATACCTAGACTTCCTGCTTATAGAGAAAGGTCTCAGTTGACCCTGGCGGTACAACTGAGTTTAAGTGAGAGCCTTTGTTCCTTTTAGTGGCCCATTATACCCCCCAGGCCAGCCCACAAGACAAAAGAGTCTGCTGTGACCCTGATGTGAACCACCTTGGGTCACTTCTGGGTTGTCTTACACAACATGCAGTCATGTGTCCTCAGCAGACTTTTAACTTTCACCTAACCTCAGCAAGTCTCCTGTAACTTAAAAGAGCCCACACACAGTGAGGACGGGCACAGATCACACATGGTCTATGGTGAAATCCCATGCAGATGTTATCTAGTTGATAACACAAACATGCATTGAAAGGTGGGTGAAATTCAATACAGACGTTATAAGCTAGTTGTTCTGTAACACCTTTAGGTCCTATATTGTGGAATGAGATCAGTTTGTTTCAGTTTCCTGTGCACATAACCACATGTGACTGACATGTTTACCTCTGGAGACCAAGGTACTTCCCTGATGAGCTCCACAGGCCCAGAGTACCCAGAAATTCCCAGGACATGTGATAAGGCTTGGCCAATGAGTAACAGATTTGGCACTCGAGTGGAGACACAAGTGTGCTCATATAAGCACGAACACAGACAAAGATATGAGCTTTACAGGGAGAGACAGGTAGGGAAAGGAAGCGGCATCAACCAACCAGTGCTTAGAATAACACACAGGGTGTGTTGTGTGAAAACGTTGGAAACTCTTCTATCTGTTATGAACAGATGTATTAATAGCTCAGAACAAAAGGAAACTGGTGTTGGAAGAACTGGGAATGTCCCATTGCCACAAAGAACACCATTGTTTTTCAAACGGTCATAAGTTAATAACATTACATCCCCCCAGAAATTTCAGAGAGAAAAGAAAAGGGAAGAAAAAATAGAACATGTGACGACATGTCTAAAATAGCTGAGACGTTCAAACCAAACAATAAAATAACCCATTATTCTATGGAACTAAACAAAGTTATGACCGGAAGTAGCGTGATCAAAAAAGAAAAAAAACATATTCTCATGAAAGCCCCTAACACTCCTCTGTTTTGGGTGGGACAGAACAATTAGCTTACCTCAAACCACAGACCCTTCAGATTCTTCATTTAAACTTTCTCCCCTGCAACAACTGAAGACAAGAATGTCTCAGAGTTTATCCATTTTGAGCCGTCACATTCCACCGTCTCAGTGCATTTTGTGGTGGTTTCTAATTACCTGCTAAGAGATGGAGGCTGATCAGCATATGAAGGGCCATATGGCTAAGTAGGGTAACCAGCCTCTGTGGGATAAAGACTCCTCAGCTTTTCTCTGAGGAACACAGCTGGCTATTGTTTTAAGGGGAGACAGAAAAGGCTCCGCAGAGGTTGAATCACTGGGGCAAAGTGGGGAGTTTTAACACTCCCCATACATACCAGTAATGCAACAAGGCCTCCAGTAGTGTCATTCAACAGCCATGGCTGACCAATTAGTTCCCCCTCCACCTTTACGTAATCCCAAAGGATCTGAGGGTCAGAGGAGAGACCTCCTAAAAAGCCATGTCGAGGTACAAGAGCCGGGAGGAACCGGAGAGGCACAGTCGCCACGGCAGAGCCTCTG
Organism: Bovichtus variegatus; assembly: GCA_943593645.1. Lineage (NCBI taxonomy): Eukaryota > Metazoa > Chordata > Actinopteri > Perciformes > Bovichtidae > Bovichtus > Bovichtus variegatus. The sequence goes on from CALSCE010010661.1 coordinate 7,628,313, forward strand.
AAAACCAGCAGGGTTTGCCTTGTTTATAGGCGGCTGGAATGTGGCGGTTCTGCTTGCTATTAACCACAGACAACACTCTCTCACATGCCTCTCATGCATGCACATTTAAGCTCTCACCCATAAGGGGCGTTACAGTCTTTGATGGCCTGGGGCCTGGATTTGTTTAAGGAAAATGAAATGAGCATTGGAGCAAAGCAGGGCAAGGTGGTGGTGAGCATACAGAAGGACACTAAGACGGCCTCAGTGGCCCTGTGCCAGGGGAAACAGAAGTGGCATGTCAGGAATCTGGTTTGGAGGGAAGAGACGGTGGTTTGGACGAGGCCACATTAGCCAAGTGCATGATGGGGTCTCTGAATGACTTACTGTTAGGGGCTGTTCTGCACCAATAACCCTAGAGTGAGGGGGGGAATGTCGTGCTCTGTAATATAACTGACCCGTTTTCCCCATTTGGTAGCGATTTTCTGAAATGGCTTAGCACGCTTCACAGGCAATAGTATGGAAACATGGGACATATGGAATGTTCAGATAAGTGAGAATGAAAATAAAAAGCAGTTTGAGTTCAGCCTGAGCGGTCAAAATAATCCTGCGAGGTCTCATAGCAGAAGCATTTGAAAGTCATTACGTCTCACTATGCCACATGCTGTGATGACTATCACATTTCCTTACTTCTCTCCTGGTAATTGGATCCACTAATGATTAAGCCCTTTCCAGACTTACTGTAGAGGCTACTGAACGTTTGGTCAGGCTTACCTCTGTGGGTCTTTACTGCCGTCTGAGCCGTTTTCGGTGCTGCTTCCGTCTCCCTGCAGCCTGATGTCCTCTGCCGGGTCCAGCTGGGGGGTGGCGGCCTCCTCATTGGTCTCCGGAGCTCTTGGGACAGGGATGTCTCCGTCCTGCTCAGGCAGAGGTGTAAAGCGCCCCTGGCTTCCTACACTGCTGATACTCCCTGTGGTCCCATGGTGGTGCCTGTCCACACCCCCTCCAGCCCGCTTGGCCTCACTGCATCGCCTCATGGCCTGGAGCTGGGAGAGGGGGACTATATCAGCGCCCTGGGGTCGATGCCAGACTGTGCGGCGTCCGGTAGAGTTGTAGTAGTAGAAGCGGCCGCTGTGGGGGTCGAACAGCTCCCACCACTGGTTACCGTCTGCCTGGCGGACAGGAACTCCTGAAGGGGGATCCCAGCCGCACTCCCCAGTGGTCAAGTTCACATACATACGCTCACGGGAGCGTGGCTCCAGGATCTCCACCCAATCAGCGCTGAATGAGAAGAAACAAGGCAAAGCGTAAAGAATTATTGACGGCTAAAAATGACTTTCCACTGACAGGATATGATGATGCATTAGAGGCCACAGTCACGCCTGACTGCTAATCAACTCGACAAGCAGTAAACAACTCACACTGTTAAGACAGACTGGGAGGGCCAAAAATGCCCACTTGCCCATATGGAGAGAGTGTCAATGTTTGTGTCCCCTACAAGGATCCATCTGTGTGTGTGTGTTAGCAATGATGTAATCCCTTTGGTAGGCAATGGAGCGGCAGGAGTGGTGGTGTGTATGTGCATTTTCTTAATAATAGGACAGGTGGACACGCTCAGTGAGACACCAGGCATGGAGTCAGCGAGGCCCAAAAGAGAACCATACACTCCGAGTGCTACTAACGCAAAAAACCACCAAGCTTAACTACAATCACAGAGTGGCAACAGCCAGCTCAGCACAATACTCAAACAACAAAAAAAGAGGCAGTGGAGAGGGGAGGTGCACAAATAGAAATAGAGGCAGAGAGAGAAACTGAGAAAAAGACAACACCGTTTGCAGAAAAGTACACATGCAAAAGGCACAGATAAGAGGGACAACCAATTACACGCAATTAGACCATGAACTGAATTTCCATCTGTTTAAACAAAGTGTGACGCATAATGCAATTAAATATACATCACCCAATATTGCAGGTATGTGCTGTATCAGGGTCAATACTATGTCTGTAAGATAAGTGAGGACTGCAGTTTGCTGGTGCTATATATCCAGGTCATGCTGCCCTTTAAGTGGGCTCCATTATGTCTCCTTTGATCTAGTTCCCAAGTGCAGGCCTCAACTTTGCCAGCAAATTCATGTGGGAACAGGAACACTGCAAAAAGCCAGCAAGAGTCTTTTCCCCAGACACAGTAGATGTCAAGATCAGAGCCAGAGAAAGGACTTAAAATATCCAATAAATCACAACGCTCCTTTCTCGTCTCACATGATGACCACTTGATGGTTTTGGCAAAGTTAAGTAATTTGTCTTCTCCAGTATCCCACCCAACTCTAGCCTAGTATCTGTGAGAGAAAAGTGTCAGTGGAGAGGAATTAGTGTCACAACAATCTGCCACAGGTTTGGATATTTTCCCAGCTTTCTCAGACAGAAAAGCTTTTCTTCTCCCTGTCACGGTTGTTTGTGACAGGGAGCCTGCTGTCCGGGGCTACCTGTGGTGATCAGAAGGGGTACGAAGCTTAGCATGGATAAGAATGCCCACAGTGTCCACCACATGACCCCCATTCGTTCCTCGTGTGCCTGCCAAATCAACCCTGTGTGTGCACCCCCGGCCTCAGAAATAGACACAGAGGAGTGCTGTGCCACAAAGGTCTGCCTGGGTTACAATGTCACCGTGTTGACTACAACTTACTGGGAACAACAGCTGTTCTCCATTTTAACTGCAAGTGACTTTGGCGTACCTGTTCTTCAAGTATAAAGTATCAATCTACATCTCTTTTACGTGCTGCTAGCACCAGGCTCTCTGTAGGTTAATTTAACAGCCAGGTAAACATAGAAAGAGCATAGGGAGGATATAGAAGCCTTTCACATACTGTCCTCCCATGTGTCTCAGTGCTATATGCTGGGAAGCCATCTGGTCCAATCCCTCACACCAGGCAAGCTGCCCTGACCTTAGTGGACTCAACATGAAGGGTAGTTTTATAATGTGTTTTTAACCAAACAAGGAAATTTAAGGGAAAAATGTATATAAGTGTGAAAAGAATGCGTTTGTTTGTGTTGCAGGGGTTAGATTCAATACAGCAGAGTAGTGTTTACAGTCTGAATTACCACAATGAGGCCCAACTATCAGAAGATGACTTACAGGCTGATTAGATTCGCAACACTTCATGGGAAGGGAGCCGAGCAAATAATGGGGCATTCACAGCGGAGGCCAAACAGTCAATACCGCCCCACACATACCAGCGCCTGCATCCTTTTACTTCTCCCAGCCTCTAAAAGAGGCCTTCCCACTCTGAGAAACTGATCTCTCCATGCTGCATTCCTTGTTATTCAGTCCAGTGTTTGTCATCACTCTCTGTAAATGCAGTGTTTATTTTCAAATAAACCAATGCCTTATGCAGTGAAGGAAAGCAGAGGCCGTGAGTCCCTTTCTGTCAAACCTGCACAGAATTTCACGTGCCGGACCATGTCCTGAACACTCCAACAGGAAACCAGCGTTTGAGGGTCAACAGTGGAGGCCATGGCTGATGAGTTTAGCAGCACGGGGTGTAGTGGTTGCATAAGGACTGTTCCCTCTGGGTAAATAAACAGCAGTTAGAGCTGTGAGCGAGCCTGCTGGGCCCTGTTGACACGACCAGATAAGCAGAGAAGGAGGACCTGTGTTCAGGTTCTGAAATTCCTGGAACATCCCTTTTGGGACTATTCAAACAACACAAAGTGTCCATTAGAAGGTCGGTCTAATACGAAGGGACTCGTCTTCCACAGGATTTACCTGGACTGAGTTTGAGTTGATTTCTCCACATTTAAAATGAAAATAGAATTATTTCCAGCATAAGACCTTCATTCTCAAAATGAAGTAGCTGACATTATCCAAGTTGCTTTAAAGTTCTGAGGAAAAGGTACCGTCTTTAATACCATTTGAATGAACTTCAGCCAGCTTTAGGCGATTCCCTGACTTGAGAGTCAGACATAGAAGTATAGTGCAGGAAGGGGCAGTCTTCCTTGTGCTGCAAATGTTCATAAATGGTTTGGAATGCAGTCTGCACCAGCTCAGCGATGTTGAACTTCAACAGAAATGTTTTATATTGAACTAAAATTAACTTATTACACACACAGCCCTTTGACTGAAGGACACAGCACCTGGTTTACCTCTGGGGAAACTCAATTTAATTGAAGTAGACTTGCATGCCAGAGACCTGTGTTGGGGGTTTGCGTGGTCCTAAACCAGTACTTTCTTTGCCTTCAGTAAACACAAGAAACTTAGAGAGTTGAGGAGAGTTAGTTAGCTAATCTACATTGTTTAATTGTTAAGAGTGGGTTTATCATTCAATTTTGTGTCAAAAAAACTGTCTACAACTTTGAAAGATTTGGACATTGAAGTAAAGAAATACAATGTCTTCTTTTACTCTTGTGTGTAATAACACACTCTTTGCTTTACCATGGCACACAGAATCTTTGTCTCCCATTTGGGTCAAGGAGACGCACGCTTCAGCAGCGATTAAAACGCGCAAGGACATGCACACAAGCACACCTTCTTTAGCATCTTGTAACTCCCAGTCCCAAAATGCCAAAGGTCTCCTGAAGGAGAAATACTCCATCTATCATCCACAATTTACAGTCAGCTCCAAAAATAGCCAGAACTGAGAGCGGTTTCCCAGAGTGAGGGAAACAACAGAATATATCTCATGGAATCTGCCCCATTGTTTGACGCCAATGCCAAAGAGTAAATGGCACTTTTCCCAGCAACGGTAAACATAGAGGACTGGACAATACATTCACTAGAAATAGGGCAACAAGCTCCCTTGTGTCATTGTCCAGCTTTGGATTTTAAACTCAACTCAAATACCAATGTGGTTGTTGATTTCGTCCAAAAATGATAAACAATACAGAGAGAGAAAAGATTTTCTGTGTAGCATAGAGTTTTGACCAAACTATGGTAGCAGCGTTTCATCAGATAATCTAGGAATGGCTGAAATGCAGCTTCATGTCTCAGTGCCATTTCTGATGGAGAGATAGGATACCTTCAGAAACGGACGCAAACGGGGGTATTACGAAACATGTTAAGGTGAGATAATAGAGAAAATCAGTAAACCAGCTATGCTCCCATTTACCAACAGTACTCTTGCAAGGTAGCCTATAACCTTTTCCAACAACAGACTATTCTGAGCTGTTGCTTGTGACTGTCCCTTGTGGACCGAGGCAGGTCAAGTTCTCACACAGGGCCTGCCATTCATCTAGAAAACCTTAGCGCTCTGTTTACCAGGCACAGCAGCAAGTGCCAAGGTCCACTTTGGCCGGTATATTTACAGACCTGCTATTTCCTATTTAGAGACATAAAACATCCTTTCTCCTCAGATACTGGCCTTGAAATAAAGCATCGCTCTGAGAAGAAAAAGGAATTCAAACTCACCTAGCCGCACAGGTATAAAACTATTAAAAATGTAATGCAATGAGAAAGCACTGGTAATATGCTCTCTCAGGGCAAGCAGAGGCCTGTACCTCGATATATAGTACTAGGAGTGATCTGCCATAAGCACATTTCTGTTTGACGATGTATAAACCATGTGCAAAGTCTATTCAGCGTCGCTGCTAGGCAACCTGCTTATCTAAATATTGTAAAACAAGAGCAGGGACACGGACCGACTACTGAGTGCTTGGCAGCAGTTCCAGTAGCTGTGACTAACGAAGAGAGTAATCGTAAACCTGGCCACAGTCCCGTTTATTGGAGTGAAGAGGGCAGCAGCTTTACCACGTGTAACCCCATCAGCAGCAGTGCAAGACACACGGCTGAAGCACACTGAAACAAGTGGAGAGAAGTTCACTTTCCACTTGAAGGGATAGTTAAGTGTTTAAAGTTGGGTTGTATGAGGTAGGCTACTTATCCATAGCAAGTACACCACCACATTAAAGAAAGGCCCACCTGAAAAAAAAGAAAATCGATCTCAGTTTAAGTGTATATGTGCGCTATATTTAGAATATTTGAACCTTGCCGAAATACCATCCTTTTTTGACGGGGAAGTGAACCCATTATCTATGCTCTCTTGAAATCCACCAGACTCCAATGACAAAAGCTGCTTCGATCGGTTAGTTTGTTATTGTGTTTGACATTAATGTTTTGATTTAAGGGTTATTTCGGATTCACCAAAGTCACACAATAACACAAACAAACTGACCTGTTGAGGCTTCTGTAGACCAGCAACCCCCATGTTCTGTGAGGTAAAAATGACATTACGTAGCTTTGCCTTGTGACCATACTCTTGTCCATCTGTTTCTCAAATAAGGACGTCCCGACCGCCACCTACTGTAGCTAATACACTTACTATGGATAAGTACCTCATACAACCTCACTTCAAACAATCCCTTTCTAAATTCTTCAGTCAGAATATTTGATTGCTGCTGTTATTTAATTTGATTGAGGGTGTGTGTAAGGGTGCTCGCATAGGTCAGGATCTTAACATAGGTGACGTGCATCTCCAAAAAATTAAATAAATATGGGACATGGCAAGAAATGCTAGGTCAGCCTGGGCTGCTGTATTTCTTGCTAGAACCAATTGTTGATAGTGACGACAAATCAGTTTTGATCGAGGCTCATTTTGTCCTCATCAGAAGCATATGCAAAAACATTCGCCTGTTTCTTGGATGTCTCCACTGAACCAAATGTTTCTGTTGGAAACAGAGCTAGGACCAAATGTACGTGGGTCGCCTCTGTGCGGGATGTGCAAGTAGGCTCCTACACTCCGCCCAGAACAATCAGAGAGAGAGTGCACATGCATGACATGCAAAAAAGCCCTGCACCTGTCACACACACATTCTTTGGCCCTTTTGTTTAACACCTCCCGTTCCTCCCGTGTCATCAGGGTTAGAGGTCGTAGAACTCATGGCACAGTTGGTCCCTGTGTAAATGTGCGCGTGTCGTGCATTTAGTTTAACAACAAACAAACCTGCATAAAGACTGCAGAGTCTGTTATAGAGTAATGGACTTCTGAGAGGCAACTTGGCATTCATCCCCACAGAAACCCTCATAAAGTTAATACCCGGGGTTAGGATGCTGTATACTTATCTTGTTCTCTGACTTTAACAGTGATGTGCTTTGTAAAACAGACACACAGGGCTGCATACTGCCTGTCTTGTTTTCTCTTTTGCAACTTGTCGGAAATTATACAGGTTTATAGATCATTCTATTGAGTTTATGCTGTGTAGAGTGGGATTGCTTTGCCTTGCGGCCAAAGTTTATCCATCTTCTGTACAGCGCCTGAAGGATTCAGATGATCAAACGGGTGTGAAAACAATCAATGGACAAGAAGTTGGGATGATCAATGAGACCTTGATAGATGATCATATGCATTTTAATGTGTGTAGATAACAACCACATTAATAAGGACATGGCCTAAAAAAAGATCCATACCTTTTCTCTCTACTTCACCCTCCCCATCCCCACCCTTCAGCAGCAGTTGTCAGGGTCCATTCCTCACTCCCCGTGTGCTGACATTGGCAAACAAGTTCAGGGGTCGTCTTTCACAGCAAGACACGGAAGGCATGGAGGAGCCGGACTTAATGTGAGCCAACCCAGGCACCAGGGCTGCAGGTTGCCAAGAAAAGGAAGAGAGGTAAATCACTTTTAAGACCAAACAGCCGGGCATCCACATGCCTGGCAGGGAGGACAAGGCTGGCATGGGAGGATACAGATGAACAGAGGGGGAGACTCCTGAGCTCACTCGGTCACCTGATTCACCTCCAAAAAGGCCTGCACGGATAAGACGCTAACAAGCCGTTTATACTGGGCGTGACAGTTCTGTAATGACAGTACTGATCCGAAAAAGCAGTAGGGATACTGTACAGTCGCATGATGTGCCAGATATAGAAGTAAAGTGTTGCATCCCTGACACAGTGGAGTTTGTCTCTTGTAAGTAAGGGTGAAGAAAATTCACCAGCAGATTTAAAACCTTCAGGGCAAACACTGCCTTTCTGCAAAGTCAAACGCAATACTTCTACCAACAACAAAGTAATGTCATCATCAGTCAATGAGGATTAGTAAATATACTTCCAATGAACCCTTTCATCTCGTCTAATATCGACTGAGAACAGCGTGATTGGCAGTACCGAGTCACTGCAGTGATCACACACTCCTAAAACCGCAAGAACCAGATGGTCCGGGTTGCTCTGTGGGCTTTATGCTAGGCCTATATAAACGTGTGCCACTGTTGGACATGGGGTCTATTTTAAAACCATGCCGTAGTAATAAATGCAAAGTGGACTTTGGATTTTGAGGATTTCTGCACAGTGCCAGCCTATACTCTGTCTTCAGCAAGAAGGAATACAAAGGACTATGTTGACTGCTCGCTTTTGAAAGACTACCACACAAACACACTGATCTGATCAAAAATATTCCTTTTTGCTGCAGTTGCCAACAGTTTCTTGTTATATATAAAACTGTGGACTCTCTGGGAATGGAAGAAAATAGTCACCTACTTGACAAGAATGCCCTGTGATGACTCACGGTCATATGCATTACAAAGCCTCTGAAATGCACCCTATTCTGAAGCCTGTGATGAAACGGAACAATGCAGACTATTGTCACATCAACAGGCAGACTTCATTCAACGAGAACTCTCTGTGGTGTCTCCACACAGGGGAGCCCAGCCAATCAGAGCCGCGGTGGGGAGGAGCTTGGGACATGTATGCGAGGTCTGGGGTGACCTCCTTCAACAGCTGCCCTAATCCAGAACTAGAGACAGTTTCCCCTCTACATTGGCACTGGATTAGACTGGATCGCACAAGGTCGTTCATCCACCCTTCAGCAAGGCTCGTCTTTCCCATGCTGCTTTCCAAATAGCGATTTAACATGGCCTAAGAGAATTAATTCTCTGTAGATGCCAAATTGTTCATCCCCGCTGCAACAAACTGATTCTTCATGAGATGGCAGATAATAGGGCCTACCTCGCCGCCGGTTCCAGCAGAACATTTTAGTGTTGGCAGTCTTGAATGTTACTTCAGATACCCTCGCTGTAATCCGCCTCCAAACTCACCGCAGAGAAGCAGCACTCTGTGATTTCTGTATGGAGAGTATTGTTTTGTCCTGCCATCCACTCTTCTCCCACGAATGCTGCAGCTTTCAGCAGAAAGGCTGGGAACTTCCGGCCCCCTTACTGCTCGGTTGAACAGTCACGGTCTGTGTGAACACTACTCCAGCGACAGGGTCAATAAATTCCCTTTTATAGGGGTGAGTCTGACCAAACAGAAGTCCCTGTCCTTCCTTAAATCCACCCCTTTTCTTAGTTGAAGAGCACATGGGGATTTTTCAGGTCAGCTAAGACTGGACGAGAGTGAACATGTGCAGGGGAGGCTGAGGACGGGATCAGGGTGTTTACCACGTACAGGCCGGCCTTTCTGTCCAGTACACCAGCTGTCGGAGCAGGAACAATGGGGTCACTTGTCCAAACAAGAGAAATTAATGAACCTATTAGGGTGTAATTGTGCTTAATAACCTGAAACATTCATTGTCCAAACGTTATCTTGTCAGATCATTTAGGGTCATACATGTTAAAAATGTTCTGGCCAGCCTTTTAAAATAAACTCTCAGCCATCTGCGTGAAGCCAAAATAACATTTACTATGAGTTTCTGACCTGCTCGCCTACCACCACAGTTTGTAACTTCATTTTGAGTTGGACCACACCATCCCCCGGAATCCTCCCCTGCTGACATGACAAACGAGCCCAGAGCGTAATCCCAGAGCCGAGTTACAGGGTGATTGGGGGGGTGGGGTGGGGTGGGTCAGTGGCTGGCCGAGGAGCCACACAGGAAAGAAATGTCCGGATTGTCTGCTAGAGGAAGTGAAGGTGCAGACGGCAGACCCTTCAGGCTTAGAAGTGCAGAGTAGCTTGGTGAAGATGTACAGGCCCGAGGGGAGGAGTGGGGGGATTATGATTTAAGAGGCCATCGCTGGGGATCAACGGTGTAGGGACAGATTAATATTTCTTTAAAACAACAGTTTGAGGTTTGTTAGAGAGGAAGACAATTGTGACATTGTGCATTTAAGGGGGAAATAAAATTTTTCTTTTGGAGGTTAAGTTTTAGCATGACTCAACCATGTCTGTATAATATATAATTTCAGCATCAACATTGCAATGTACGTATGCGCAATAGTCACATAGGACGTACGACGTCAAGTAAGGCAAATTAACTTAAAACACGTCATACAATTTTTCCGCTGCAGATACAAAAGGAAAACTCTCATATGCCATGACTTATCTACAAGAGAGGCATGTCTGATATAACATCATTTACTACAATTTAAGGGTTCTTGCATACCCTGAGTTTGTTGCTAGTGAGTGACATGCAGGCTTTGCATGCACAGCGAACCACCAATCAGTCATTCTTCATCAATTTATCAAACCACCAAAGCAGGCCTTGCTAGTTTTTGCGTTTGGTGCGTGGAAACCAATTGTAGCGTATTAAAGTTCAAGAACGGATGTGTCACTTACAAAAAGATTCAAACTGTTTTCAAAGTTAGTCATTTTTCATCTTCTTTTTTTATTTTTTTTTCTATGCGCATGCACTCCCCTACAAAAGCACCCCAATAATTCTAGAATTATTAATTATTTCCAAATAGAGCAATTCAAGTCATCTGGTGAAAATCTAGTGTAGAGCGCATTCAAGTTGTGCACTGACAGCTCACTTCGATAGACTTGTTCAGCTCTTTTGAAGCAGATGACTCATTCATCCTTACAGCCTATCTGAGCGTATAACCATCCCACAAGTTATTATCCCCTTAATGCCAGTGAGTGACGATCAGCACTCTGAGCATCAGGTTCAAACTAGTGTGGGCCAGGAAGCTAACCCAGCCTTTAATCTCTGCAGGGGAAAGGTTTTAAATTGTCAGCGGCTGTACAGGTACAGATAAATGTGTTTTGGCAAATCACTTTAATCTCATTATAGTGTGATTGTGGCAGGCCACAGAGAATCAAAGTCAGATGAAAACTGTGTGTGGAGTGTTAAGAGCACTGGTCTACAGGGATGTAACCAGGATTATAGTGCAGAAAGCAGGAAAGAATTTGAAGATTTGTCCCAAAAATGTGTCATTCTTTTATTAACATAAAGTCATTAAAAAAGTCGTTATATTATTAATATGTCACAACCCATAACAAACCATCGTCACAGGAGTACAAGCTTCAAAGTAACTTCCTCTTAACAGGCAAACAAACGTGTCCATTGTCAAATCCTCTGTAGGATGGACATCCTGCCTTTTCCTTGTCAAAAGACCCAATTTTGATTCATCTCGTTAAGGAAATGCATGGTTTGTTCCCTTATGTCTGTCCACTGTTGTGAGCTAAGAGAGCAAACAGTGAGACAACATCCTATTGTAATATTGGCTCCTCATGTTGACAGGCCCAAATGAATGGAAGACACGTTTTAGGAGGGAGAAAAATCAATGGGAGCTTTGTCTTGTCCGGCTATGCTGCTTTCTCCGTCTGTGATGTAGTGCTGGTGGATAGATAAAGATGTAGTGGCAGACAGAAGTCAACACGTCTGCATAAACCAACACCACGCTGTCATCAGATGAGCACCAGCTGGCTGGGAGATCATGAAACTGCTGCACCCAGGAAGTCAGGTTGGCATGGCGTGCCAAACTAACCACCTCAGTCAATATAAATGACATCTGTCAGGGCAGCTTGGTTGTAAAACTATGTGGATGGCATAGTATTCAGCAGGAGGTACACACATAGGAATATTAAGACATCAAAGACCAAACCTCAGCTTTAACCATTAAAAGCCATCAAGTCCGAACTATACAAAGACATAGGACTAAAAAGCAGTTGTAGGAAAATTCGGGAGTAACCAAAGCAGCTTATCGTATACATCTCAGAAGCTTTAAATAGACTGCGAGGACTAAAGCAAACCATCTGTCTCAAGAAGCAGATGAAAGCTTTAATGCAGTCAAAGAAGATGCTGAAGAAATCCAACATGTGGAGATCAAACCAGTAGCCCCTTCAGCCCCAGTTACCTTCCACCAGTAAAAATGGGAACAACAAATGGGCTGTGGAACATTTGCCTTCCGTTTGGTTATTGGTCTCCTCACCACAGCAAAGACTTAGGAAAAATCTAAAGAAAGTAAAGAAAGTAGGCTCAATCTCCCCCACAGCTACAGCTAATTTAACTACACTGGAGGCAAAACATGACTTCAAGGGACAAACTTCTCTCATAGTTTGCCAAGTTATAGCCTACGTGCTAGCAAGCTACAAACACGGTTTATAACGGCCCAGCGTTGTGCTGTAAAATAAAATAACGACACAACTAGCATAATGCAATTTAAAATCCCGTTTTAAATGAGATATTTCAACCTACTCTCTTCACGTCACTACATTTTCTCAATCATGTACCTTCATTTTCACAAACTTCAGCGAACATTTAAGTTATGAAACTGTCTAAAAAGCCTGTAAAGCACTTAAACAATGAATGTAATGTGTCGCGGCGTGGTCTTGTTCGCTGTCTGTTGCCCTCAGAAAGCTGTCGGCGGCGGAGTGATAGCGAGGCAACAGCGCTTTAGCTTCGTAACTTTCTCCATTAAAGTTAGTATCACTTTGAAATTACAGTGAGAGATAACTTACCTTGTCTCGGCCATTTTTTTCACATTGTAAACGAGGCGTAAGCAAAGGGAAAACGATGTTTAGCTGGTGTCGGGATGAAGGTAGTTTTCTGAGCAAACAGTACGGTCGTCCGACGAGTGAGTACGGGACGGTGCTCCGGTGGTGAATCCGATAATGGAGTCTCCGCCTCCGCACGTGAGTCATATGTTGGGATGGGGGTCACCCAGTCTGCAGCCCCCCTCCCCGCACCCCCTCCACTAGCTGGCTGGAAAGAGTAGAGAGGCCAAACCATAAGCAAAGCATTTTAGTGGCTCAGTTGACTGAGCAAAGCAGATAAACTGTTAAAACATCTGTGACCAGAACTATCACATCATGTTTCTGAGGGAACACTGGAGTTGGAGCAATACGTCAGGCTATCAAAGTTGTCCATCTTTCTGTTACTTAAATAACTTTATTATGTTTGAGGTTGGTTTTTTTTTTTTGACAGTTTATTTACTATGGCTGTTTTTAATCAAGTCGTTAAATGTGCTATTCATAACTCAGTCCAGATTTTAGCCCTCTGCTAAAGTCAGTTTGAAAAGTAGCCTAGCATAACACTGCGGTTGCTAAGCGACACACCAGCATGAGTGATACTTTTTGATTATTTTAATTGGTATCAGGAACATGCTCATTTTACAACGTATTGTCACTTTACTCAGCCAGTCAGAGAGCCGAGGAGCTTAGCTATCTCCTGTTTGATCACAACTAGCTATCTGTCCACCATTGTATCTGTGGTGAGCTGTAATGTAAGTAGCACGTTACCCCGGTGTTAGCCTGTGGACTAAGCAGACAGAGACACCTGCTGGACAGGAACACAAACCACCATGCAATTTCAGAATAAAAGTCGGCGCATGTTTTTGTTCAAACAACACTTTATTCACAATTACTATCAGCGCTCAGGTCTATTGAAACTTTGCTAGAAAAAAAAAATCAAAGAAGCTAACATAGGCAAGTAGCTAAAATTCACATCAATAAGTATTACACTGCTGTGTTGTTCCTCTGGCACAGAGTAAACTCTATATCCATTAAACGTACATGGCGCATCTCTTCACAGTGAACCCTTTAAGTGCTTTTCCGATGTAAATAAGGAAAATACATACAAGTTGCGGGCAATGACATTTCTCAAGCTACATTTCTCCCTACAAGTTCATTTTGTCAACCCATATCATACAAGAAGGTCTGCCTCTTCAGTATTATAAAAAAATATTGTAAACATATATATTAATTGCACAACATACATTCAAATACATACTGTACTGTACAGCAAGATTTTACTTCTGTATCGTTATCCTGTAGCACCATGTATAGCAAGCTGAACAAAACTATTTGGATACTTCTACAGTGTGGTAACAATTGTGGTACAATACAACAGAGTAAAATGGTATTCACTGATGAAACATTCTGCCAGTGGTCAAATATTCTGCAGATTTGGATTGTATCATTGTGAGATAGTGGTGGTAACTGCAGGCCTGTTCAAGGTGTGGCTGACACTGGGTGTGGTTGGATAAAGGCAGGCAATCTCTAGTCCCCTCATGTCTCACAGTTTTGAGGAAGATGATGCTTCATAAAGGACATTCATCAGCGTTAAGATCAACTATAATACAAAAGATTATGGCAAAGGAGAGTCTTGTCATTTAAAAGTCCATATCACTTCCATGTGCAGACACGTTGGTGCAGAGAAAGAAAATATGTCTTGTTGTTACTCCAAATGATACAGCTAATCAGCAAGTGCCACAGAGACATCATGAGGCCATGACATCGTTGAGTAGCAGCAGATTGACATGTAAGTCATGGTGTTTCCACCCAGTCCCATATGACATGAAAGAAAGCTGATTAAAGCTGATACATATTATATACAAGCAGTACGGTTAGACAGAATGGCTTGTGGACATCAAACTGTCCCACCTGATTCACAGCATCCTGTTAATGTTAATGGTCCTGACAGCTGGGGGAGTAGCAGAAGATAATGAGAATGAAATATGTGCGACGGTGGAATTGACAATTGGAGTCTTTAAGCTTCCTCTCAGTCTCAGCATCTCCTCTGTCTGGGTGAGAGCTACGAAGAGCCACTCTCTCAAAAAATGAAAACCCAGATTAGAGTAAAGAAGTTTCTCAGGTTATGGTCCATCGAAGTGTGGTCAAGGTCCTCGGGTTTGCCTGCACTCCCCCTTCTCCTTCCTTTGCTGGAGGAGGCCGATGTGGTGGGTTGTGGGGATGTAGGCGGTTAACCAACCCAACCTTCCCAAATCTGCCCTCTGTGCAGAGGAAACAAAGACTGTGAGTTAAATGTGCCACCTGAGGCATTCACTGGAAACCATGGCTCCAGTTGAGATCTGTTCCTACCAACACTACAAGGAAAAGTAAGAAATGACAAGAACAGGACTAAGGACAACGTAACATAACGACATAATGAGACATCTGCATTGCTTTATTGAATTTGACTTGAGTGAGGGAATGACAAAGAAGATGTAGTGCAGCTTTGCAATGCAGGTAAATGAGAGATACTGTAAGTATAGGAGTACAGAATTACAGTAAATTGGAGAGAGGGGGAGCATGCTGCTGGGTCATCTAACCAAGCTGAAAAAATCTGGATGTAGATAGAAGTAGAGCTTGGCTGACTACGAAGGAACAGATGGGTGATGACAAACTCACAGCGATTTGGAGGAAGGCTTCTTCACTTTTGGCCTCTTTCGACGATGAACTGGCCTGAAGCATGCACAGCACGTACACACGCGCAGGGCAAATGCACGTGCATGGAGACAAACACACAGTTATATACACACACAGGTTCACACACATACATAAATACACACACACAGGTTCACACACACACACACACACACACACACACACACACACACGGAGGCACGCACACATACACCCCCACACGCACAGCAGAGACAAGCAATTAGGCTTCATTACAAGAAGGGAACAGCAGAAGCTGAAAAGCAGGCTTGCATTTTGGCCCTCTTTGGCTTCTGCATGCTAAAAAGGCTTTGATCGCAACAGTAAGGAACCCGTTTGAAGAGGTTCAAATTCAGCACAACATCACTGTATTTTATTTTCACCCCAGATGACTCGCAGTAAGAAGGAAACATAACCAAAAGGCCCACTAGGGGGGCCGTAACCTCCCACAGTTCAAATACTAACATGAAATCCATCTGCAGTGTTTGTGAAAGTAATCAACTGTGCTGTAAGAGGAAGAAAAAAATACCTGTATTCACTGAAGTAGTTTCGCTCTTTCCCTCCTGAAAGGAAATAGGGGTAACATTACTCTCAGTTTCAGAAAAGACTGGAGACACTATAATCAATCATGTTTGCCTTAGAGGCTTTTAGCTCACCCTTCTCCGGGTTGCATTGCTTATGTCCCTTGCAGGCCCGCAAGTCCATGAGCTGCTGATGCATTGCATTCAGAGCATTGCGGTCGAGGCTGCTGACAGCATTTATCAGCTACAGGAATAATAAGGACAGAATGTCAGCCAGAGCTCTCTGGAAAATCTCTGGAAAACCGGTACCCCCTGTGCTCACAGGAATGCACTATGAATCATTTTGTGGGACCATTTTATAGTTACTATGTTATTTATGTATCTGCCATATAGTCGGTGTGCCTGTACAAATTAAATACCTGGTATGGGTCAGTGTTGAGGTCAAAATACTCCAGGAAACCCGTAGCAAATTCACAAAACAGGAAGTTGTGCGTGTCATTGATGGTCCTTAGGCACCAATAGGTGTTGTTATTGGCACTGGTGCATGCACAGAATGGACCCACTGAGGGAGGGAAGGAGCGGGAATGGGCGAGGAAGGGGTAGGGGGGGAGATAGCGAGTGGAAAACAACGGGTATTAAAACAGTGTTCCAAAAAATATTTTCACCTTCCCTGTTTCGGAAAATATTTGAAAGTTCCACAACAATATTCTTCTAAGCTCTTTATATGTTATTCCTCACTTGTCCAGAAGGGGGCTGTCTGCCAGTGATGGTTGTCATGGGTGAAGCAAGTGAGGCCAGGCATGCTGCAAGTGTCGTTGTTTTGGAGCCTCTTGAGGAATTTACGTAGTTTCTTTTTGCGCTTCTGCTCCTTCTGCAGCCACTGACTCTGTTGCTTTGATGGCATTCTGATAAGAACAAAACTAATTAAATACAGCAAGACTGCATGAAGAAATAAAAAATGATTGTCAAACTATTTAATTCTTTACCTGACTGAGTGCAAGCGCCCTGCATTGAGCCTGAAGGCCTCTTTATTCTTGAAGAGATAACTGTAAAGACAGGAAACAACTGTCACATATGTAATTAGATCCATTTGCAGGCCACAGTGCGGTTCGGACACATTCTTACCTTGGAGTGTTACACTGACATTCCTCTGGCCGCACCTTTTTCAGGTGACCTTTGACATCACGCAGGTTCTTGATTTTGGTCTGCAATGTTTCAATCTGAAAACAGTAGGAGCAAACACAGTCAAACAAACCTCATTATACACCACGCTACTAAGAACCTGTGAAATAGTTTTTTACAGTATGGGCTAAATTTAACAAGGAATTGCATTTTCTTACTAGTTTTAAATCCCTGAATGGCCTGGCACCAGCCTATCACTCAGACTTACCTTTTGTGTACCTAGTAGATCCCTCTGATCCTCTGCAGCTGGCCTCCTTGTTGTCCCAAGGATTTAATCAAAAATGCATTTTAAAAGAAACCTTAAGACATATCTTTATAACCGAGCTTTTACTTAAGGTGCCTTGCCATTTGTTGCATTAGTTTTTAAGTCTTAATCATTGTTTTTCATACAATTTTTTATATCCCTTATGTTTATGTATTCTAGTGACTTTTATTAATTTGTTTGCATTTTATTGTTGCAATTTTTAGTCTTGTCATTTATTGTTGTCAACGAGAAGGCTTTTTTTAAAACAGTTTTTTTGACTGTGCTGTTTGTCTTGCTCTGTGAAACACTTTGGGCTGCATGATTGTATGAAAGGTGTTATATAAATAAATGTGAGATGAGGAAGAGAATGTAGCAGTACCTCATGCTCAATGTGCAGTTTGTGGTCTTTCCATGCTTGAAGAGACTTGTAGAGGCCTCCATCACATTTTACTGTGTCATTCATAAGAATAGAGCACCTGCAGGATATAAAAAAAACACAACAGCACCACTCAAAATCATGCATGTGCAGTCTAGATAATTCCTCCCTTTTATCACCGGAACATTCACATTAATGCAGACAGATGTACACCACGGCACCTGTAGGTGACTTTAAGAGCAGCGGGTGGTGTGAGTGAATTGCTGGTGGTGGGTTTGGCTGTGACTCCCATGCCACTGAACTCTTCATTGTCCTCCTCATTCTCCGCTCCTCTGTGCGCGTCTGTGGCCAAGCTGCTGTTCCTGGAGCCCAGCGGCCGGTAGCCCTCCTCCAGGTCTACGGCATACAGGTCGCCATCCAGCTCAAATGACACAGAGCGGGCCCAGCGCTTCCTAGAGACAGCCTTACTGGATTTCATCTCTGAATTAGATGAGACAGAGGGACCTGAGTGAGATAAAAAAGAGGGTTGTGTTTTTGATGCTAAAAATCAAGATCTATTAGGATGTACACAGGTGAAGACTAGCACATGACAAAAGCAAATATTGATTATATGAAATTAATGTTCCATCCACATAGTATCATATTCCAGAATAATTTACAATCTTTTATATTTGTTTATTTCAAGGCCCTATAATTAAAGGCACTACTCTAGTCCACCACTTGATGGCAGCACATACCCATTCTCCTCATCTCATGAATACTTCAAAAGATGGTTATTTTAGCTTGAGGTTAATGGCCCTGTTTGGCAAAGCTTTGTAAGCTTCTGCAAGGACGTTTTCAAAGTAAAACACAAGTGTCTGAACAAAATCAGATCTATTAATAATAACTACCAGAACAATGGAACATGTCAGCGACAAAAGGAACTTACTCTTCTTGGTGAGCAGCCTCTTCCTCTTCAGGAAGGATGTTTTGAAGCCCACATCGTCGCAGTTACAGCCGTCGGAGTTGGACGTGGGAGACAGCTGGACGTGGGAGGCACCACTGGCCATCAGAGCCTGCATACGTGGAGCATAGAGACTAGCCATGCCCTTGCACTTATACAGCCTCAGCTTGCCAGTCGGGTCCTCCACACACTGCCACTTCTGAAACAAGCAGAGGGAAATTTCTTGATGTTGGGTCTTTAGGCTTGTACTATAGCATAGCATCATTGATGCAGATAGACCCATTGATTTAAGGGGACAGTTTTGATTGTTTGTAGGGGGTTGTATGAGGTACTTGTCACTGTATTACCTGCAGTAGATGACGGTCAGCATGCCCGAAGTTTGTAGAAACAGACAGGAGTACTAACAATGAAGCTAAGCAATGTACTGCTGAGGACAGGGGCAGCAGCAAAACATATTTTAGCCACCTAAAAAAAATCAATATCAGTTTAAGTGTACGCTATATTAAGAATATTTTCACCGCTTTACCTTGCCGTCAGCCAGCCCTTTCCAGTCAGGAAATGAAGCCGTTATATCCATATATGCCCTCTTCAAAGCCACCAGACTCCTTTGACAAAAACAGTCATTTACCTCCCAGAGCGCGGGGGTTGCTGGTCTACCGCTGCCTAACCAACCTACCTAACTGATCTCCAGTTTGTTAGTGTTATTGTGGGCCTTTCTTTTAGGAGACTAACATACATTTTGCTGCTGCCCCCATCCACAGCGGTACTCCTTTATGTTTCTACAAACTGGGGGAGTGCCGACCGCCATCTACTGTAGGTAATACACTGACTATGGATAAGTCAGTCACCTCATACAACCCAACATCAAAACATCTAAACTATCCGTTTAAAATGTTCTTTATGGGGTTATGCTCAAATTACCCCACACAGACCTCTAATCCAGATCTTCAGTATTAAGATATTCTAATATTGTCTCTTTATTCAGATCTGTTTTTAACAAATCAGACGGCTCTTTACACACACGCACGTTATACTCAGCACACTTCATTTTGAAGGATTAAAAAGAGACTTTGATGTCAAATTGAACCCTGAGAGCACAATGACTGCATATTATACTCAGTAAATTGTCAAACAGATTGCAAATTATCACCCTGCATGAGCTACACTGTGTGGTTCCCCTGAATGTTTAATAACCACTCTTTCTGAGCTCCTGCAGATCAGGTACCTGTCCTGGCTGCTGGCAGGAGGTCTGGTACTCTGCTTTCTGGCACAGGTCCTTCACCCGCTGATATTTTGGCAGGAAGTTCTCCTCCTGGGCCATTTCCTTCCCATCAGCTCTCTTGTGTGGAAGCTTTCTGAAGAACAGGAAAACACATGCAGTTTTCTTTTCAACCAACCAAAGACAAGGATAAGTCCAGACTGAAAACATGTCCTGCAAAAGGTCAATCAATAAAACATACCCTCTCTCCACCAGGAAAGAATCTCTCCATGTTTTACCCTTCCTGTTCAACTGGAACCTGGAAAGTGAGTAAAAAGAAATGAAAAACCCTGTCAAACCACTCTGTGATATTTGCACTGAACAAACACGCATCCCATTCTAAAATGCCTAGCGTGGCGCTGAAAGGAATGTGGTGTTACACGTTTGTATTTGGATTGTAGATTTCATTATTTCCAAGAAAACATCAAGAACAGAGATTTTAACTTTAATTTTAAAACTTTATGAAGTCCAGGCAAATTGCTTTTTGGCACATAGCCATCTAGAATGCAGCATTATAAATGCCATTCCTGAGTTGTCTGTTGAATGCCAGGACACTGAGCAAAATAATTATTGCGTGTGTTCACCTATTGACTGGCCTCTCTGTGTCCAGCAGCTTGAGGATAGACTTGCCATCCATTTCTGCAGGGATATCAACACCGGCCATGTCCAGCATAGTCGGTGCCAGGTCGACGTTTAACACTATGTGAGGATTACTGCAGGGAAGCAAGAATGGGAATGGAATTTGGTAGAAACAATGAAAACAATGTCAATAATCTCATGTGTATAATATTGGAACACAGCATCTAGACATCAGAATAATTAATGAACAGCAGAAAAGTAAGTCTATGTTACTCACATGGCACCTTGCTCCACATTAGGTCCTCGTACGTAGAAGGGAACACGGATATCAAACTCATAAGGCATTGATTTGCCCTTGACCAGACCAAACTGGCCGATGTGGTAGCCGTGGTCTGAGGTGTAAATGAGGTAGGTGTTGTCCAGTTCCCCTGTCTCCGCCAACATGTTGTACAGCTACGGAGGAGGATAGAATTCATTAAACTCTCACACAGTGTAAAAAAGTTTTACTTCATGTTTGATAGCTCAAGTCTCCTGTGCCAGTTTCAAGGAAAAGGGATTGAACAATTTACCAAGTGTGTCAGTGAATACATTATACAGTCGCAGTCAGAACAAGCACAGATCTCTCAGGACCTGAGAATTTTATATGAAATGTGTGTGTGTATGTGTTTAAGCATATGTCTATCTGCTACCTACCTTCTCCACGCTGTCATCCACAGACAGCAGGGTCTGCATCCGCCGGCGCTGCAGCATGTTGGTGAACTGCATGTGGACGGGCTTCATAGCTCCTGTGTAGCGTAGGATCCAGTGTTTGTCGAGGTTAGGGGCATAGTTGTAGCTTGGAGTTCTGAAAGAGGTAGAAAAACTTTAAACTAAACTACAAAGAACGCAATGCACTGTAATTTACGTTTAATTTTTGTCGCTTCTTTTATAACGCAAAAAGAAAAAATTACAGAGCACAACCCTCATTCCAGTCACTGTAGCTCCCCATACATTCTTTTTTCCATCTCTACACATGCAATTTTCATACTCTATAGCTGTAAATTAGATAATAGAAAATGTACCAGTGTGTGTATAGTTATAGTTGTGCATTCACAGCAATATTCTTTGCCTGTGTCTGCTGATGTTTCCCATCGTATTCTTTCTAAAGTAGCAAGAAAACTGCAATGCTAAACTGGAGGTTACATAAACCATGTAAAATGCAAAGCAATGCAATCGATAGGCCTGTACACAGTGAGCGCAGCTTGATCAATAATTAACTCCGAGCCATATGGAACTTTAATTATTTGAGAATAAACACTGCTAAATAGCTAATGGGATCCTAGAAGAAAATATATTTAACGTTTAATGCGGATCGATTTGACTTTTAAGAAATGCTAATGTCTTGCAGCCTGGCCCACAGTAGCAACTCCAATGTAGTGTAAAGATGTGTCTGCAAGGAGCCAAGGTGAGGAGAAGGTTTATCACCAGAGGAGTGCAGGACTTTTACTGCCTCTCTCTCTTCATTTGTTTGATAAGGGCGGAGGGAGATGGAGTGAGGAAAAATAGCCACGGAAGCGCTCACATCACCCAAGGGAGAGCAAATTTATGGAGAAAGAGCAATTAAAAGTTTGTACAAAGGCACTGGGGCAGAATTTTCAGAATATTCTGTGTGTAAGGTCTGCGTGGCACAGGTTAACGATGCTGGAGGGATTAGATGAAGCAGGAGAAGGGTGTGAAGGGGTTGGAGGGAGGAGGCAGAAACAGCAGTCTCATTACTGGCCTTGGATCTGTCTCTGGAGGCCAATATCAGGCCTGCCATTAGCCAGCAGCACTCGACAGCCAATCAGGAGCATGGAGGGTCAGGAAGACAAAGGCTGAAATGTTGTGTGAAGGCACCTAAATTACTACCTATGCATTAAACATACATCATTCATGCCTCTCTTTGATCACCACTGACAAAATGGTACAAATTAGCAGGGCTCATTACAGTGGTAACACTAATGTGAACAATACATGAGCCAAATAAACTGGAGCGAAATACTGGCAGCGCGTGGAGAGGGCTCAGCTGCCAAGAGCACACTGCAAGCAGAGGAAGATAAGATCGAGCTGAGATTATGGAATTTGTGTCATTCTGGGTCAAATGAAAAATGAGTGTGAATGTGTGGATGACTCATGTGCAAGCTAATAGCTGTGGGTGTGAAAATGTAACAAAAAAACATTGTGTTTGTCTGCTTTGTCCAACATAAACCAAATATGTGCATATTAAATGGGCAAGCCAGTCCTGTGCTAACTACACGAGCAACGTAAAACCTACAACAATCAGAGGGCTTACAGCTTGGTTGATCATATAGCTGGTGTTGGCGTTTTGAAGCATTTTCTTACATGTGCTGTGATGCGTTGGGAAAGGCAGTGCTATACTGCGGGGCGGAGTCTTCTGGACCATGCGGAGCAACGTGGCTCAGCACCATCATGACAGGACGGTGGGGGTACATCCTCTTAGACATACGGAAGTAATTGATGCTGTCGTTGGTAATGATGTCTGTCAGGTAGTCCTGTGGAGCGAGCAGACATTGTCCATCAGGTACTCGGTGAGTGACAGAGGGAGTGAAATGGCAGATGTCAAAGCCTTCAGTGCCCATTACTGACCTGGTGTGTGTCAAAAAGATTCCAAAGCACTACTGTATAACTACTATATATAAATAATGACAATACTGCATCTAACTAATGATCCACAATGGATTTAATCAGCTGATTTTGGACTGTGATTTTTGTGAATAGGGTGATAAGACATAGAAAAGTAATTGTAAAGCTCATTGCAAAGAGGAAAATTGTCATTTATAAATGCTGGTGATGCTTTTTAACAATTTATTAATTATGGGTAACTTATGTTTACTTAATGTTAACTGCTTAAAATCAAAGCAATCTAAAAAGACTTTGTTTGACTTTTACTTTCATATGTCTCAGTGTGATATCTCTCAGGTGGAGTGTATAATTACCTTAGAGTAGTCACCGCTGTGTTTCTCTCGTACTCCGTTCCTGCAGAGGGTGTAGTTGTAGAAGCGTGAGTTCTTCACTAGTGCTACCCATTCCTTCCAGCCAGGGGGCACATAGGAGCCGTTGTACTCATTCAGATACTTTCCAAAGAAGGCTGAGTGAGGAACAGGCAAGCAGTATGTTTTTTATTTTTGGTCCTTGAGCTCAATACATCTGGGAAAGTCCCCGTTTAAATCTGCATAGTCATTGATGTGTCAAAGTTTCGGTGCTTACCTGTCCTGTAGCCAGAGTTATTGAGATGTACGGCAAAGGTGTGCGGCTCGTGGTGAGCCTGCCACGAGGGCGAGGAGCAGTTTTCGTTGTTGGTGTAGGTGTGGTGGTTGTGAACGTACTTCCCCGTGAGGATGGAGGAGCGGGATGGGCAGCACATGGGCGTGGTGGAGAAAGCATTGGAGAAATGTGTGCCGCCCTTTTCCATGATGTGCCGAGTTTTGTTCATGGCCTGCATTGAGCCTGGGAGAAAACAGTGCAAGCGAGAGTGAGAAGGAGGAGGGGGGGTTGTAAGAAGGGTAAGGAGGGTGAGAGGACATTCAAAAGCCAAGGAGTAAAATGAAAGGGATGCAGGGGAATATAAAACGATTGAAGAAGAAAAAAAAGAGTGAGAGATTAAGGAAAACAGAGAGTGAAAAATATAAATAAAGGGCATGAGGGGTAAAAAAACATCATGGACATGGCAAGAGAAAAGGAAGGGGGGAAGGTAAATGAGGGAATAAATCTTTTTGGTAAAGTGTAACCCATTTCGATTCCTGTGTACTAAAAGCTTTTCAGGCTGATGGGGATTGTTTGGGAAAACAGATGCTTGACCATAAATTCCTGCTTTTCAATGCGAGTCTTCTCACTAGCGATCACAGGAGGACAAAAGATGTCACAGAGGCCATTATGCAGCCACTCCAGTCCAATACGCCACTAAAGGACTTAAGCGGGAAGGGAGATGGCCAGGGTTTGGCACCCAGACAATGGAAGCCATAGGCCGCCCTCATTTCATGCCAGCATTGGAGGCGTTGGCAAAGGGAGCACATGACTTTGAGCGGGCCAGTTGTTATGGTGCCAAGAGGCAGCATTAGGCTGACTTTCCCTTGCTGATGCTGTTGGATACACATGGAGAGAATACCCATACCCATGGGACACGGACATAAAACAAACAGAGAGAAACACACAGTAAACACACACACACAGGAAGGGATTAATGGAGGAAAATGTCTCACCCAGTTCTATGTCCTGATCATCAGTGAGGATGAGGATGATGTTGGGTCGGATGTTGCGGAAGTGGCGGTCCCTCTGCGGGCGCGACCTGAGGCGATATCCAGACAGGTAGCCAGAGCCCTGGGCCACAGGAAGGATTCCCACCATGACAAGAAGGAGGAGAAGAAGAGGGAGAGGGGCGGAGAGCCCCCGCCCTGCCATCACGCTATCCTACGGTCACCTCCTCAGTCCTTCGTTTCACACACAGGAGTCTGCAGCACCGTCACTCAATCTTAAAGATGGGACACAGAGGGAGACTGATAAGAATATAGCGCACACACATGGATACGCACAAAACACGGTGAAAAATAGCAGATGCAAGGCTTGCACAGCCATTACAGGGTGCTCTTCCGTACAAATGCACCCGTTTGGGCTGAGCTCAGCTCGTTAATCAATCATTAATGATGCATTAGAGTGGTGTCATTGGCTGGGTGTAATGATCTCTGGTGATGAGCACATGGCTGCCAGGCCGGGGCTAATGGGCCTGGGCCCTGGGCCAGCACAGGACTCACCTCCCCCTGAGAGGCTTAGGGCAGATATGAGGGGTGGGAGGAGGTGTGGAGGGGCAGAGGTGAAGGACAGAGACAGAAGAGGAGGGGATGAGAGGAGGAAAATCAAGACAGGGGTCAATGAGCAGAGTGACAATGTGGTTTTAAGATTAGAAAACTTCAAATTATACCAAGTCAACACACAGTGTGGAAAAGTATTAAAGTATCTGTGAAAAAGAAAGCAGTTAATATTAAAGTGGCGATATCACCAAGGTCAATAAAAGAAAACTGCCTCTAGATGTGCAGAAAATTGCTAATTCTGCTGCTAAGTTCAACATAACAATTAGAGACAAAGATGTGTTAAATTGAGCTTTTTCATAATTAATCTCTACATGCAGATTACACAAATTATACTACAATCCTGTTTGTTCCCCAATAGCTCTTCCTCGTTAACAGTATAGCCCCTCTGAGTTTACCATGGCAACTGTTACTTATACTCCCTTATAAACCTGTAGCATTAGTACCTCACTATCTGGGCTAAAGCGTTATCTACAATTACTAAGAAGCGCCAGGAACAAATGACTGCAGGATTTATAGCAAACAAAGCAATATAAACAAGAGCTTTGTTACTTATTTATTTATACCTTTCAACCATGTTCACTACATATTCAATCTCAGAAGATAAAGCAAGAACCTGTCTTTAAAGATATGTAATTGAAAGAAACTTTTTAATAAAAATAAGCTAAATAAAATTAAAAAATGTTATTCCATATATCTTTCATTGAGCTGTTCTTTGTCATACATTTAATATCCAATGAATATAAAAGGGCAAAAGAGAAGAGCTCAACTTTTGTTCCTATTTGGTCATGACAGAAAATCAGGGCAGCAATACACCTCAGTGACAATAATCATGAACTCAGTTTACAAGCAGCAGCATTAATGCGCCCACTGAGGTGATTCATTTTCAATAAGGCAAGGTGGGGCTTTGGGCATGTGTGTGTATGAGTTTGTGAGTCCACAAGGATTATGTAGCCGGAAGATGAAGACAATGAAAACAACACGACAACCTCTCTCTGCAGGGACCGCAACACCTCCTTAACGACAACCCCGACTGGATTACAGTTCGACACGGGGATAAGCAGGAACAAATGAACAAACACAAACACAGGCATGGATGCACAGGTACACAACTGCCGCACTTATCAAAGACAAGATGAAGCCCTCAAAAAGAAAAATCGAAAATGTATTAAACATTTAAAGGAAGGGATGATTACAGAAGAGGAACTGTTTCTAATGATATGTTTAGGCTTTAGGTTTAGGAAAGATCGTGGTTTTGGTTCAAATGTACATAAGTTAAATATGTTAAGTCACCTTTAGTGCGTAACTTTAAATAAGTCACGTGTTGACTTTTTGTTGCACACAGTACACGAAGTGCAGCCTTCTGGGGGAAAGTTCTGTATTTGTTTGACCCATCCATCCGCTCCTCCTCCTCCTCCTCCTCCTCCTCCTCCTCCTTCGTACACGGACCTTGTCACTCTTTATAACAGTGGTCTCCAACATTTTTGCACCATGGACCGGTTTCATGCAAGACAATTTTTCTACGGACGGGGGGGGCAGGCATAACAAAACACACAATAAAGTGCAAAACATATCATTTAATAATTATATACATAATGTAAATGTAATTATTTCATTTTATAGTATGCACTTTATTTATATTATTATTACATTATAATATATAATATAATACATAAAAATGTTTACAATAGATATTACCAACACCAAAAACGTTTTATTCTTTTTGTGCGGCCCGGTACCAAATGATCCACGACCCCTGGTGGTTGGGGACCCCTGCTTTTTACTACATCACCCAAATTCGTCTTCTGCTACCGTCATAAGTACTACAGTCACTAGAGGTCCCGGACTTACAATTTAGATTAGATAGATTGGGGCCATACCACCTCAAATCTATGCTTCCGATGGCAACTGATAATGGCCATTTAATGGACTGATAACATTCGAAGTGGGTGAGAAACTTCGCTCCTCTGTTTAACACAAAGCTCCCTGTTCCTCTCAGGGCTACGCTGTTGTCCAGATTGTGCTCATTAAGGTCCTTCATCCTACTCCGTGGTTTTGCTTTTCACAAAACGTGCACACCGACACACGGGATTACACACTACGTGCAAGTGAATATTTGCAAAACATGCACACCCACGCACACACACACACGCACACGCACACGTCTTTCCAACAGCAGCTGTGTTTGCTCTGGCTTTCTACTCCCAGGGCATGTGGTTCTTCCCCAGAGGAACACATAAGCTCCGACCCAGGGCGCTGTGTTGTTTGAAACTGCCTTTGCTTCTTTCTCGTGCTCTCTCCCTGCCTGCATCCCTCTTTCATTTCTGGCATGGGATGAAAACAAGACACCAGCAATAAGGACATCCAGGAAAACAAAACCTGGTGAAAGAATGACACACATTTAACCAGCTCTGTCTTTAACTAGCAGTGAATACCCCGTCACCAAAATGGATTCCAGGACATCTACAGTGAATAAAGATTACATTCAGTGTGCTCAAATGAAGACCATTGGTTCCTCTTTTAAAGCAGTTTGTGGTGTGGGAGGTACAGTATTTTCCTTTGATACTTGTTTATTTGTTCATAAAGCTGATGTAGGCATAACCCGTCAGGAAAGAGTACCAAATATAGACCTGATTTACAAAAAAACATCCAGCTCAATTTTAAACGCTGATCCATCAATAGCCAAGTATGTAAATGTTGTGTTATTGACATGCTACGCTGGTCGAGATTTCCTTACATTACTCCCATGAGGCCTCCTCCTTCCCCCTGATACGAAGGACTAATTGGATTTTCAGGCTTTTATCAGCTCTAACTGACACATACAGTCCTTTCTTTTCAGTTTGCTCTCCCCCTCTCTCTTTTATCTACCCATATTGTTTATCTCTCCGGGTGGCAGATGCTACATGAAACCGCAGAGAAAAAAAGAGGAAACCATAACGTCCAAACAGACAGACACCATTATAATGTGAAGATGTGTGGGAAAAGCATAGATGGACAACAGCAGCAGCACCTAGCCAAGCTGTTCTCAGTCTCCAACAACATGACCATTGTGATGGTTTGTAAGTACGCATTCATAATGCAAGGCAAGCCACGTTGTCTCTGTAAACTGGGATGATTTAGAGCTTGATTTCCTGACAGATCTCTGCCCACATCAGCTCTTTCCACTAAGTGAGCTGCAAAACGACAATGCTGATTCAGCCCGACAACATGGAATGAAAGAGGAATTTTTGCCATTTAGACAGAAGCACAAGACAACATGAGTAAATATAAGTCTCAGCAAAACTCATTAAAGGCTGGGGGCTTGGAGAGGAAGAGCTGGGAGTAAGCTAGTAGAATATGAGATCACAAGGAATAAGCTTCTAAAAGCATGTTGTGGGAACAAGGATCATCTAAGGTTATTCAAATGCCAAGTGATGCCTGGAAGTCAGAACAGAGAAGGAAAGTTTTGCTCTTCAGTCATACGCTTGTAAAGAGGCTCTAAGAGACAGCAGCACTGCATCACCAGATAAAAACTTAATGCCGTCCATCTCTTATTGATAAGACTGAATTATAAATGCCGTGACAACAGAGCTGGCCATGTCACAGCATGGGCATGATGGTAAGACGTTGGCAAGAATGGAGGGATGAAAACACACACCAGATCGACAGACAGATATGTTACACTGCCCAAAGACACGCATCTGTACATCAAGTATTACAGTTCAAGTGAGGTGGTGAGGAAGCTGAGAGAGTTCTTGACAAGTCTCCCAAAGACTTTGCAGAGGCGTTAATGTACTTTTCCCCTATAAATAAAACACCTTGGGCTTTGAAACAGGCATAAAGTCTGATTCATCCAATCTGCAGCCCCCTGAAGAAGGCAACAAAAAAAACAGAGACAGAATATGAGAAAACCGAGGAAAAAAACAGACATTTATTACATATTGAAAGAGGACGAGTCATGCTGTACACTTGCAATTTAATCAGCTGTGTCTCATGTCGCAGATGAAATATGGAGGAGAAAGCCCACAAGCTTGAAGCCAGACTCCTGGATTCTCTATCACGAATGTTCTGAGAGATGGAGAGAAAAAGACGGAGAGTGTGAGAAAGGGAAAGAACCTCGAGGCATATAGTTTGGAGAGAACAAAGCCTGAGCACTTCCATTGCAGATGGATTTTTCACAAACATGAAAACCAGATTCACAGACCAGGCTTCCCTATAAAATAGAACAGAATAAAACAGAATACGGTAGCAGAGAACCTCCAAATCTCCACGGCTTCGTTCTCGATGCAGGAATTTGCCACTAACTGCTGGAAAACTTAAAGAAAGTGGCTAGGAAAGTTTAAATAGACACATCCAGCTCTGAATGTGGCCCGCCGCAACACTATCAAGCCAATCCCTTTGGTCATAATTGAGACTGGCAGGGCTTTGCTAATGTGTGACTTTGTTCCCATTGGCCTGCATAGCTCTGAACAGAATGTGCAAAATCTCCAAGGACCCTTAAATTTACCAACAAAAGTTGGCATTCAGATGCAAATTCTGCAACGGCATGCATCTATGTGAGAGTAACTTTCTCTCAGAGCAGTTTATGTGTGTGTGTGTGTGTGTGTGTGTGTGTGTGCGCATGTGTTTGAGTATGTGTCGGTGGAAGGAGGGGTTTGTAATTCTCAATACAGTATGGAATGCTTTTTTAATGATAATAAGAAGCCGTGGTTTGTTGCAATCATTCGTCTATTATTCCCTGCTTGCAAATCTTTGCTCCACCAACAGAATCTGGAAAAACACAGCCACAAAATCATTATTTTTAATCAGGCAGGTCAATCTCTTGCCTAAATGACAAAAATGTTCTTCAACAGTATATTCAAATATGACCCATACAAGCATGTTCTGCTCATTTGACCCTTTAGTTGAGGTATGGTTAAAAATGTCGGCCTCTTGGGAGCAACGTAAACTAGTTGTCAAACACTGACATATCACCTTCTAAGTTACTACTGCGCACTTGTTAGCAAACAGTTGCTAATTTACATATCCAGCAGACATGATCATTCATTTGGAGCAGTGTTTCTGGTTAACTGATGAATTAAGGCCAATATTAACAGTTCTTTTAGCTCTGTGTTTGGTCATATCCACCTCCTGAGGGAAATATATGTCTCTTTAGCTGTTAAATGCTCCACTATGTTTAGCAGCTAGACACTAACTGGGTTTGTAAGTTGTTTGGAGCTAAGCAGGCAGTGCATGCTAGGTAGTATGTATGCCGGAAACGATGCAATAGGAGTGAAATGTGCTGCAAAGCTTCGTAAAGCCGAGGGGAGTTGCAGATACAGGTGATAATTCTCTGTAGGTTCAGCACTAAAGGGAACACCTTTCTAAACATGGCTAAAGGGTAATAGGTAAATGTGAACTGTTGGTAAGAGTTTCAGATGTCATTTTATGACCAAAAAAACCCTGTGTTTTCTTGTTTTCAAAGGCTTTCTCAACTATCTCAATACATTACTTTTGTCTGAACAAAAGTAAGAACATTCCTGCTTCGGTACCGAATGTACACATAGGTAGTTTTGAGCTATTTCAAATACCAATGCTGTCATTGCTTTCATGATGTCTCCTCATGTCAGGTGCTTTAAAAATCCTGGTAGTACAGCTGCATCCCAAATGATCGGTTCTACTAATGACCTCTGAACTAACGGCTTAGTAATTTATATTGTTGGTTTGATGACATCTAAAACATTGGCTCCTTTAAGAGGTCCCTTCAAACATCTCCTTGACCTGATAACTCTGAAATCATTTTCTAGAACTCTCCAACTGCTCTTTGTCTTAAAATAGTGCCTCCTCATTCTTTTGACAAACGTGCCTTTACTTCCTAATAACTAACTTTAATAGTTGAGAATGACAAAAGATAATGCGGTGGCTGATCCCATTCACCAGGAAGATTTAATTTAGATTTCCCTCAGGTTCCGATAAGCTCGGTACTCTGCAGACATTTAAGATGACAGTCACAACATGCACAGCAATTTTCTGTTTGAATACGCAGACACAAAGAGCAGAGGTTGGACTTTAAAAGTGAGAAAATTTGATTTGTGCTACGATGAGTTGTGAAGTGTGAAATATTTCTTTCTGCAGTGACTGTGCCTCTACAATTGTGTTTCCTTTCTTGTTTAAACATAATATTCTTCCTTAACCTTTAAATCTATGTGGAATGTGCTGCCCAGACAGTGAAATATGAATGAGCATAATTTTAGCACTTAACACATCATTAATCCTGCAGTGAGTCTGTTGCCCTGAGAAAAAGGGTGAAGCTGTGATGTGTTCTGGCTGTAAAGCTCTCTCTCTC
>CALSCE010010661.1:7670666-7717172 GCA_943593645.1 Bovichtus variegatus
ACACACACACACACACACACACACACACACACACACACACACACACAACACATAAAACCAATTTCCTCTTTGACAAAACAAACAGGATCTATCAAGACAGATAATCCTACAAACTCAAAGAGACAGGGGGAAGGAGGACAGGCGACAATTCCACAAACTCACACAGACGCACACACAAAGCCCGCCCCGCATCTTTCCATCTCTCAGCAGAGCTAAAGTAGGCATTTTCCTGCCTAGTTTAAGCCAGGTATTTCTCCTGAGTACCAGTGTCACTTCCTATCCCTGACCAGGAGGGAGAGGTTCGGCGGAGGGTGGCTGAGGGCGGAGGCATCCATCACTGTCCGCGCCGGCCGTCCCATGATGGATGCGCCTGTTTATCCCTCTCTGCAGGTTATTTAGATGCAGTCACAGCCAGAGAGATTAGTGATGGAGAACCTCTGCACCTCCTCGTCTCTCCACCCACCCCATCTAATCAATAACACTCTTATCTATTATCTGCATTTCGAGGTATTTCTCCATGGAAATTTGAAGCAGGGAGAGAAAGAGAGATTAATTGTCCACCCCCTCTCAGTGTTTTCAATTACGACGTCTGCAATGGATCATCTATCTGTCAGCTTGGCACACTATGGTATTTGTGTCACTGCAAAGGGATGATACCATGCTGCTTAGAGAAAATCAAACAGCTTTTTTCTAGCCATGACAGTCTCAATGCAGAGGCAAAACGAACTATTCAGAGCAGTGGGATTTGCATGGCATTTGAGGATACAGAAAAATTATATTTCCTGCTTTACCATGCAGGTGCATTCAACACTAATCCTGAGACAAAAAAGAAAGTAGTGTCATTCAAGCCAATTGGAACCATGAGCCCTTTGTAAGAATGGATTAGCCTGTTCTAATGCTATTCATAATCATCTTAAAATACTTATACTGCTAGAAAAAAATTATTTCACCACTGTATGCATATCAGATGATGTCTGAGATTCTGGGACTACTTACATAAAGAAGCCATCTAGCTGCTCTAACATGCTGGATTACAGACAATGCCCCAGAGACGGCCATGTTTTTCCTGAGCAGTGCCGACATGCCAACACAGCAGCCCAGTGACACCACTTTAGGACATGGTTTATTCATGCTCCCACTCTGTCTCTCTCGCTCGCTCTCACGCACATTTAAGCTGCGTCATGCCATAACTCTAATTGGGTTCAGATCAACAGATGTATCCTCCATCAAACCAGTATATATTAACATGGTAAAGTCTCCTACAGGGTTATATCTTCCAGCCCCACTGGCTTCTGGTGAATTCTCACAGAGGGTCAGGTAGAAAAGACACGGACAGAAACGTGAATAAAAAAAACAAAAAAAAAAACAAGATACACAAAAAGAATACACATGTCCGCAAGCCGACAGAGAGAAACATGTGTGCTTCGAAAGCACATGAAGGATCCAGACCCAGGAGAACACATTTTTGCTTTTCTGTTTTCTGCTTCATTACACACAAAGTGGGTGAGGCCTTGTGTATGATAGTGCCGAGGCAGGTGCATAAATAACAATGAATGATTTCTATTCTGAAAACGCAGAAAGAAAGCTAGGCTCTATCCTGCTGAGATCTTGTCCTTGGCTGGGAGTGTGCTTTCACAAATGAAATTTTTCCTTTCCTGCAATGTGTGTGCCAGGCTGATAAAAATATCCCCTGTCAGCTGGCTGTGTGAAGAGGGGAGAACTCCAGTGCAAATGAGGCAGACCTCCTTACTGTCTTCTCCTCCTCGCCAGCTTTCTCTATCTCCAAGAGCACTCCTCCCATTTTTCTCTTGGTTTGGGCTAGTTGGTTCAAGGCTGACGATCCCTCAACCACCACACATACACACATCCCCTGCACCCTGCCCTCTATCCAGTCTATGATTCCCTGGGTGAATGTGTGTGTGTATGTGACTGTGTAAGTGGGTCCTGCGCAGAGACAGCTCTACATCACCATGGCTACATTAAGAAAAGAAGCAGAGATAGAGAGAAGAACAGAGAGAGAGAAACTGAGAAGAAGAGCTCAGGAGCTGACAATGTGGTGACTCAAGGACACAGGATTGACAGAACTGAGGATGAGAGAAGTCCTGGCATCATGAAACAATTCTCCTGAAAATAGCACAGTGGTTACTGCAGGTAAAATAGTAAAAGGGACAGCCACATTATAACGACCCCATCCTCTTGCTCATCTTGTATAGACTCAAACATACTACAAGCTTGTCTCTGGTGTGTGGTAATAATACAATGACCGGACGCAAATACACACACGCACTAACATCAGAAGATTAAACTTGTCGAAAGGACAGCTTTCTTGGCAAATAACAAATGCAAATAGCCATATGAGTCTCATTCTGCAGCTGTGCTCATTGCTCCTGGACCGCGTTTCCTCCGCTTGTGTTCCTGTGGTGCAGAAGGTCGCCAGAATGCCAGGCATGGATTACCTGAACACTCCGGCATCATTACATCCTGGTAATGATGCACACCACACATCGTGCTGTCATGTCTAATGCATTCGCCTCTTATTTATTTCATCCCTCTTGTCACCATCACATCACACGCTCCCATTGAAAATATAAATAGTTAATAAGTCAGTTACGAGCAACCATTGTTTTCCAGCCGTTGGTTCCATATCCTGAGGTGATGTTATAATTCATTCATGAGTGTCCCACAACTATGAATGGTACAATTAAAAATAATAGAGGCTTCAGCAAAGTTTCCTACAATGCAGATTTCAAATTTAATTGCTAAGCTTTCGGTCATAGACATTTTTCAGACTGAGGAAAGTCTAAATTATTCTCTGACTAAAAGCTTTGCAATGCAATATGAAATCTCCAAAAGAGCAACTGTGAGAAAGCCATTATCCTCCTTAATTGTAATACAGAGTGCAGATTTCCCTACAGCACCTTCCAGAGACATTTTGCAGTGTGTGGAAGTTTTCCTAGTTCTTATACAGCAACTCTGGAACCGACAAGGACGAATGAAAGACGTAGACAGATATGCAGTCAGACACAAAGCTACCGAAAAATAAGAAAGGCCAATATGGTGTCCCAGTGTCAAGTGTACATATACACATACATCTTATACTGTGCTTTGAGTATCAAAATACCACCATGCATGCTGTCCCACAATGCAATGAAAGAGCAGCTGACAGCTGGAGGAAAGTGATTAAAGTGAAAACCTTTGATATAAATTGTGATTGTCATAGCAGGATAAGGACCGGTGATAATAATAGCATCAATGATGGCTTACTTCATTGAGGTGTGCTGGTAGCTATATCCTGTTCCAATATCAGGGCCATGGAACTGAAACACCTGAATGGAGCACAGAGATAAGTAATGCTATTAATTAGAACTGTGTTTGACAAATCAACATATCTTTGGAAAAAACAACATTTTCAGCTAAAACATTCAAGTGTTCCAAGCTGCAGCTTCACTGACATCCCACACGGCTTGTTTAATTCCTTGTTAGTACAAAACAGTACACTACATTGATTTTGTGTGTAGTCTATCTGCCAAAACAGTGTGCTGTCAACATTAGTACATGGTGTATGAGCACATAGTGATTAGAATTGGGACACCCTGCCAGTCTCACTAAAGGAGCCCATGTTGTTTGATGATCAGCCAGCAGGGGGAGGTGTACTTAGGCCTGGAAGGAATATATCTTCCACTGTGCATTAGGGGTGTAAAAAAAACATATGCAACACTGAATGGAACAGTAGGGTAATATGTGATTGTATCTCATTGTTTTGATTGAAACAATAATTTCTCCACATAATGAGCCATTGTCTTTTGGAGCCAGAGTTTGGCCTTGGAAATAAATGTCGGCCTTTGAAATAGTGGTTCATGGTTATGGTCAATGTTTATGTGTATTTAGTAATTGTAAAAAGAAAAATACCTCCAAATGACTGTTATACTTTTGGAAGAATCTAAATAAAAATTCAGTTGAATTAAATCATGAGCAGAATGGGGCATTTTATGATGAACTGAATCTTTTCTGAAAGAAATAAAACCAAAATGAAAAGATGCTGGATTCCATCATATACTGTACATTGCAGGCATATATTTTTCTCTCTTTGTTAAGTATCTTCTACAGATGAACAACATTGACTACCAAACTTTAACAGATTGGATCTGTCTCTCACACACACACGCACGCACGCACGCAAGCAAGCACGCACGCACGCACGCACGGACGGACGCACACGCTTCGTTCCCATCTGTCTTTGCGCAGCAGGCATAGCAGAGGTTGGGGAACCGTTACCAGACCGTGGGATCACCAGATCAAACAGCGGCCCCCCGTCGAGGTCTGCGGTCCCGAGGAACGCTATGGGCCAGAGCCAGCATTGCAACGCCAGCTAATTAACTAAGCCCTCTTTGACACGATATTATTTGCATTCCTAATGTACAGCACTCAGTGTAATATCTGCTACACATATTAAATAAGAAGCGCTTGTGGGTTTGTCTAACAAGGCACCCCAGTGTTTTTAGCACAAATACATTTGTAATCACTTTAAAACGTTGTGAGGGCAGCTACACGGAGGAGTTAACTTACTCTGAAACAGGAGTGAATTTTACAATATAATTGGATGAACATGCTTCGAGCACACGTTCAACTTTTTGTTTTATTTTAACATGGATCCCCACAAGCATGCGTTTACTTATGCATACAGCACACAGTCACACAGGCCCCTGACTGAAAAGACACACCTTGCCCTAGTGAAGTTTCAAGTGCCCTCGAGTGCTGCCTTTCAATCACAGTACTAACTGGAGTGAGAGAAGAGCCTGAATTATAAATCAAGGAGCTTTAAACGGCTATGTAGATTAGCAAGCAGACATTTTTAGGTCTCAATAATTAATTACTTGTTTGTACCAGAGTGGACCTTGCTTCTTTTTTGTATGGCTTTCTGTATCTGCAAACAAACACTCGCTGGCATGCAATCAGGAGCTTTCAGGGTGTGAGGAGGGCTCCTGAAGAGTGCGGTGTAGGGACTGACGTCACATCGGAAGGTCACCGCTGCAGGCGGGTATTCTCATAATGTGTGATGTATTTTTTCAGTTGTGACAACTAAATGTCCAGAAAGATTACAAAACAACTCTCAATAGGAAGAATGTTTTATGTATGAGTTAAGATTTGTGTTTTGAGATTAGATTTGTGTTGGGTAATTGAGAGGGTTGTGGGTAGAATAATCGGAGTAAAGTCTTCACTGTGTGCGAAACAAATGGTAAGTTTAAGCACTCTGGCAGCATATGGAGCAAGTGCCGCCAGCCAGCTACAGCAGAATAACACCTGTACAGCAGACTGTCACAATACAGCAGACTATGTTGTCTCTCCATCGTGTCCTAAAAAATAAAAGACAGACCTCCTCTCCTCATCTCAGCCCGTTGGCCATCCCTTCATGGCTGCCCTGAAACAGCCCTGTAAGCAGACTAAAGACAAGTGGGAGGATGAAATAGCATCTCCCTCTCCCCTGTGTTGAGCAAAATGATGAATTGTGTAAAATCTTATTTGGCACCTCATATTAAAAAAGTCAGAGATTAAGCCAGCAACGCAAAAGGCAGAAAAGAGCTGATGCAGACAGAGTACAGGAGAGCCCAATAGGGAAATGCTCCTGTCTGTCTTTCTGTCTGTCTGGGTGACACCTCACCCTTTAATGAGCTGTCTTAAGTCAAACAGGAGAAATATCAACACAATAAATTACCAGGCTCATCGCTTCCTGTTTGCCTCTACTCAGATTCGGCTGAGTAATCTTTCTTTCTATCTGGCCTCGCACCATCCAGAATGAGATTCTGTCAAATCACATTCTACAATACTTAGGTCCATTTGCATAACTACGTCCGATGTTTCCAGTCAAATGGGTGACATGTTTTTTCTGCAGTTAATTAGATTTTGGAATTACTTTTCCAAAAAGAAAGAAAAAAAAAAAACAAGATGATTTCTCCTCTCTATTCCCATTTGGAAGTGACAAGATTAAATTGTGTATAAGGGTAATTGCGTGGCAGTGTTGGAACTAGAGCTGGAGAGAAAGAAGGTATTTTGCAGTTAAGGAGCTAATGCTCCAATTTCCGTCTGTTTAGCATGCAGGCTCTGAACTGTTCCCTCTGACATGGCAAACCTCATTAAGATAGAGCAAACTAATTCACTTGGGGATGAAAGCTAATTCTTCATATCTTTTTTTCTTCTTCTCAAGAGATATAGAGACAAACTGAAATTGGGTCTACGGGGTATACACACTTGAAGGTAGTGCTCTTTTCCAGCTCTTATCATAACACATTTTACTCTAGATTAAAGAGAAGACGGCAGAGGACGTAACCTTAAGATACCTTTGAACTGGTGCTGCCAGAAATACAGAAGAGGCTGAGCCTTTGTACGGCAAGCCCACTCTGGACAAAACTGTCAGGAGCATGGACATCTGAGCTGTATGGGATCATACCACTCGCGTGTCTATTCCTGCTGATAAAGCACGCCTAACCTTTTATGAAGCAGAGGAGAGGGCAGAGGAGCATAGATGAGAAGAAAGAGGGGAGGAAAGAGAGGAGGAAAGAAGGATAGAGGGAGAGGAAAGAAAGGAAAGGCCGATGCTGGGCCTGCAATGGGCAGACATCCATTAACCAAGCATTCAGCATGGGATATGGCATTTACAGAGAACAGCCAAATGCCATGGCAATTAATCAGGGCGTTGAATGTCAGCTGTATCAATACCCCTTGTACACGGTCATGAGCGCATACATAAAGAAACACACACACACACCTCAAAAAAGAACTATTTGTTTCTCTGTTTTCATGAAAAACACTATTTGGATAAAGCACTGTGGATTGTATCTAACCTAATATCATTTCTATGTCTCAAACTAGAGAAATGGAATGAATACATCACTTACACAATCACAGACTAAGGCCTGGGAGATGGCACACATTTTACTCTGTAGGGAGTTGCAAATTGCTTTTGAATAACCAAGGTCTAATTGACAGGAAAAGAATGCTCTGTCACTTCGCCGGTGCTGCTGTCATTAACACATTTTTCATTTTGTACATGCTCCGGGGCATTATTGTTTTGTTGGCCCCAATCCCTCCCCGGTGCAGTGAATATGTTTTAAAATGGTTGTGAGCAGAATGTTGTTAGCTACACAACGCTCCCTGAGGGGAACAAAACACAAGAACAATTGGCTCATTAGAGGCAGTAACACTTCAAACCACAATATGGCTGGAACACACTCGGAGGAGAGGCAAAGTCAGCGAGTGAAGAGCACAGATGGATGGATAGGAGGGACTGAGGGGGGACAAAGGCACACCAACAGAGGAGAAGCAACCTTGTGTTCAACACACAGTGTGCTCAGTGTGCAAGAGATACGTATATCTACTGCAAAGATGAGGTGACATGAGCCTGAAGAGTAATGTGTTACACATAATTAGATTATAGTAATCTCATCATAGTCTGTACTACCTACAACAACACTGTAAGCTTTTACAGTGGTGGAATAACTCATGTAATTCAATAAGTCATGTACTTAAGTACAATTACACGTTTAAGTTACTTGTACTTTACTCAAGCATTTCTACGCAACTTTATACTTCTATTCCACTACATCTCAGAGACAAATATTGTACTTTTTACTCCACTACATTTGTCTGACATCTTTTGTTACTTTTCAGATTACAATTGTTCATCCCCTTTGAGTCCAGTGAAAACTACGTATCTCCAAATTTGCTGATTTTGAATGTCTATGTTATCACAGACATTCAAAATCAGCAAATTTGGAGATACATGGATACACAGGTACACAGGAGATACACAGATACACAGGTACACAGGAGATACACAGATACACAGGTACACAGGAGATACACAGATACACAGGTACACAGGAGATACACAGGACCCATAAAGTTTTCCTTTATGGGTCTACTTCCTAAGCTAAATAAACTCTTTAAAAAGCCTCTTGGATCAGATGAAAAATACATCATTACAAAGCTGACAACAGGGCTGTTTTTCTGAGCTTGTGAAAAGTTTACATTTTAGATATACGTGGTTCTCACAGTAAATATTATTATTTTATACTTTTTGGAATTTACTCAGAGAAGAGCATTTACACTGTGAGTTTACATACGTCTTTAAAAACAAGATATTTGTAGATGATGACAACTATTCTTAAGGATACACTCTCCAACATTAGAATTTAACTTGTAATATTACTTTCTGATATTGAGTCTTTTTCATAGCAATATTGACTTGCTACTAATAACGTTAACAATCGCTCCGTTTACCAATAACCCACGACAACGTGAGAATGAGCC
Organism: Bovichtus variegatus; assembly: GCA_943593645.1. NCBI lineage: Eukaryota > Metazoa > Chordata > Actinopteri > Perciformes > Bovichtidae > Bovichtus > Bovichtus variegatus. The sequence goes on from CALSCE010010661.1 coordinate 7,678,974, forward strand.
AACATGCACAACACAAGGACCCTGAAATTGAAGCAGCTGGGTGGAATTTTGCCATCATTCAATTTATTATTTACAACTGTGCTTTTCCTACTGTGACATATCAAAGTTGTTACTTGTTAACTAATTGTGATTAATTAGTTACATGGAGTGTCCCAGTCCATATAACATCCTTATTCTAAGCAGGTTTTCAGTATGAAGGTGTGTTCACACTGGAAAAAGTACACCTGGATAGAATAGCTCCAGAAAGGTTACTTTTTAAATGTTAAGGAAAACTTTGTCTTTGTGAAGTTTAATTGGAAGTAGAGTTTTAAAGTTGCAGATTCGTTGAAGTGCGATGTCACACGTATTGTATAATTTCCTGTTCGTACAACATTATTAACTAGTTGATTTTTTGTATTTGTATTTTGTACTTACGGTATAGAAAGTGTTTTTGGACTTGGGACATGCCGACACTATGGGAATTGTTAAGTTGAGTAAGTAACTGAAAGTTACAAAGAGTATACTTAAATACACTTTTGTGGTACTGGTTTAAAAGTATATAGTAGCCTGGACCAGCTATAACATTAAAGTACTGCTTAGATTTAAACACTCTCAAAGGGTCATTACTCATGGTGAATACTTCTTACAGCTAATACACCTGAACATTTTATTAAGTCAAAATGTAAGGCAGTGTATTTTCACATTGTTGTATCGCTAGTTACTTAAGTCCGGAAATCAATAATCAGTACTTTCCTACCTTGCACATGGACGACCTCTGCAACACAGCTTCGGTTGTTTGCTGGTTGAGACTTTGATGTGCTCCACTAGAGGACATCAATAAAAAGAGTAACAGAGTATAATTCAGAGAGTGAATGACCTTACTGTGAGAGCCACACTAAGACACAGAAGTCCCAAATACACCTAACAACTGGCCGAGCCATACCACTGATCTGTGTGTGTACATGTGTCTGTGTGTGGCAGACAGACAGACAGAGAAACAGTGGAGCATGTTATGACACCAGTTTCCTCCTCCTTGGCTTGATGTCTTGGGGCAGACTGGAAGCAGCTCAGGCTAAAACAGCTCTTGAGGTTTCTAATGTTTTGTTCAGAGATTAGATATTTCCCAGCACACATATCATCTATAATTCATTCAGTCTATTGAATCGCCAAACATAACTCAGTCTATTAATATCAAATCCACAGACTTACAGAGTGATAAACGTGTATCTGAATGATGTCACACAACTGCAAACACTTAATATTAAGTGTTTGTTTGTAGTAATTTACCTTTTAAAGGTGCATTAATCTTGAGTGAGGAGTATCTCTAATAAGGACGCTAACGTTACACGAACTGCTTTTGTTTACAGGCGTGTTGTAGGCTAACTGGACACTAGCTGGCTGATAAATGTTTGTCCTTTTCTTTGGCATTGTGGATATTTAACAGTTTTACAAAAACCTTGACACACCTGGTGGTTAATGAAGACAAAGGGAGACACCTGTGCCATATTGTAGGGAGCGTGAACTCACTGTCTGTGTCTTCAACCCTCTCTCCGGTCCGGCTAGCATTGTTCCGCAGCGACCTCTACTGATTGTTAACGATGTCTGCACCCAGGAGTTAATACAACTGCAATAACAAGCGACTTACCAAAGAAAGCACATTTATAATTAGGTTTTTTTTTTTTTTTTTACAAGTCTGTCACTGTTTCCTTTTTTTCAAAAGCAAGGTCGTCGAGTGAAAAGCAGGCTAACGGCAAACTGCCAGTTAGGCCTGCGCATTGATATTTGAACTGTTATCCGGTCACAGCACAAGTGTACTTCGATTAGTGATTTTATATTTTATAACACAGGCTATCAGTGTAGGGGTTTCACATTAGATATTGCAACAGTAGGAGTATTTGCATATGTGTTGCAAGATGATGGAAATCAATGAATTTAAAAAACAAAGAAACATAAAAACTGACATTCTTTCTATTATTGCACCTACCCATTTGACACACAAGAGGGCGCCACCATCTTGGATTATTTTCACAAGTAGTGCAAATCCAAGCAGGCAGGCAGCACTGGTTATAGTTTTAGTTTCAGGTGGCATGACAGAGGACAAAGTGTCAACGTATCTGTATCTATATCTATCTCATGTGAAAAAGTATTTCCGAATAATATAAAAGCTTGTTTTTGCTTAGTTTACTGATTGGGTGAATTTATGGATCTGAGGAGTGTGGGCTAACCTAAAAATAAGTATTTTACATCATTCCAAAACTCTTCTTTTAGTGGCTCTCCTTGTCCCCTTATTGCTTCTGTAAGCCTATGAGTGCCCTAATTACAAATGTCTGAATTGTACATTTATGTAAGGTATCAATATATATATATATATTGTCTTTTTTTACAAAAGATCTTCTTTATGTATCCCTTTATCTCAGCATCCTTTTAATAGTTGAATTGAGTTCAATTGTCCCTTACTTTGCATCTAGTTTACACAATGAATATTAATTAAGTAGCTAAACACCTACATCATATGAACACATTTAGAAGATAAAGTAAACATTAGGGCTGGACTTTTTGTGCTCAAAATGGAAACTTTAAAGGAGTCTGGTCATCCATAGTTGCACCATATATATATGTTTTATAAGTAAATGAAACAAAGGACTACACCATTTAGACAAATCAGGAAACCCCTCTAGCTCTCTTTCAGATCAAACCATCAGGAGGTTGATTTTGTGAAAATGTATGGCTCTTGGTTCAAATAGTCAGTCTATAACCACAATGACTGGCTGCTGCATCGCTGTAGAGTAAATTGCTGCTTCCGTTTATGGCATGTATTGACAAGATTAACTGAATTGACCCTAACCTTGGGTGAGAAATCTCAGCTCAAGAAGATTTGTATCACCAACGCCCCCCATCTATCCATTACAGCTGCAAAGCAATAGGTGTAAATGAGACATGACAGCAGCATCTGACATCCATTGCACAGGAGGCCAGAGGGGTGTGTGTGTGTGTGTGTATGTGTGTGTGTGTGTGTGTGTGTGTGTGGAGGAGGTTTGGGGAGGGGGGCAATCTGTTTAGATTACATAAACTCATCCAACAGCCATAGGGGAGCAGGAGAGAGAGAGGAGTGGAGTAATAACCTGTGGATCACTTCTCTCTGAGTCAACATCAAGGCTCTGTGTTTATTGTTCATTATTTCCCAGAAGCACTGAGCTCCTGGAAGAGAGGCCTCATGCACATGAACAGCGTCTTATCTGAACTACAAGCTCAACCTTCAACTGTCCTATTTTTAGTCTTGAAAATGACTGTAACCACAAAAACAAAATGATGGCTTCACTCTGTGTGTTTGCCTGTTTTCAAGGTGATGGTAGAGCCAGATGAAACAACAACCTGCATCCAGAGAGAGGAGCCCATAATCTGTTTAAATATGTCTCTGAGAATTGTTGCTGTGAGTGATATTACAGGCATTACCTTGAGCTCGACAAGTATCTCCTGACAATGGTGTGGTTCACTGTCACAGGCACACTGAGATCACTGATGACAACTCTAGCTGAATGACAGATGGTAGATGGACGCATCATCTCAGTTCGAGCGTTGAATTCAGTGAATCCAGAGTAAGAAGAGACCAACCATGAGTGAAAGAGAAAGAGGGAGTTACAGCTGGAGAGAGAAGAAGTTGAGTGAAAGGTTAAGTGCCACCTGCAAACGCCACAACAGTCGTAAAAACCCCCTTAAGGTAGATTGTTACTAACCAGTTTAACACAATAAAGCAGTTTACAACTGGAGGTGATGCACAGTAAAGCACTTTACACAGTCACTGTGACTTGACTGGTTTGGTAGATACCACCACACATACATACTTACGTATGCACAGACACACTCACCAACATTTTGGAACAATAATCTTTAATTTGAGACTGTTGGTCAAAACCCAGACTGCTGGTCTGGGTTTGTCTCACAGAGCATGACGGCTGACACCACTCATTCTTTGATAAACGGTATTCAACAATTCTTTTCAACCCCACAAACCTTTGGTACATCCATCTGTAATTATGTAAAGCAAGGTACAAATTCACTCAAATTTAGGATCTTCCAAATACCCCACTGTTAGTGGCACAACAGTGGAATTTTCCATTGCATGTAAGACTGCAGCCATAAAAACATTGTATCTTGGATTTGAATTTGTTTTCAAGTTTTCCGTCAGCAAAGTGTGATATAGCTGTAGTGAAGATACAGATCAGGATGTGATGTAGCATCTAAGCAACTCCATGACCACTGAACAACAAGATAATGTCTCATTCAATTTCTCTTCATCTAACAAGATTTTCTATAGTCAGTTGATTTAAACATGTAACGATTAGGTGACCTGACCACAAGCAGGAAACAACCATGGATGTATTAAGAGAGCTGAACAAAGTGCCACAAGTTGGACTTGCTGCCAATTTGCACCAGTTGTGTCCAAGTCCCCGGCGGCCCAGCAGCGTTTTACCTGTAGTCCACCGTCACAAAAAAGACTGTAAAACTGGTAAATTAAGTAAAACATTATTCTTTGTCTCAATAAATGTGAACGCCTGAAAGTTTAACATGTTTAAAACAGATATTTTTTATAAATGTGACATCATACCAATGTTAAGTCTGTTGAATAGGCTGAGGGAAAGAGAATAGAATGTGCATATGCAGTGTGCCGGATAATACAGAGGCAAACCGTGAGGAGAGTAAAACGACGTATGTGCTGGGTGAGCAACTTTGATAGGAAGGATTTGATGCCATTTTTGAGTCTGATATCAAATTCTCTTAATACATCCATTGAAACAACAATGTTTTATGACAAAACTATTTAAATGTTTATCTGTGATGATAAAAATGTAGTGTAAGAGGTAAAGTGAGTGAGCTCACTCAGCAATGTCAGTTACACAATATTATGTATATGGTTTGCTAACATTAGCCACCATAAGCTATCGGTCATGCCAGAACAACTAAGGATGTAGCAAAACCCATGAGATGAAATGAGCAAGGGTGCGTTTAATTGCTTATGAATTCAACATTGCGCTTTATAAATGTATCCTTTTTCAAGTCACATAGAGTCGCTTTAAGGGGAGGTTTCTGGAGATTGATGGACACATGTTAAAGGAACACTTACAACGGACACTCTTATCCAGAGCGACTTACAGTAACTAGAGGGACAGTCCCCTGGATTAAGTGCCTAGCTCAGGGGTTCAATGGGGGCAGCCTGGTGTTGAACTCACACTTTTCCAGTGTTATTTGAAAGCCTGACCACTAGACTACCACCATCCCCATGTTTTTCATGATTTTATCAAACCCCAGAGATAATATTAACAGCAATTCTCGCCCACTGATGTGTAATTGCTTTTCCTAACACCTCCCTTTATAACTTCATCACCACTTTATCAGCTTTCAGATCATATACACAACACTCTCTCGTCTGATTGCTTTTCTTCATACCTGACTCACCAGTCAGAGTTTATGCTAAGCCTCCTGATAACACATTGAGCCTGTGTTTACCTAACTCTCTGAGCTCACACACACCTAATACCAGTGTGGGTGCACCACCACTGCTGTTGAACCTCTCCCAGTGGGGCGCTTGGCAGGCGTGTGTTGACAGTGGTGTTGCCCCAGTAAGCCTGATGATACACACACAATATTGTGCCAATCTGCAGGTCTCAACACCACACATGTACCAACAGTGCACATATCTAGCCAGCCAGCTTATTGTGTAAAAGCAGGACAAGAAAAACTCTTTTCTCTTGAATGCGCACACATTTATTGTGCAACACATGGTTACTACTAGGAAAATATGATTCAGCACTTATTCTTGAAAAGGCAAAATCCACTTAGTTGCCTCACAGTCAGGTTTACAGTAAATCACTTGGCATCAAAGTGGCAATAGACAACATGTTTGCTGTAGCTTATCACTATGAAGTGAATGTTCATTGCACAATGTAATGGCTATAGAAAAATGAAACCATCTGTGCTTAGATTGGTTCTCTATAAACCTTGCTTTAACAATGCAATTCTAACTCCGGGTCGAGATCTCCCTTTCACAATAAACATAGACATAGACATATACACTGCATGACTGCCTACCAGAGAGCATTTCGATCAGAGGCAACTCAACAACATAGCTTACACTAGCTATCCCCTGCTAGAGATCATAGCACTGAGATCTGGGGTTTTGGTTCTTAGGGATTCTTACGGTTGTTACTTGCTTTGGACAGTAGCTGCTGGCTTCTTACTAGCAATAGCCATGTTGATATATGAACAAGTAGGTCAATCTTGTTCATACGAAAATCAAAGGACAGAAACATTTTCATCATCGCTCTGTTGCGCAGGAAGAAAATGCAATGTGTTCTGTGTTGCCTGTAGCTCTCACGTCAGCCAGGGTCAGGTTGGCTCTTATGGAGAACTTTTGAGCTGTGTGGCTCCCAAGTGATAGGTCACCTCTATTGCCTGGGACTCTCTTTGACTTTCACAAAGAAATTCCTCGCTTTGTTGTATCTGGTGTCTTTCTCCCTTCTCCCACCCTCAGTATCTGTCCTGTGACAAAAAAACAAGGGTGGGAACCAGAGCTGATACAGGTGGTGAGAGGATGTGCGAGGTTCACCCAGAGTGAAACGTGAGAGTGATAGACCAGGAACACTGTTTGTTCTAATGGCTTCCAGAGAAGGCAAACAGCAACCAGTGCTATCCAGATGTTTTTCTTTCTTTCTTTACTTCTTTCTTTCTTAAATGAATATTACCTTGTTTTACCCAAGAAGCTGGATAATTTGTTCCATTTGAGGGGAGGGGGAGGCAGGCAGGCGACAGTCAGGCGAGCAGCCTCACAGGTTCAGGCCTTGTTGGAAGGGTATCATGTAGCCGTTTTTTACGACCTGTTTAACACCAGAGAGCTGAACGCAGCCATTTATCCCGCGGTGTATGACACAGTGTGAATGCGATAGGGTGAACACGGCAGTAAAAAAAAAAAAAAAAAGCTCATGTTCATTACTGGGAAAGGAAATCGGGCTACATGGAAAGAAAAAGAGGTCCCTGTTATTCTGCAGTAAATTACACTGACGCTTGCCTCGCTGGATCTAGTGTCAAAAGTTGTTTCTACAACAGCTTTACACTGTTTAAGAGGGAGACACTATTGTGATTGTGCTCATGTGCTATTGGGAAACCCTGATGCATGCTGTTTGGAGGAGCAGTTATACAATTTAAAACAGCCACTTTCAGGCACAATGGATGATTTGCATAACAATTCATGTCTCAGCGAGAAGTTCCTAACTGCCTCCCAAGACCATCTGACCTACCAGAACATATTTATCTCATGGAGCGGAGTGCTTCATCCATCATGTTGGTGTAATGAGAGATAACACATATGTCTCTGTTTACACATTAAGGGCTGCCATACAAAGGTAATGAGTGCTCCCTTATGTGATGTATATGTGAGAAAGCTAAAAAAAAAGAAGCATCAGCATTAGAAGCTTTATCTCTTTGTGTGTGTGTGTGGGGGGGGGGATCGTGGATGGACAGGCAGAGCACAGGCCCAGGGCCCCAAAGTGTCAGGGGCCCTCCTGCCCATCACCCTCAAACTCGACCTGACTCGCTCTTTTTTGCTTTTCCATTAGGAAAAGTTATGGATAGTACTTTAACTTTAACAAAATTAAAGTTGAGTGAATTAAAGTACTTTAACAAAATCGCGCATTTTGCAAAACAACTACAAAGAGTTTCAAAAATTACCACAGCGAGTCAAAAAATGACCACAAAGAGACACAAAGCAACAACAACAAGAGGATAAATAAACAACTATAATATGTGTGTGTGTGTGTGTGTGTGTGTGTAGGATAAAGAGCAGGAGTCTCGGGCCTGACAGGAGTCGTCATCTTCACAAGGTCTTCAGCAGAACAAGGAACATTTGTCCTGACAGCAACCAACAGGAGCCGCCATTAAACAGGCTGTGTGAGAGAGTGAGTGTGTGAGGTATCATGTTTATCGCACTGCTGTTTATTATGTATGTCAGAGCCAATATGTTTATATGACCGCACTTTGGCTCAGCAGCCTGATCCATAATTCCTTGAAAGATCACTGGAGGGTCCCCCTGTGAACACTTAGGCTCTGGCTTTCAGAGGGAGAGGAATAACAATCCCCTCTATGATGTCTTCCACATGCGCTCCTCCATGACGCGCACTAATTTTTTTCCTGACTATTTTGTCCTTCATCAGATTTGTTGGGAAGTTGGGCAAGAAGGAGAGAGAGGAGAAAGAGAGAGGCAAGAGTGAAGGAAAGTGAGTGGGAGAGAGGAAAAAGTGAGAGCTGATCTTAAATTTCAATTGAGCCTCGGCAGCTACACAAACAGTGGATGAAGGTGGGAGGGGGGAGACACAGCAGCTGAGGCAGAGGGATGGATGGATGGATGGATGTGGATGTGGAGAGAGAAGAAGGGAGGGAGCGAGGCGCTCGGCAGAGCCACTCAGTCTAGACTCCAGATGTGCAGGCAGCAGCAGTGTGGCTGTTTTGGCCCCCACCAGGCTGCTCTGGGAGTATCCCCAGCACATGTCCCCACGCCGCCTGTAAATCAGCCCAGCCAGGCCTCAGGCAGCACCGCAGCCACAAAACCCCTCCGCCTGGACCCCCAAAACGGGCTGGCCAGCGACAGGCGGACGCCGACGAGCCCGCTGTGTCGCGTTAAGCCTGTAATAGTCTCCTTCACTGAGATAGAATGGGCTCCAAGTTTTCGGAATTACCACCCTTTTCTTTTCTTTCCCTTGTACAGCTTTTTTTAGTTTATTTTTTTAAAGTGTGTGTTTGCATGCATGTGTAGGTGTTCCTCTAAATGCAGGTGAGGTACAACATCAGGGTACAGCTGCCTTCAGATCAGAGAGGAATGCAGCTCGGTATCATAAACGCTGCTGTCTCTCCTCATTTAGATCCACCACAGCTCATCTGCTCCCTAGTCTCACTGGCACCAGGGCATTCCTTCAATAGCACACTGCTTCCCATACTTCACAGCCACTCCAACATCTACAGAGAACATTCACACAATTACAGATTCCTGCTGGATGTGAGTGTGTAATCCTTTCCCATCAGTGCTCAACACATAATTAGATGTTGGACTGGGAGGTTTGGCCTATATATAGTAAGCAATGCAAACCACAAACATGCACTTAAAACCAGATTTCTCATTGTACTCCATCAGACCAGAGTGAGCTATTTTAAAGGGGAAAAAAAAGTATTTCAGTGGGTCACCGTGCAGCGTTTAACGCATCTAAGTCCACGCCGAGCAGAAGGAGCCCAGGAGGAGGAGGAGGGCCGTGTGTTTCCAAACCAATCCTGTGCTATTGTGCAAAGTGCTAAAGTCAACGCTTCACTCAGCTGTTCAAACAGGTAGCGTGGAAACATTGGAGCTGTGTTTAAGTTGATCCGGCTGCAGACATCCTCTGAACAAACAGGTGAGCGCAGGGAAAAAAATGTGGAGGTCAGCGACTGTGTGTGTGCGTGCGTACAGCCGTGACTGTGGCCCTGTAAAAGGAGGCGGCCTCCCCTTCTGTCCTGTGTGTGTGAACAGGTGAGCAAGCCACCATATTTAGTCCAACCAGTACACACAAACACAGTAACGGAAAAGCACAAATACACCTATTCACACACTCACACATCCTAGCTGATCCCCTTAAATCTACGCTTGCTCTTGGTGAGAATCCAGTAGGAGCAGCACTCACACAGCCTCCTCCTGCGTCCATATGTGAGTGTGTGTGCGTGCGTGTGTGTGTGTGTGTGTGTGTGCGTGTGTGTGTGCACTTTGTGCTTGTTCAAACACCTTGATTGTGTTGTTCCTTGTTCTTGAGGGAGGTTTCCCAGCATCAAGGCCCAGACACTGCATGGGACGCTGCAGGATAAAACAGCTGACAGCCTTTTGGAATGCTCCTGGACATATGAGGTTAACTGGGCTTTAACCCCTGCATCGTGGGAGGGGAGCGCTGCTGAAACACAACACAGACCTCCGACTGGACTGTCATCAGAAGCTTACATTAGACAATGAAGTGTACAAGACTCAACGATACGAGAACTGTGAGATATGTAGTCAATGTACAGTATGCCTTGACATGATGAAACACACACAGAGACGTTTGTGAGTTAGTAGGAGAACTGAGGTGAATATTTGATTAATTGACAGGAAATTTAATGTGTCTTTCTAAGTCATTTATCAAGAAGTTTTATAACTAAAAAGTTAACATCTTTGAGTTTGGAACTGTTAGTCATATCTTAGGCTCTGGGGAATAAATGAGGACACCCCTCATGTTCAATTACACTGTTTTGAAGTTGGATGAAAAGTATCAAAAGTGGATATTGTTAGGCTACAATATTTCTTTTCACCCCACTGAACTGTCTTCAGTTGAGTTGGATAGTTTCTTTAGGTCGGTTTGGTGGAGTTTGAATCTGTACTGCTAGGCTACCAGTGGCATTAGATGGCTAACTTAAATCTATTTCAACCGTTGAAACGGCTCAACCTTAACCGTAGCCTACTCTTAGCTGTTGCAACTCTTAATCCATTAACTATATATCCATCACTTTTAGCTCAACCATTTTTACATCAGCCTTTTCATCCAATAGGTTACTTTTAGCTATACAACTGTTCACCTATTACTTTAAGCTAACTATTTAACCATTTGTACTTTACGTTTAGCTAACTTTAAGCTATTTCAACTGTTGAAATACCTTTAAAATTAATAAAAACGTTCAGCTTTTTTATTTATCCAGTACTTTAAGCTAGCTGCTTAAACCATTAATCCATTACCTCTACAATTTATCCATTTTCTTTTAGCTATTTCAATCAGGTATCCTATTTTATTCTTTCATAGTTTTAGTTATTCAACTATTTACTTTAATCTAACTATTTAACCATTTGTCTTTTAGCTATCAGTTTCTCCTAGTAAGAGCATACAAAAATGAAAGTAATCATTAGTTGCTGCCTTAGATATGTAGAACTACTCATAATGAAACATAAATGTGATTTTTTTTTTGTTTTGTTTTACTTTTTAGTTTTTAGGAAACTTTTTTCAGACAGACAGCAACTGAGAGGATCACACAAAACTCACTTACTATCCTCAACACCCTTCATTTTGTACCACAAGAGGGCCACCTACACCATCTAAGATCCTCCTGGGGTCCACAACAGATAGGAGTCTGTGTGTATGTGTGTATTTGCCTGAGTGTCTGATAGTATGCATGCATGAGCAATCTTGAGTGGGGGGATTGCAGGAGACAAGGCAGTCAGTCAGAGGGCCCTGGGCTCTCCCAGTTAATTAGTAGCAGTGCTAGGCCACAAACGGGCCAGAAGCAGCGGCCTGGCCCACAATCATCATGTGAAACGGCTGGAGGGGAGAACGTCTCCCTGACGCTGCAGATAGAGCCGTTCAAAGAGCTTATGTGAGGCTGTCTGGCCCTGCCTTATCTGATCTGACCCCAGCTCATATGCCTCCTGTTACACTGTGTTTCATTTGGTGCAGTGTCGGAGTGGTTTTGTGTCTGTGTGTGTGTGTGTGTGTGTGTGTTTGTGTGTGTGTGTGTCTGTGTGTGTGTGTGTGTGTGTGTATACATGCAATTGAATGCCCTTGTGTGCATGTGTTGGAATCTGGTTATAATGTTAAATGCTTGGATTGGATGTCAACCAGGCCAGTGTGAGGTCACCATCAGTTGTAACACAGTAAAAAAAGGGGGGGGGGGGTTGCATATCAAATCAACCACAGGTAATGTCACTGTTACGAGGCAATCTGAAATCATTTAGGCGTACATTTGTGCAGTGATTTATGAAGTGATTTATGGGAAAGTTACTCAGGCGAGCTCTGTGGCCCGAGCTGGATATGTTCAGGAGTGTGTTTTTGTTTAAGTGTGTTAAGACTGCAGCTCAACAGAGCTTGCAGAAACCTAGATTTAACAGAAAGTAGTCACATACTGTTAAAGGTAATCAGTAATCTGTACAGAATTACATTCTTCATACAGCCCTCGGAGCTTTGCACGAGTATGTACTCATGCTGCAGGTGATCATTTATTTTCCATTATATGCTAATAAGCAGTGTTGTATCTTTCAAATGAGCCACTGCACAGTAATAATGCTTTTCTCTCCTGGCACCGGCTGGCTGTGGGCAGGGACAAACAATTCAGACACAATTTAGCTACAATGCTGCAGTAATTGTTGTTGCCCACTGTCTCCCCCAGGGGTGACCCCTCACTTCCCGAAACACAAACACATGCAGATACAGATGCACACACTCACACACATTAACACACAATGTTGACACAGCTTCAGCAGGGACACCCCCTTCTACACCATGACACCCCCCTCCTCCTCCTCCTCCTCCTCCTCCCCCCTTTTGCCTTCTTGATCCCTCATCCCACCGTCCCTCCCTACACACACACACACACACACACACACACACACACACACACACAGTGCTGTTTGGTGGAGATCAGAAGCCCAGCTCAGAGGCCCCACACCTGGGCATGTTTGCGAAGGAAGCGGGCCCTGGGCGGGCTGCGCTCCATGCGCCTGTCGACTGGCTCCACCAAGTCTGGCCAGCTGTGCTCCTGGCCTGGCCTCGCGCTGTGGGGGCTGTGCAGCTGGGAAAGGCATGTTTCCCAAAAGAGGAGAAAAAAAGACAGGGAGGGGAGGAGGGAGGACACAGAGAAGAGAAAAAGAGAGAAAAAAGGGCTTTAGGTTATTTCGAGCTCATTACACATTCATCCCTGAGCTCTCCTAAAGCATCTCCTTTTATATGAAAAAAACATTCCGGGCTAAGCTGGTTAATACCTTGGAAGTGTCTGAATTCATTATATTTTTTTCTTCTTATGTAATTATAAAGCAAGTTTAAACTTTTTGAAGCAAAAAATAAAAGTCTTGCATAGCAAATCGTAGATCTTCGGCTGTGATAAATGAACTGGCACATTTGTTGCCAAATTTCTTTTCCCAGCTGAAAATGTGACTTATATGTAGAATTCTTTGCTCTTTTCCTTTTTTAGATAATTAGGCCAGCTGGTAATAATCTTTCAAAAAAATCAACAGTAATATGTTTTCTCATGCAGTGTAAAAGAAGTTATGGAGTTCACGTTCAAATGTTTTACGCAATAAAACAAAAATGTTTAGATTATGTTGAGTTTGAATGTTAGTTGTTGTTATTTGGCAGATGCTCCAGTGTGATGAGACGGACCAGACATACAATGCACACACTCAAAAAACTTTCACCAGCTTAAAGAGACGACAAACAAACTGTTGCAGCATTTGCTGTTTCAGATGTCACCTCTTCCTGTGTGTGTACTTAGCCTGCTGCCATGTGGAGCTCCCGAGGGCTGTCGAGCCCAGCAGTAGCTCAGGAAGTGGATGACGTGTTGAGAGGTCGCCGTGTTCTCCTGTCACTCACCACTCCAGGGAACAGCCAGCCAGGCTAAGCCAGGCGGACCAGGGCCAGGGAGCTGGGGGATCCCGTCGGAACATGCCCGGAGCACAGGCCTCGTCCTGGGCAGGAGCCACTCCTCCATCCCTGAGAATGAGTCGCAAAAACTACATCACCTTAATTATGATGGGTGAGATATTATCTCTGTTGCTGTTATTTTCTGTAAGGAACGTGAAACTGCCAGAGATTTCTACGAAACACTGCTATCTCTCCAGGGCACCTTCACTTGTTCGGTATCAAGTCGGTTTGCATAGTTCAGGTTCAAGACACTTTCATATTATCTGTGTAGATCAATTGAGGCAATTTAAAATTCAAGCAGCTGCACACTTCGTTTTCCCTTGGGCTTGTTTGAATGCAGAATGAGTGTTCAGGTGAAACAACACCAGTTATCCAGCCTAACTATTTATTGCCCCTGCCAGGTCAATCCCCTCAGAGGACCTCAAACATATGAGAGCAGGCAGCCATGCAAACAGAGGAGCAACACACTAAACCCATTTGTCTGTTGCACAAAGCATAGAGCCCGCTGACACACAACGTGTTCTGTCTGTAAGGAGCCCATGTGTGAGCCACATCCCTTCAAAGGAGGCTCTCACAGCTTGGCCTCTGTGCAGGGGGACACTGAAGTGGCACCGCAGCCCGGAGCCTCTTCAGGTTGAGTTGCCCGGCACCCCAGGACCCTTACCCTCTATCTCCAGGCTAGTGCCCTCTCTACTCTGGCCTGACCCCGGACCTGCCACCCCTGCTGTCCCCAGTGGCCCAGGTGGCCAGATGAACATACAGAGAGGAAGCGGCATAAGGTGAACATATGCTGCTGAAAAAGAGGTGGATGCTTTTGCCAGGAAGTCCATTTGTTCCTGTTTTGGCAACACACAAAACAATATGAGAGATAAAAATGGTGCAGCGATAAAACAATGTTTATGGGTGAGTGTTGCAGGATGGGATGCACCAGGGGCTCAGACAGAGAGGCTTTTAAAATCAAACAATTTTCTCTCCTACACACTCCTTCAGCTTCTTTCTCTCTGTAGGCCTGTACTTGCTCACCTAATGAGGCCTCCTTCTTGTCTGTGCTCAGTCCTGCCTGCCCCATCACAGGAGCCTCTTCTCAGGCCTGGCGTACCGACTAGAGCCAGTCTCTGCTCGCTACCAGGGCCCACACACCCACACCCACACCCACTACATTCCTCCACTGGCAGCCAGAGGGGAGGGCGAGGTGCTGGGTGAGGTGAACATCAGTCCTAATGGATAGGACAGCCTGGTGCGATATTGCTGAATAGTTTCTCCAGATCATCAGGGATGAACTGCGCTTTGTGTCTCGCACTGATATCATTCGGCTGTACGGTGTCTGTTAGGCTCATTTTCCCTGTGATGTTTTCCTTCATAGTTCTGCCTTTTCAGGAGACGATGCATCTCTGGGGCATTGCATTTGCTTTGCTCCGTATCAAAAATAAACCTGCAGTTTAGCAGAGCAAATGGAAAAATAGTACAGAGGGAAAAGAAGACCTCTGGAGACACAGAAAGAGAGATAGAAAAAAAATCCTGACCAAAGCAGAAAGAGGGGATTATCTCCCCAGCTGTCTGTGCATCAGGAAGTCTCTCCCAGAGAGTCAGCTCTGACCGGCCTGATCACAGAGGCAGCACAGGAAGTCCCACAAAAAGAAAAGGAAGTGAGCACCAACTACAGGAAGTGAGTTTTTTGCAGCTTCGGCTCCATGAAGTCTGGACCCTAAAGGGAGGGAGGGGGGCGGAGGAAGGGAGGCAGCCCAGCTGAACACCAGAGTGTGAGAGAGGAGGAAAAGAGAGGGAAAGACACAAGTTTGGGCGTAGTGACGGCAGTGACAGCTGCCTCCATGCCGCCAGCTGTGTGTCATTTAGTGAGCGCTTATAAAAATGAGCCTGGCACCAGGGAGTGATGTTCCTGATGCTGTGGCGCCAGGCGCTCCGCTTCAAATGACACTGGGTGCCACCACCGACTTCCTCTCAACCTACACACACACATGTATATACACACACAAATGAAAGAGCACAAAAAGCTCAATTCAGCACAAGTAAATGCAGGCTTGTGTTTGCAAGAGGCATATTTTCAGCATCTTCTATCCTTCCTCTGCAATCTCCTAGAAAATTCATCTAATTGCACAATACTGTGATTCAACATTTTCACAGCAAACAGGGAGTGCGTCAGGACAAACAGATTAGAGGCTCCCGTGACAACATCCCACTCACACACACCTGTGTTCACACATTTTCTGACTAAGCCCAGCGTTTTGCATGTAAATAGTGTGTCGCTGTGCTAAGGAGGCGCTAACTTCCTCTGTGTTGCACCTGGCCGACTGCTCATCTGCATAAAGAGAGAGGGGGAGTGAAGGAGAGCTGCAAGGACGGAGGGAGAACATCAGAGGTGTTAATGGGTTAAAACCTGGTAATTGGGGGGTACTTAGTCGACTATTGTCATCGTAAGGCCTGAGGGACAACAGATGAACCCTCATTTGGATTTCTTACGCGTCACTTTAAGCGCCGATGCCTTTTAACTCATATCAGTTACTGTCATTTCTTCCAGTATTTTTTCTCCTCGCCCAATCCTCACTTTTGTATATCCAGTTAATATACAATATTAAAAAGCAGTTATCGTGCATAAATCAGGCACACTTTTTAAATGATTTTAGTGAAAGATTCAAGCGCAGTCACATCGACCAAGAGTGCCCTTTTCTCTATCCCTTAAAATGGACTTAAACTCCCCCATAGTAATCAGCTCTGACAGTTTCAGGCCCCTTTGTACAATATTGAATGAAGAAGGGGCAGTGTATTTAAAACTGTTTTTGAACCAACATCTGTCGAGTATTGTGGGAGCGCAGGCCATATTGATTTTTTTTTTTTACACATGAATGTACACAGATAAGAAGGAACCAGCCCATGAAGAGATTTAAATATGAAAGCTAACCAATGCGAACATACAGAGATATTCGCAGACCTTCATGAACATTGTATGTGGTATTCTACTTTTTGAAATTACTTCTCTTTATCTATACTATATATCTGTTTGAACTTCCATTTGCTGCTGTAACACTTTTTTTCCCTGCATGGGCTCAATAAAGCTCTTACCCTCAATCATAACTCAAAGGTTTAGAAATATAAGTAAGATCTGAGATGTGTTCTTATTTTTAGATTTAATGTAGAACATACATATTTATTTCATCTGTCAAAATGTATTTTATTTGATTAATTATTCTCCTTTATTTTGAAGATTTTTGCTTTCTACTCTGGTTTACTTATTTTCGATACTGTTCTCAAAATACAATCTTGTATATATATCCATCTCATGTTTGTGAAGTCGAATAAATGTGGTTTTATGTTTTCTTTGTGTAAATGGAAAAGAGCATTGACACAATGGTGCGCTTAATGTAAAAAAATATTCTAAACAATTCTTTATCATAACTAATTTCCATTTTAGTATCAACTGTTAAAAATGTACAGACTGCTCCCTTAAAAAGCGTGAATCCCCTCTGGATTCCATGTACATATATTTCCGGCATACAATATGTTATAAACATGCAGTCGTAAAATTGCAGGCAGCCTTGAAACCACATCTCGAAATGTGCCCTCTGAGATCTCTCCAAATGTCTTAAGAACTGCTTTTGCAGAGCGGCAGAAACTGAATGACAGATAATAAGAAGGAACAGTTTGACTTTGCGCAAACAAGGATAAGTTGAAGATGTCATGTCTCCGTTCCTGTTCATTCTTCCCCAATGATTGATAAAGCAGATATGTTGTCCTTTTGCTATCGGAGGCTATCAGGGCCTTTCAACGGTATCTACTAGGGCCCCATCAAGGTCAGACCGCAGTTCATCCAAAAACCCTTCAGGCAAAACCCTCACGCAACTGCTTTTCAGATGGCGTCTTGGAGTCAGCACGGGACACACAGTCATAACATTTGGCTTGGAGTCTTCCAACAGACATAATTCAGTACAGCTTTAAAAGCAAAAGCTGATAATATTCAAAATGACTGCTGTCATCATACTGGAGAGAGTGAGTACTTTGGCACAGGGCCAGCCAACTCACTGCTCTATATTTGGTCATTTCTTCTGGCTTAAAATGACTTCACCAATGCAATTTCAGCCCGGGTGTAGCTTGTGTTGTTTCAGTCTCATTTTCAGTAAACTCTGTGATCACCTTGCCTTTGCGTTCCACAGGCCTTTCACTGGGAGCACAAAGAGGGAGAGGGGCATTAGTCCACAAGAAAAGCCCAGCTTTGGCTTCTTAAAGAAAGCAGAGGTTTAGCTCTTTCACTTCCACGGCATTGTTATGCTAAGGCCCAGCTTGGGAATAAGAGTGAACCATTAGCATCTGAAGAAGAGCCAACATCTGAGGGAAACATGTCTTTAAGGCCCCAAAGAAAAGAATCCATGCTGTCTCTCCCTCTCATTTTCTCATTTTCTAACTCACTCACTTGTTCCTCAACTCAACTCTCCTCGCCATTCGAAGGCCCATTCTCTTTTCTTTTAGTTTCTCCTGCTGGCTCTTTTGGCGCGAAGAGGGATAAGAGGTGTATATGTGTGTGGGTGGATTGGTGGAGAGGGGGATTAAGAATTTAAATGCTTCATGAAACAATGAACATAGCTCTTACCAGAAACTATGCATCTATATCAAACAGGTTAGATTGATGAAAAGCCTATTATTAAAGACACCACCCACCTAACTGATGTAACCAAGAGATTGTGAGTTTAGCTCAAGATTTTACCTAAAGTTCACAGCAAGTAAACATATTTTACATAATCATCTGGAGGTAATGTAGGACAGGATATTGGGGCCATTGTAGGTAAAAAAATCATGGAAAAAAAACATTTGTGGAAAAAAGATTAAATTTCCATAAAAACATTTTTGAATATTCTCTGAGATTAAAGTGGTAAATTTATAAAGAAAAACTTGTGTTGTGTTGTAGTGCCTGATACATAAAAGCTATCTCTTCATCTAAATCAGTAAATTGTTTTCTTCTAAATAGGACCAATTCACGGCCCTTCAAAGTCCGGATGTTTATGATAATATGCTGACTCTGGCTAAAATCACGAGTATTTCCTTATTGCTAAATCCGATTGCCAAGTATAATTTCATTAGGTCATCCACTGCTGGCATAATACAAGGCAAGTGGTGGCCTCTGTGGTGTGATTGATACAACCTTGCATAGTGAAGCAATATTGTTCCTTAACACAAAAAACTACATTTTTCTGGCTGTGTTCTTGTAAATTTAAGGTTTTTTTCCTCGTAAATGTGACATTATTTCCTTTAAATCTACCACTTTAATCAGAGAGAATATCCAGGTTTTTTCTAGTAAATCTACGATTTCTTTATTGGAATATTAAACCCTTGACCCGGCTTCGTAAATGTTTAAAATTATTTTAATACCCAATTAAACCCAATACACAGTGACAGTACTTTCATGACGGGGTTGGGTATTATTTGAAATTTGCAATACTTGTGCAAATATATTACTTAAGTTTCAATACCTTAGTTCAAGGAATGCATGCATGTGTTAATAAAAAACGACAAAAATGTACTCAAATGTTACGTTTTGAAACACAAGCAGCATACAATAACTTTGATTAAATAAAATTGCAACGTTTTGATCTAAATCAAGTCTCATATCAGTGAATACTTAAAAGAGAATCTAAGCTGACATTTGATGCCAGCTTTTGATACTCGATGACACGGATGCATTGCAGGCAGGTTCAATGTGTGTTCCCACACATGCACAACTTTACTTTACTTATGGAAGTTTTGTGTCGAGTGGTCACTGGAACCACAGTTCAAGCACAAGCACTCAGAAGGTCGTAACATTTTTTAATATTATGGATTTAACAGAAGACGCCCTTTAGAGGAAACTCAAAAATGTTGCATGTTGGTGGGAAGCTGAAATTCAAGACTTACATTCAAGATGTGCAACGATCCAACTTTTCCTCTATCAATTCTGATTCTATTTCTCATGCTTCAAACCGAGCTATCTGACAAAACCGAGTACTGATCCGATACCTTATGCTCTTGTTTTCTGTATACATCACTGCAAGGAACTCATTGGAGTAATTTTTGTTTAAGGTGGCATGAGTCCAGGGATTGCTATAGCACTAAAAACTGAGTCGGTGGCCAGCTGTGACGCAAAAAAAAATCACATAAAAACATAGAATCCTATAATGACACTGGCAAAGAAGCTATATTGAAATTGCAACAGTCACGTCATGGTCGATAGTAGATCAGCTTAATAAGGCCAGGATTGGATTGGTGCATCCCCATTGCACAGTATGTACGCAAACAAGGATGTCATAGGAAAAATAATGTTAATTTCTTAGCCTTTTGAATTTAAAATGCTATGAATTTCTGAGAGCAGAAGAGTTGCTTACCTAATCTCTATGATATTTAGTTTCTGTATTGAAGTGCAATACCATGGAATGACAAAGCTTTGACAAAATCAAGCCTCGCAGATGCCAAGTCTCACGTGAGTGCAGCCTAATCTATCCGGAACAATCATGTTACCTGGATAATTGAACATGGCATCATAGCGGCTTCCAAGTGCGAAAGCGGCTTTAGTTTCCTCACTGCTGTGAGCTTGGGTTTGTTGTAAACAGTCCTGAACCTTGGCCTGCAGAGCTGGAGCGGTCAGGGGGGCAGCTGTGGGATGAATCGCAATCCCAACACACACACACACACACACACACACACACACACACACACACATGTCATCCTGGGTGTGATTCCACCGCTGGGTCACGACTGGACATGGGTTGAATCGTAGAAAGAGAGACAGAGATACTGTAAAGATAAACGCACACTGTAGGGCAAAAAACAGGAAGCTAAACCTAGAAATGCTGAGTCACTGGAGTTTTGCGGAGTGTTATGTTCCCAGCTGGCTGTTGACATGGAAGGGAGGAGTGATGAGCTGAGTGATAACAACAACACCATCACCAGCAGCACGGTGAAGCCTACTGTCTGATAAACACATGACTCTCTCTGACAGGGCTTTCTGGTCAAGCCCTTCTAGCTGCCTAAAGCCTCAGTGAAGCACAGAGCCATTTGGGGAAGAAAAGAATGACTAAGTCGTGCACCTGCCTCTCTGTCAGGGTAACACAGCCAGCACACTGACAGGAGGGAAGGGGGTGAGAGGGCTGTATGAAAAAAAGGAATTTCCAAGGACAGGGAAGATGTTGTGAAATCATATTGCGCATGTGGCCCGCACAGCTGCAGAGGGAGTGAATGGCTCCATGTGTAACAGCATGAATCACCAGTAGAGTTCCTCAGAAGTCAGATCACACTTTCAGCTCTTGCTCTGATTCTCTCTGTACCTCTCACACACTCCTCCCTCCCTCCCTGTTTTGGCTCTCTTCTGTTTTCCATACCTCGCCCTCTTTATCACAGGTGCAAGCAGTGAAGTAAACTGACTAGCTTATCCACACGTGCTATATTTGATCACACCCCAATCTCACGGCCGCACACACAAATACACACACCTCAGTAATCACAATGAACAATGCTAGAGCCATCCAAAGTCTCTTCATCAGCATGAGATCATGTGGCACATATAACACACATCGCTCACACACTTCCTCCCCCTCCCCCCGCTGCACTCTAACGCAGGTGGCCGACTGCAGCAGCCGGAGCAGCATTTCTGCTCTGTTGTTAAGTGACATCTCCTGAATAGAAGTGTCCTCATCCTCATCCAGGAAAATCAGATGACTCACAAGGTTATTTACCTCACATGGATCTCATTGAGATTTTTTATGTCACTACTAATATATCTGGAATGCTTATGGGGGCTGCTTTGGGCCAGTGCACCTACAGCATATTTCTGCAGAGCAGATGTATTATATTTTTGTTGTGAACGTTTTGGCTGCTACATCTCACAAAAGGCCTGGTCACACAAGCGTTTAAAATTGCAACTTTTTGAGGCAAAATCGATTCAATCAACTCAGTACATTAGTGGATTTGCCTGAGGGGGCAAAGTAAATCCACACAAATGTCTTGCGCTGTTGATAGGAAGCCATCTTGACAGTGCTGACCTTTAAGGAAACAGAGAGCCAGGGAATCCAAAATGGAGGAAGCTTTCGTAGGCTAGTATCTGTGCTGCACCATGAACTTTTGACTGAGTGTCAGAGTACAAAGTGGGTTCTTCCTTGGCCCAAGCTACACCCTTCCCTCATGTTTCATCAGAATCGGGACAGTACTGTAGATTTTCTTTGGAATCTAACAGACAAACTAAAGACATAACAACCATGGCACAGGTAATAATAGGTGTAACTTTATTGTACCATTAGCGACCAAGCTAACAATTCAAAGAGCTTTTAGCCCCCTACGATAACCCATATTGTGTACAATGATGTGCCTGAGAACAAACTGCCAGGGTTGAGTAAACGGCAGAGAACAGAAAAATGGTTAGCTATTGTGACTGACTTGTGCTGGCATGTCACCTGCTGCCTACAGTTTTCAGCTATAGTAGTTCACCAGCTAGCCCTTGCGAGAAGTCGCTATACCTGTTTTCTCATATGAACTCTGGACAATATCCGGAGAACCAAGTCCGCACATTTCCCTTTCACACTTGTAGGTCACAACAGGAGCTTGTCGGTGTCAGACTTACTGGAAATAATCCATTTGGTTTAAGTAAGGGATGGCACCTGGGTAGCGTGTGCAGGAGGCATGACATGACACGAATAACACCGCGGCCACGTAGTTGGTTCAGTTAGACATTTTTGTTGCCGTTTTCGTTTAAATGACCCTTCTTCATTTGCATTCTCACATACAGCTCCTCCGGGTAATGTCTAGATATTTTCAGCGTTGCAGTCCATGTGTTAAAGGGATTTATGTCACCAATTTTATAGAACAACATTATTCAGATGATTTTGCTTTGGCATTTTTCTAGTGCCTTAACAGTGATTGTTCAGAAAGCATTTACCCTCTAAAGTCCTCAGTGAGAAATGATATGGTGGAAGGAGGAGCACCCTCATGAAGTGGAGAGGCTGCCGACATCTTTATCTGAAAAGCTTTGGATCTGATGCTAAATTGACAGCTTTAGAATGTGTCTTTAATGCTAATTCAATGGCTAAATCCACCCAGAGCCGGGCTAGCTGTAGTGCCCTGTAGGGCAGCGGTGTTATCCAGGGTCCCTAAGGACTGTCCTGTCCAGTGCTGCTCTGTGTGGTCCAGCCCCCCCAGGAGAGGGCCTCTGCCTCCCTCTCCTCCTTGTCCTCCTTTGATATCAGGAGTGCTGGAATGGAGGAGTAGCACTGGAAGGGGTGGGGGGGTGGGGGGTGCTGGGTCTCCCTAGTTGCCAAGCGAACGCCATATGGGCAGCTCACTGGTGTTACTGGGGGCCCGGGGCAGTTCCCAGAATTCACATGATAATGAAGCCCGGGGCCATTCAGAGTGCTGGCCTAAAGCTGGGTCTAAGAGCTTTTGATAGCCCCCAGCAGCCTGTAGGCCTGCCCACCCCAGGCCCAGCCAGCTTTCCTGCCAGGCCCAAACCACCTGTTTGATTTTCCCAGGGCCCTGCCACAGCAGAGGGAGAGGAGAGAAAGAGGGAGCAGGGAGGAGGAGGGGAGGGGCAGCAAAGGAATGTCTCCCTCTTATTTTGTCACTGAGTGTGTACTTCCCATTCACTTCCTCTTTATAATCCTCCAGCCATCCCCTCACGTGCACTCACGCATACACACTGTTGCATAAACACAGGCGTGCACGGGGGACACATGCACCCGACTATAACCTAGACGCACATACGCACACACCCCTGCTGACCCGCACACAGGCTCTTCGCCTTTTGTTACAGCCTCTGAAACAATCCCAGGGAGAAGAATGAAGTTTAAAAGTAGGGCACCTTCTGCTGCATCCAAGTTTCACACAAGCAGATTCCTGGAAGTGGGCCCTGGGTGAAAAGCAGGGAGCTTGTCTTAGCTGTGTGTCTCTCAATTCTACATGTATGGGAACTAGGGGAGAATCTTTCCTGGGCGGTGGAGCAGACTGGGGGACTGGCAGTAGAAGGACCTGGGGGGGGGGGGGGATTGGATGAGAGGGTGATGAAGGCTGGGGTATATGAGAGGACACCCGGGCGTGAGAGGAAAGATCAGGGAAGGGGAATGGCGCTTGTGGCTCTTGCGGGGGGTCGATGCATGTTTACAAGAAGGGCACATTCCTTTATCGTGAGAATGGCTGGTCGATGCACAGCAATAACACCGGGACAGACTGGGCAGATGGCCCCAGGCCTCCCTTACTGTAGCCACAGCACATGAAAACAAAAGCTTGTTGCTTTATCAAACAGTCAAAGGTCGAGTGGTGAGAGGAATATGAATATTAGGTCTGTTTTATTTCGCTATGGGGCTTAAGACGGCGTTTGCATATAACACGCTGTCTGAATGAGGGCTCTCTTCTCTGTGGTGGAGTATTTCCTGTTGTGCAATCATGTAATGTGATCACAGTATCAAAACACACACTCACACAGGTGTGCAGGTGTGACGCTGTGTGTGTACTTTGCAGCCACTTCTAATTCCTGGTTTTAAAGGCGGGGCAGCGTACCGACAGTTTAACCTGAAATGCTACCTTGCTGGGGGCTAAACACCTGGGTTACAGAGAAAAGGTAAGAGAGGGGGGGGGGGTATACCTGAGCTGTCTGTGTTTACCCCCAACCCTTACCTAACAGGGTCTCTGGTTACTCTGTACTTTAAACACATTATTCAGGTCAGGTGTACAGGGGACATCTGCATAGAAAACATTACAATAACTCTGCACTGTAGCCCTATTGAGTGTGACAAGAATACACACACCTACACTTGTTGCACCTGCACTTCCTTCTGTAGGGCACATGAATAGATAGCCAGATTCCCACACCCAAGTGAATTAACTTCCTCTTGCTGTCATGCCCTCTACACAGCTTTGATAAGTCGAAACAACAAACAAGAGGCAAAACTTGAGCGGGCTCAGATCACACAGCTGAACCAGCGGAGACTGTTAAGGTGGGACTTTGGTGTCAAGAGCATCAGGAGAGAGAAACAAAAACTCCCCGAGGCCCAAATAACTTGATTATACCCGCTCCACAATCAAAACAAAAGTGGCAGGCCCAATCTGTTCACTGTCAATGGCGGCTCTCATTTGTCAAGCCCATCCAAGAGGTTGGTTCTCAGGCGACTCGCACAATGCCCAGTGACAAACAGGAGGGCTCTCCTTTTAGCCCTGCCTGCCACCGGGAAGCCCATCTGAAGTATTAATCTTTGGGTGGAAGAGTGGAGGAGAGGGCTCAGCCTGGCCCAGCCATTGTCCCCAGGCCTGGGCCCTCTGAATGGGGCTTTGTCAGCTCCCCAGCTGCCACTGTCCATGCTCCATCTTTGGGCTTTGGCTCCCATGTCCCCTGGCCGTGCTGACTGGACGCCTCTGTGCAGCTGTGGGGATGTGCGGGTTTGTGTGTGTGTGTGTGTGTGTGTGTGTGTGTGTGTGTGTGTGTGGGATGGAGAGAGAGGTTAGGTGACAGACCATTCGTCTCATATTCACACAGACACACACAAATACAGAGGGTCTAACTTGTCATTTCAAAGTAGCGCATTCAGTTGCCATGGAATCTTAAAACAACCAGAATGAGTTCCTGCCTTAAATAGTTCAGTTTTGTATTCTTTAGGGAATTCGTGTATGGCAAATAACATGTATTTAGAAAGATATGTATTTATTTATATGGTTCTTAATTGTATTGCTTTTCCTAAATGTTTCACCTTTTTATGTTGGGTGTTGATGATGACCAACACTAGATTAGTCAGCTAAATCTGTTAATTAAATTATATGTACAGTATATAAATTAGAGCTGAAACGATTAGTCGACTAATATAAAAAATCGTCAAAATCAACTATATTTGGATTTAGACTGACAACACAAGACATTAAAAAACATCACATTGGACTTTGAGAACCTGAGGTGGACATATTTCGCTATGTTTTGACATTGTATAGATCAAAAAGGTTAATTGATTAATTGAGAAAATAATTGGCAGATTAATGGATAATGAAAATAGTTAGTTGATAGTTGTCAGTTCTTAGTTGCAGCTCTAATATATTTACATCCATTCAGTGCAATGCTCTCTGGGCTGTAAATAAGCAAACAGTGGAGATAGACAATGCTGGAGCTGATCTGATGGTTTCCCAGGAGCAGTTATTTGTTTGTTCTCCATCTCCCCTGTATAGCAGGGGGCAGCTGGCCAGTAGCAATCAGGCCTGTCCCCCATAGGCATCCTCTGGCTACCAGCTGGGAACAGCTGGTCCCCCCTTCTGCTACCAGTGGACCTGGGCCCTGCTGGAAGTCCTGGAGAGGAGAAGGCCTCATAGGATCTGACAAACAGGCCGCATTCATTCACACATAGACAGGTTCTGCTAATGAAGAGGCCTCATTAGGCTACATTTACAGTTTCTATAGAGGTGCATCTATTGTTCGGTCCAAGAGGGGAGCAATAGCCGTGGGGCTCCTCGGGACAATAAAGGACCTCATCTGGTTGTGTTGCCAGTTTCACGTGGCCTCGGCGCGAAGTCAGATTTAACTCACCGACCATCTTCTGTGTGATGTCAGCGGCAAACTGTTGCTAAAGTGAAAGAGGGAGGGGTGAGGTGGGATCGGGAAATAGTTGGTGGTGGTGGTGGTGGGGTGATGACCAGTGGACGGAAAGGGACTCTGGCGTTATTAGATTTGCAACAAGCCGTAACACTGTCTCCCATTGTGTATCCCTCCACCCCTGCCCTCCCCCAAGCCCCTGACTGTAGAGAATACTACCCAGCATCCCCTCCTCTTCCCTCTCTCCCCCCCTCCTCCGCCAGCCCCACCCCAGCACCCCCCCCCCCCCCCCCCAAACTAAAGCTCTCTCTCCAGGCAATTGCCACTGGAGTGGAAAGTATTCCAGAGCACAATGCCTATGCTCTCAATGGGTGCTTTAGCATGCCACCAGTGCGCTGTCACCAGCAGATGGGGAGCTAATTAGAAGCCATTAAAGGGCTTTGATAGTGTGTGTGGGAACCAGGCGGAGGGAGATGGCCACAGGGGTGTAAAGGAGGGGTGGGTCCGGTGAATGCACACACACATACACATGTACACACGAGAGAGAAAGAGATAGAGAGTGACCCAGCTGTCCCTGCGAGGCCAAGGACGCAGAGCAGTGGACACCTGTGGGGCTTCAAGGATCTCTGTGAGGCTTCGCCGCACACCAACTATCAGATGGAGATAGTGTTTGTGTAACTCGCCCCTGGCTCTCAGGGAAGGGCATCCATCCACCCTGCTCTCTGCTTGCCTGCACACAGCAAAAACACCCAACAGGCGGCGAGGCTCCAGCCGGTCTGCCCTGCCGATGATACATCTCTGAACCAGGACTCCCACAGGAAGTGACTCCCAACCACGGGCCCTCAGTCATTACAGAGGCTGGGCTGCCCAGGGAGGGGCCAGGCCACGCAGGGAAATACCAGGAATCCAGGCAGAAACGTACACAACACACACCCACAGAAGCTGTGACCAGACATGGGACTCAAGTCATTTGGTCCAAGTCTCAAGCAAGTCCTAAGTCATTTTTTCTTGGGAAAGTCAAGTCAAGTCATAAGTTGACATAAAATTAACACAGACATTTGAGTCATTGTGTCTCATGTCAAGTTCCACTGCCAAGTTTAACTTCCAAATCGAGTCTCAAGTCATTTCTTTTCTGACTCAAGTCCACATCTCTGTCCGTGACACACAGTTTTACAAACCCTCACATTCAGCACACAGTTCCTCCGCTTCTATCTGTGACTGATAAGTCCTGAGCGCCACCGGTCAATCATCACTCAGCTGTGGAGAATATGTGACGTTGTGGTGTTGTATCGGACACCGCACTCACCCCTCCCAGTCCCATGTGAGCCTCTCCACACACCTGCACACAGGTGTGATCATTATCAAGCAAACAGGAAGAGCGTGACTGAGAACTGAAAACTAATCCCACAGCTGCGAGGAGATGGCCCATGTGTGTGTGTGTGTGTGTGTGTGCATGTGTGTGTGTGTGTGTGTGTGTGTGTGTGTGGGTAAAAATTGTTGAAAACTTGCATTTGGTGCTCTCCTCTCATAATCAAATTCCTGCGCATTTCTTTTCAACATTATATCTCAACAATCACAATGAAGTTAAAATCCTCTGTCTAAGAAACCATTTATTCTCTATTGTGCTTTGGTCACTTTCATGTTTCAGGAAGTAGTATGCGCACTACTTATTGTCCCCACAGCAATAATAATAGCAGCAAAAATGTGAAAGCACTGCTGGAATGTCCTATTTCCTCTGAAGGAATTCCTGCACCAACGTTTCCCCTTGTGGCTTCCTGTAGTGTGCTTTTGTAGATCTATTTGCTGTGGCAATAAAGAGGGCGTATCAGCTAATACATTTCCCCTCCACCAAAAAGTATTTACAATTTATCCTGAAAAACGCTACTGGGAAACGATTTGTGTGCTGGCATAAATATAGCCAAGATACACAATGTCCTGGGGAAAAAAACAGTGTTGCCTTTTTGCTGTTTGATTGATGTAGGATGTTGCAACAGCACTGTCACAAACAGTAGCCTGTGGTAGAAGTTAAATACAAAGTGATAATCGGCTCACATGTAAAGAGTCCCCTGGGAAATGAATTCTGTGTCAGCAAAGAAGGAGGGAAAGGGGAGCTGGGAAAGGGCACTGCCATTCTGTCAGTTAAAATCAGGAGCTAATATGTTTCACTTTTCTTTCCCCTCCTCTCCCTCTTCCCTCTGTCTTCTCTCTCCCCTCGCCTTGATGTGCTGTAAACAGGCTAAAAAGGGCCCAGCTGTGTGGAGTTATTGTTGGTGTCAGTAGGAAGTGCTGATAGCTTTTGCAGCTGAACAAAAGCTGGATGAGGGGAGTGGAGGGGCGCTCCAGACACTGTGGCTCCAGCCTAGATTCTCTCCCACAATCCCTGCACCGCACTCCCATTGTTCTGCCCACCCGGCCCTCCCTCCGCCCTGTCAGCTGCGACCTGGGACAGAGGGCAAAAAAAAGAAAAGGAAAAAAAGAAAGTTTCTTAAAAAGTTTTTATAGGCTACTGCTGCAAATGCTAGAAGAAACAGGCTTGGTGGTAGTTAACTTTGTTACAAGACAGCACAGCAACGCTGATGTTATCTGTGGTCTGCTACAACATCTGTGCAGATATAAGCAGAGTCTCTTTAAATAGCATTTGCTTCAAAGTGTGAAGACAACTAGCTGTTTTAATTCCTGCAATAGGCAAATTCATTTAAAAGTTGAAGAAAAACTGTGCAATGCATCAATCTGTGCAATTACCAGAATGTTAATGAATGTCTTACATTTGCAAAAACAAGCATTTGTAAACTTTTATAAGTGGTGGAATGTAACTAAGTACATTTAATTAAGTAATGTGCTTAAGTGCAATTGAGGTACTTTAACTTTACTTGATTATTAATTTTGTATGCCACTTTTTACTTTTACTTCATCACTTTTCAGACGGCAAACACTATATGTTTACTCCACTAAAAGTATTTCCCTGCTATAGTTACTGCTTACTTTACATATATTTCAAATTTTCCATACAAAATATATCATCTGCTTATAAACTTTGATGCATTGCTATAAATTAAACTACCCAACAGTATATAAAATAGGAAAAATAGATTCACATTTGGTCAGCTACAATAATGAAATACATGGTACATGTTAATAGATGAGTAATGATATTCCAATAATTTAATATACCATAATATGACACTGACAGGGGACATTGAGTGCTGATAATACTTTACTCTATTTTACTTACTTAAGCTTTGGAATGCAGGCCGCTTGTAATTGAGTTTTTTTTTTTTTAAATCAGCATTTCTACTTTTACTTAAGTACGGGATCCGAATACTTCTTCCACTTATTAGTACAATGTTACTATAGTAGTTGCTGTAATTTTATGGTGGAAAAGTTAGATTTTTTTGTTAAATTAAGTCAGTAACCTAAGTTTTGAAAAAAAGTTTTGGGGAAATGCATACTTTTTATCTTCTCCTTGAAAAGACATTGAATGATTTTTAATGTATAACCTACATCAGTTTCATGCATGATGTAGTCTACAGTGTTTGACAAACGTGTCATCATTGACCGGAGGGAAAGATGAATTCTTGCACATAAAATGCATGAAATCACTTAATTAAAAAAAGTTTTTAAAGTAGCCACAGGCACACACAGTAGTCAACGTGGGCCGTGTGGAGGAATGCAACAGTGCAACAGTTACTTTGTGTTAAAATACCCCCACCTCCCCCCCACCCCCCATGACAGCTCCGGCTCTGCAGGTGCGCGGGGCGGTAATCTCACCCCGCTGCTTTTAAAGGTGATAAATGAACGACAAAGCCCCGGAGCCGGTTTGTTCTCAGGGCTCCTCGCGCCACGCAGGTGAATGGAGGAGTGCGGAGTGCGAGCTCTCTTGTTTGACGTCGCCATGGAGACCGCCCGAGCGGCGCCAGGCTGACAGGCGTCAAGGCTCGGATGAATGGGTGACGTCACCGCGCTGGCGCCTGCCAGTCTGCTCGGGCTTGTTTGGACAATCTGGGGGGAAGATTCAGAACAGAGCGATGCGATCTGAGTGTGCACACAAGGCTGAGCACACACTGCAGAAACATGTGAAGGAATCCGTGAAGCTGCTGCTCACACTGGGCCGCCTTCAGGACCGAGAGAGAAGCAGGAAAAAGAGAGTCTGTGCTGCGAGAAAAGTGCAGTTTGTGAGCATAAAGAAAGCTTTGATTTGAAAGAGAAAAAAAAGCAGAGATTTTGTCCACGGAGAAATTACTGCGCAGCATTTATATATAATTCTAAACAATCAACAATCCGTCTGCAAATGTTATTATGATGTGATTAATTGAATAAACTGCTAATCTATTTAGTGACTTCATTCCACATGGTTTACAAAAAAAAAAGAAATTGTTTCCAAACAAACTTCATCATCATGAACTAATTACCAAAAAAGGCAATATTTTCCCAGGATTGTTTGGCCACTCGATTGTCTTACTTTACTGTACTATTGTCATCCACATCTGTAGTGCCATCAACAATTGTGAGAGGCGAATCTAGGGCACCGTGGTAGCCTAATTATCATTAGCCATTCATCCTATTCATCCTGTCCCATCCCACACACATTCTCACAGTGCATACCCAGGCATTCACCACCCCGTGACTGTCCCAAGGCAATCTACACCTGCAGAGTCCCCAAGCCATGGACAGCTGGATTCCCACATATTACCCATAAAAGACACACATTTGTTTCCATTTGTAACGCCATCCCTCAAACAGATTGTAAATCCTGATAACCAGGCGGAGGCAGCCATTGGCTGGGAGTGCTGTTGTGGACCGACCCATCAATACAAACGCAGCCGTCTCATTGGCTTAGTGTCTTCAAACAGCAAAACTCTGGCACGCCCCCCGGCTCCTGCTTTACTATAAAGCCGAGGAGGTTCGCCCATGTGGATGTTGCAAACTGTCAACATAGCCTTGCCAAGATCTCTAAGAGGAGGAGAAGCCTCACTGCTCAACTATTTTTTTCCTTATCCCTCTTTGGAAACTACACCTCTCGCACTAATCAAGATGAAGGTTGTCGGATCTACCTGCGCCCTGAAGAGCAAGGTCGGCGGCGAGGACATGGTGCGCTGCCTGTCCGAGCAGAGCTTGACCATCGCAAAGTGCAAGATCCCGCTGCTGGACGAGCAGATGAGCGCCTTCCTCCACGACATGAACAGCTGCTACAGCAAGTTGAAGGAGCTCGTGCCCACGCTGCCCACCAACAAGAAAGCTAGCAAGGTGGAGATCCTGCAGCACGTCATTGACTACATCTGGGACCTGCAGGTCGAGCTGGACGAGCCGGAGAAGAGTCGCCAACTCTCCGCCGGCGGCGTCACACGCACACCGCTGACCACGCTGAACGCAGAGATCGCGAGCATCGCAGTTGAGGTAATTAACTCTTCATATATACTGCAGACTAAGTTAACTGATCTACAGAGGTGCATGCACAATTGTATCAATGTTTTTAAGGCCAATACGCATGCGTAAAGTTGCTAAATCCGTGCGTAAAAGTTCCCTTTGCGCAAAGGTTTTCCTGTGACTGATTTGTATCCATACACAGATGTACTTATCAAGCTTCTTTTTTCTCTTTCCCCCACAGAATGGATGCTCAGACGACAGGATTATGTGCCGTTAAGAGCTCGTGGAGCATCGCGCCATCACCCCAAAAAGCGAGCACCGCGGAAAACGAACAAGGCTATGTGATGTGACTTCTCGAACACATCTGTAAAAAACCTTGAACTGTGTAGGGACGTTTCAAACTCCCAATGCTAGAAAAATAACGTTGTGTGGACATCCTCTGGCTGCGAGGATCTCTGTCACTCAAGGCTCTCGATTCATCAGAGGGCCCTGAGAGGAGAAGAAGAGGAGCGGTGGTGTCCAGATATAGACTGGGTTAGCCCGCGGGACCAAGACATGTTCAGTGCAACCAGCGTCGCTCGTTGCTTGTAGAGTTTCTAAAGAAAGCTAATGTTTCTGTTACGCTCTTTGTATCTTGTGTAAACCATATAGAGATATTCAACATTTTGTAAAAGAAGAAAAGTAAATTTCTCAGATTCCTGAGCGACAAACTGTATTGTATATTACAATGCCACATTATGTGAACATATTGTTTTCTTACAATGTACCTTATTTGTGTTTTTATTAAAACAAGACAATTATTTTTGAACAAGAATCCTTCTGTGTCGTTGTCTGTCTGTGTGTGTGTGTGTTAGAGAAAAAAAACGATATTAGGTGCTACATCATATACACCTGGAGAGTTTCAGTGTTCTAGCAAAAACTAGAACCATAGTTGTGAAACTTGACACTGGTGGTTATTATGGGCTGTTACAGCCTTATTATCGGCATGATTAATAGCAGGCCTCCTCATATTCATCTGAATAGCTTATCTTGTTGCTGACTTTAGCACCAGGGGAGTGTAAAGTGGTTGTCAATAAAAATTGCAACACCTAGAAAAAGCTGTTAAGTCATTCAGGTAACGTAAAACTAAAGCTGGTGGTCAACATAATGGCTCAGAGCCAGTTAAATTGGTAATTTGCCTCTCTATAGGTCATTACCGTATCACATTACAAGAGGAAGTCTCGTGTTAAATCGTCAAGTCCAAAGATCTTGACAAATTGAGGAAGTTTGGAATTAAGTTAAATAAAATTATCACATGACAAAAGTATTTTTTCTAAAGAGGATCTAAGATTACACGTGTTACAAATTCAATAACAAAGATAGTAAAAGAAGATCTTTTAAGAAAGAAAAGTGAAATACATAAGATAAAAGTTTGTTTCTCTGGATAAAACATCCGTTTATATATATGGTGTTTCAATATGTTATCGTGTAAATCAGCAGTTTTTTTTAGTCTCCCCCGGCACTGCAGGGGTTAAAATGGCTTTGGCGTGGCGATTCGTTATAAGATTTATTCTGTCTCCCTGGTGCAATGTTTTTCCCATTTCCCTGCGGTGCGATGCGCACAGCTGCAGCCCCGGCGTGGCCAGTGTGTGATTGTGTTTGTGTGATAGCTTTGTGCCAAGGGCAGGGGAGGGCGGCGGGGCCCAGACTGAGCGGCGCCTCGGCACACCTGGGGAAGTTCAGGTTAAATAGCTCCACATTCCTCAACACACAGCTGATTGAAACATTAACAAACAGTAATCCACGGGCCAGGCCGCAGATGGGCCGGGAACCACGCCAACGCTCAGAGAGAGAGAGAGAGTTACTCTCTGGTAGAGATTCCCACAGTACAGTCGTATGTTCTAAATGTGCTATTAATATATACACTTTTTTTTTTTTTTTTTTTTTTTTAAAGAAACATAGACTGCTTGAGCTGTTAGAAAAGTGTCCATAAGTACTTGAACAGAATTTTTTAACATATGTAATTTTTTAATTCTTTATTTTATTCTGAAAAAAATAATTTACAACTCTGAATTTCTAATCGCATATAATTATCTACATGGTAAATACAAAGCCCTCTTACGTAATCTGGTTGAGCTGTGGAGAAAATGAAGACCAGGCGTATTGTGGTCTCCATAATGAGTCTGTACTCGATATTTATAACCATTAAAATCCAATTATGTTCGGAGAGGGCTTGGATTTTATATGAGTTCAAGTCTTTAATTGTTATTATTTTACTCCGTCAGTCTATAAACAAGAATCAAACCTTATGCCCCTTCTCTTGCAGTTAGCGCCCTCTAGCGAGCACGCAAGGATTTGCAGGATTTAAAAAAAAGCTTGTCTGAGCTGCTGCGTGTGACGGAGACATTAGCAGACAGCAGCGCCCCCTTCTGGAGGCAGGGACATGAAAGATGTCAGGTCTTCATATGTATGTGTTGATATGATACAATTCAATTCAAAATTGCCACTCAAGTACTGTACTTAGATTATTTCCATATAATGCTACTTTGTAAATGTACTACACTTCAGAGAGAAATACTGTAGGTCCTACTTCCTACTCCATTACGTTTATGTGACTAACTAAGTACGTTCACTCAAGTAGTGTACTTAAGTACATTTTGAGGTACTTTAGTATTTCATTTTCTGCTACTTTATACTTCTACTCCACTACATTTCAGAGGCAAATATTATACTTTTACTCCACCACATTTATTTGATACCTTTGGTTACTTTGCAGAATCAGATTAATCATACAAAATATAATTAAATTAGCATGTATTATAATGGATAAAGATACGAATTGACTGCAACCGCGCACTATATATAATACACATTTTATTTATTTTTCAGAGTAACAAAATGAGCATACGTTAACCTTTAGCTCGTAGCCGCTCCGTCCTGTGCCCACCGGGAAAACATAGAGTTTTAAAGTGAAACTGCTTTATTTTGTGTTTTTACCAGCTTTACTCACCAGGTCCGTTTGTTTTGGGGAGGAAGAGACCTATGCAGATAGTTCGGCTACCGTTAAAAGTGTCCTGAACTTGAGAATCACCAAATATTAAACTGTATACAAAACAGTTAAACCTAGCTCGACCTCAACCAGTTACAACAGCAAAATGCACCTGATGACTAATGTATTAACAATCTAATTAAGTCTACATATATCAGTCACAGGCGGCATTATTCTGCAGATTGACTACTTTTATTTCAAGTATATGCTAATAATACTTCTGTACTTTGACTTATGAATTTTAAATACAGGACTCTTTCTTGTAATGGAGTATTTTTTTAAATGTGGTATTGCTACTTTAACTTACTACTTACTGTCTGTGTGCATCACACTGTATGGGCACATTGAATGTGAAATATTGAAAATCAAAGCAAAACAGCTTTTCTTCAGAGAGAATGTAAGATCTAAAAAATGGGAATGGATGAATCCTTCATTAGCATCTTGCAATAACCCGACAGCATCAGCCATCATCAGCCATCATCAGCTTTGTTTGAGCTAAGTGATGTTTCGTCAATGTTATAAAGTGGCTGATATTTAATGTTATTATAGTCAGAGGAAATTACAGTCAGAGTCAGAAGATAATAATCAGAGATCCAGAGTCAAGAGTGTTTAAATAGAAATTTGTATTTACATCAATATCAACAACAGAAAAAATCTGTAATATACATCATGTGAAATGACAGCTTATCTTACCTCTAAACAAAGAAAAAGAAAAACAAACCAAATGATCTCTTGCCTCTTTTTTGCACTTCATTCAAACTCTACAAAGTTAATTTTTCCTGAAGTAACAAAATCTGGACATAAAATGAAGTTGTTTCCTGAAAGATAGAAGAGATACTGATATGTCTTGAAATGGATTGCATTCCATTGGTATTTCTCTTTCACAGCAAAACATGCTTCGTTTGTTTTTTCTGGATGTAAAAACTGTTCTGCCGCTGCGTTGAGAGTTTCCAGTCCTCTTCACACTGCACTGAATGCCTCCCACTGAGGAACAACTTAGCCCCAATGCTCCTTATGTTTACAGAACAAAAACTATCAAATGCTTTTACAGATCCTTGATATGTACCCATTTACCGTCAGACAAATATAACTCATATCATTAAAAATGTACACCAGAAACCTCAGAAACTATACAGAGATGTGGAAAAATATCTTTGGATTGCGCATGTTGAAAAGGTAGATTCAGCAAGATGAGAATAACAGTCAAAAGAAGATGGGGTGAATAAAAATACACTTGACAGACAGAGCTGGTGGGGGGGAGAACATGGCAAGGCTTGTTGTTACACTGAGGAGTGCGCGTTCCCGGTTTCACTGAAATGCAGACAAAACCCATACAGCTCATCTCACACACAACCCAACAAAATCATATCGTTTTATGTCGTCGACCGTCCTGACAGAATTCACTTCCGCCACCTTCCAATAAAACCCTGACCTTCAACTTGTCAGATACTCGTCACAAGTAAAAGTGCCTCGCTAAAACATGAAATACATGACTTTTTGGAAAATTAAAAGAAAATACAGCATTCAGAAAATGACAAACAAGGGATAGAAACCCCCAAACACGCCTGCAATATTTGCAAGGGCATTAAAAAAAAAGAAGCAAATCAACCAAATAGGTATTGACCTATGGGACACAAACATACAACCAGGTCTCTTACTTTGTGCAATAATGGGCCTTAAAAAAGCATGTTTGATATATTTTGTAGAATATTTACAATTCATATTCACAGAGGACCTTTGAGACATCTAATACTGCAGTACCATTTGTTTACTTATAACAGGTGTAAGGATGCTCAGTTATAGTCTAAAGCATAGAGGCGAGAGTTATTGCTCCAATCTGCATAACGTAGTTAACTGTGCTTATAGCTTCTGATGACTTCAAGAATGAGGCGCATCCAAAGGATAAGAAAGAAAAAAAAGAAACCCATTGTTGTGAAGGCATTGAATCTCTAGTAAGGCTGTAATGATGAAGAAATATTGCATCAATCTTTGTTCCACACAGAAGCTTCCAGGTAAAGTGCAGCCGCAGCTAGTTGTACCATAGTCCCGTTCTGCAGCCTGGCCGTGACGCTGAATATAGCCCGACAGCTTCGGGTCGTTCACGTCGTGAACACACAGACATGCGCTCACCCACATACACTGGGTTACAGTATGTGAGGATTCAATTGGGGATGAAGCCCAATGTTTGTCCTTGTAGCCCCACGTCCTCCAGGATGAGCAGTCTGTTGTGCAGAGTCTCCTGCGTTACATTTTATGCTGAAGAACTCCTACTGTGTGTGTGTGTGTGTGTGTGTGTGTGTGTGTGTGTGTGTGTGTGTGTAGGTCCAGCTCTTCTCGGGGCTCAGACCGCTCCGCCGCAGCTGAAAGGCTCCAGATTCTGCTATCAGTCACACGTCTTCAGCAATACTTCTGCAGAGAGAAAAACAGTGAGATGTTCAAACTCTCCTAGTGGTTGAAAAAACAACTCAACAAAATATATAATATAGGTTTAGTTGTTTTTAGACATTTTTATATGGAAATGTTACATATCATACTTTCAACTCCTATGTTTCAATGTTTTACTCACCTGATCAGGTCCCATTTGCATTCTGCCCATCCCCATGGGGTTCATGCCCATCTGGCCCTGTATCTGGCCTTGCATCTGGCCCTGCATCTGGCCCTGCATCTGGCCCTGCATCTGGCCCTGCATCTGGCCTTGCATCTGGCCCTGCATCTGGCTCTGCATCTGCATCTGGCTCTGCATCTGGCTCTGCATCTGGCTCTGCATCTGCATCTGGCTCTGCATCTGGCTCTGCATCTGGCCCTGCCTTTGTACTGGCATTTGGCCCATCTGTCCCGCAGCGGCCCCGCTGACTGGCCCGGCTCCACTCATGGAGTTGTTCATCATCATGGGTCCAAACTGGCCCTGGTTTCCCTGCTGGGGAAACTGGTGCTGGGGGTATGTGCTGGAAAATCAGAAAAAAAAAAAAAAAAAAGTTTTGACAAAAGTCATTAACCTTTGATATAACTATCACACAAAGAAAAGTCCGTTTGAGTATGGTGCTAAAATATTGATAATTAGCTACAAACACTTGAATAATTGGTGACTCTAAAGAATTTTGCTCAAAGAAGCCTGCCACTACATACTTGGTGCGAGGCATGCCGCCCTGTGGCCAGCCTTTCATGTCTCCAGATGCGTACATGGGCCCTCCCTGTGGATTGCCCTGCATCCCTGGCATCATGGTGTTCTGAGGTGGACCAGCCATTCGTCCTTGCATCATGTTTGCTGGTGGGCTGCTACCTGGAGCCATAAATGATGGGTCCCCCTGCTGGTTCATCCCTGCAACTACAACAACAAGAGAACAAAGAGTCATGAGTCTGAAAGTTATATATCCCAGAGGAAGTGACACAGCTCTGTCTCAGTCAACTCACCATAGTTACCTCCATAGTTGAAACCCTGCTGTCCAGGCTGGTTTATGGGGGGGCCTCCGATGGGGCTGTCAATGCCTCCTGGTGCGGTGACATTTGGAGGAGGGCTGAAGCCTCTTGCTGCCGCCACCTGGCCCTGCCCCTGTTGCTGTTGCTGCTGCATTAGCATCATCATCCGCTGCCTCCTCATCTGCATGGTCATCATCTCCCTGCTGCGCTGAGCCATCATCTGGGCGTTCAGGAATCCAGGCTGCAGACAAACATCAATACTTTGAACTCAATTCTACAAATGGTGACTTGACTGAGGATGTTATTAAAAAAAGTGGCAAGTGAATGCACACTACATTAGATGTGAGGAAATGCTGACTACATACCTGACCACCCATGCTTGCAGGCTGCATGCCGGGCTGCATGCCGGGCTGCATGCCGGGCTGCATGCCGGG
>CALSCE010010661.1:7717182-7731792 GCA_943593645.1 Bovichtus variegatus
TGCATGCCGGGCTGCATGCCGGGCTGCATGCCGGGCTGCATGCCGGGTTGCATGCCGGGCTGCATGCCACGTTGCATGCCGGAATGCATTGCAGGGTTTCCTCCGGGGGTATGTTCCATCTTAATGCCTTGTCGGGTCTGGTTCATAAACTGCCAGATGAGACAAGATAAAGAAGTTAAATATGACAGTTTGTTTTTTATGTCCACTGTTATCTATGGGTGTCACAATTACAATTCTAAAATCCCAAAATCGATCAAAATGAGCATTTGAGTTGGACTTTCTAAATCAAAAAGGAGGGTAGGTGATTCTCCCAGTATTTATTTTTATTTTCGTCTACTTGCGCGCATCTGAAGAAAAAAAACACCCCTAATACTTCAAAGACGACACAGCGCAGCTTACCGGAAGCTTGCAGCAGCATTTTCGAGACACCATGGCCGCTTCTGCCATCTAGTGACTTTTATTGTTTAAAATTGTTTTTCGGTTTCAAATAAATTATTTTAAATGGTACATTCCAAACTGAAATCACCACCCCGCGGTTGTATGCCTCTGCAAACCAGTCAAGTTGCAGTGTCATCATGGCCAACTGTGGTCCTGGCGAGCTACCACAGAGGCAGCTTTGAGTACTTTGCCAGGTATTTATATTTCTGTCTGTCTGTGGACAGAGTTTGTCACAGTGATAGCAAGGATGGTGTTGAGACCACTTTATGCCCCTGGCCCGATTTGGCTTTGCGGCATGTGTGATTACTGAAATAATAGAGGATAGAGGATTTGGAGAAACGTGAAGCCCCAACATAAAACCTCTACCTAGCATCCAAGAAGCCACGAGTTCTCCTAAGACACGAGTATCTTTCATATAACAATATTGATATCTGTACAGTAAGTGTGTTATCACCTGCTGTCCTTGCAGTCTTTGCTGTAGCTGCAGTCGGAGAGGCTTGGTGGCAGTCATCATGCGAGGTCGCATCATGTTTGCGCGGGGGTTGCCCATACCCCCCGCCATGCCAGGGAAGCCCCCTGTCTGGCCCACTTGATTCATCACGGGGTTGAAGCCTCCAGGAGACTGGCCTTGCATCGTGTTGGCACCATAACCGGACTGCATGCTTATAGAGGAGGGCCCTGGGGGCCCAGGGTAGCCTTGGTTGTAAATGGGTTTTTGGTCCATGCCTAAGGAGGAATCCGGCCCTGGGAAAGGCTCCGATTGCGGGCGCCGAACCTGGCCTCGATCCTGGCCTCGATCCTGGCCCTGCTGGTGGCCTTCAGGTTCATGATTCTGGGGTACAGAGAAGTTGCATGTCATGCTAGATTGGTCAAGTAAACAGCAATATCTACACAAAGCTGGATAAGGGCATTTATGTAATTAAACTACTGACCGAGCACAGACATAAAACACATGTGTAATGTGTAATTCCGAGCCACCTGCTCCAAAGAAATAGGGGGCAGTATTGCACCTCTACTACTGGGTCAATACAATCTAAATTCATCAATCATCAAAACCATCAGTTATTGAAAAAGCAAACTATAGTATATTAGCCTGTTTGTATTTAGGTTGTAGTAGTTTGTCATATTTATTGTATTCTAAGTTTTAGAGTATTCTAATGTATTCTATATATTGTGTATTCTATAGCTATACATCTCTCTCTTCTATGTGTTGATATATTTACTGTGCATGTTTTACTCCCGTGTAAGTCAGTCAGTCAGTCAGTAAGTAGACCAGATTGCTGAAACTCAGAGTCATTCTAAAGAACACTGCTATTTTATAATCTTCACGTGGGGCTTAGATATCTGTGTGTTTACGGCGGGGAGTTGGCTAAATTGATGCCATCTGCTGACTGCTAAGGGAAGATCTGTCGGTCTCCCGCCTCTCTTGCACACTCTACTTCCGGCGAACCAGCCTCCCGCAAACGGTGGGGTTGAGGGGAGGGTGTGAGTTGTTTTCTCGTTTCTGCCACTTTGGATTAAACCAAAACAAACTATCAAAATGTGCAGAGATCATGGATCTAATGTTGCCAAGCCCTGAGTCTGCCCGAGTCAGGCAGCTGTACTTCTTCTCCCTCTGTACTGAGGCAGACTGGAGCTACAGTGACTCATTATCACCTCTAGAGGAACAAGTGGTATTACAGACTGGACGGAGCACAGCTGTCAGTTAGCTGCTAATTTTCAGTAGCTATCTCTGCAACACAACACAGACATCTTCGACATAACGTCAACACTGTTAGCTCTTCAAATTCTTACACATTGAACCTTTAAGTAAAAGTAGTGATACTACAGCGTGGAATTACTCTTTTACAAGTAAAAGTACTGCATTCAATACCTAAGTAAAAGTACAAAAGGCCCCTTTAAAAATATTATGTTATATTTATTGAATCATCATTATTGATGCATTAATGTGTTTGTCACTTCAATATTGCAGCTGGTTGAGGAGGATCTTATGTTTTTACTATATATGTTTGAATATTAACCCACTCAAAACTTTTCATAGATATCAATGTGTGTGATTAGATAGAAATATATATTCATATTTTGTATTATAAAGAAGTACACACTTTCTGCTTTATTCAATAATAACTTTCCACCATGTGTGCCAACACTGGTAAGGTTGCCATTTCCTGTATATGCAATATATTATATGTTTGCTGTAGTGAGTGCTGTACCTGGCCTACTATTTCAGGGATGCCTAGGGCTCGGTCGATCTCCTGCAGAGCAATGACATCAGTGGTATTGAGCAGAGAGTCCAGCTGGTCAAGAAGTGCCCGTTCGTCACTCGGGCCCTCGCTGTTGACCAGAGGCCCAAGCAGCTCCTCCAGGGGGTGTCCAAACTGGTCCCTAACACAACAAATAACACAGGAAATGTTAAATCACTGACTGCAATCCCAGACACTATTAACACCAGCTTCTGAATTCAGCTTAATGTCTAAATTTTAAAACACTTGGAGGGATAGGGTTCAGTCCAGTGCAAAAGGTTTACCTGTTTGTGTTAGCCTTCGGTCTGTCCATTCCCATAGCAGAATCTGGCCAAGAGGGGGACCGAGGTGGGGGCCCATGTCCACCAAATGGGCTCATACCCATATTGGCTTCATTGGTACCTGCAGAGGTGAAAATGGGTAGCATATATTCATATAGAGTTGACACAATGAGTCAAATTATCTGCCAGAAAATGATTCCAAAGTGACTTACCCATATCCATGAGTTGCTGCTGCAGCATAGATCTGGTTTTTCCAGGAACACTGTTGGACCGGTTGACCATCGGTCCTCCCATTGGACCAGAACGACCCATGCCAGGGTGTCCTGGTCCAGCCACAGGGCTGCCGCTGGGCCTCTGCATCCCCCAGTCCCCTGGCGCTGACATGGGAGGCCTCTGAGGCATTCCCATTCCTCTGCCCATACCTCCTGAGCAACACAAGACCATAAAATTGAGTGTTTCAACAGAAAGCTTAGCAACACAGTAAACACTGGCCCATGAGCTTCTGTATTTTTAAAAGATGGTCGGTTTAGCTAAAAAAAATTAAATAAAAATATAATAATAAATTGTACTTAGAAAATAAATATCCCCATGCGGTCTATTCGGTTGGAGCCAGGGCTTCATAGAAAACGAGGCTGTCTTGGGCATGCTAACAAATAAGTGTTTAAGTTACTTGTTGGATTTCCCCGTGGCGGACAGACAG
This sequence comes from Bovichtus variegatus, assembly GCA_943593645.1. Taxonomy (NCBI): domain Eukaryota; kingdom Metazoa; phylum Chordata; class Actinopteri; order Perciformes; family Bovichtidae; genus Bovichtus; species Bovichtus variegatus. The sequence continues at coordinate 7,720,845 of CALSCE010010661.1, forward strand.
CCATGCCCCCTGGAAAGCCATTGGGAACGGGCCCAGGTCGGATAGGAGTATCCATCTTCTCCTGTTTGATCAACGTGGGACAGGGGACATTCCGTCTCCCGGCCAGCCCGCCACCTACAGCTCCCTCAGCACCCATGGGCTTGGCATCCATGGACAAGGCTCTTTGATAGGCACTACGCTGAGCTGGAGGCATGGGGCCTCTTACCCCATCTAAGACACACACAAAATATCAAAAGTTAAGATTACATACCTTTACACATTTAGGTTCTTAGATTAACACTGCCCTGACAAGGAAGCATCTACGGTGTGAAACCTCATGCAACACTTAAAAAGATGTATCTGACATGCCATATGCCAAGGCTGCTATGGCCGTAGTATCTCAGCCATGCATACTCTTCTGTGTGTTATATTTGATCGTGATGCTTAAATAGACTGACTTACTGACTGACTTACCATGTAAACTGTCAGGCATATTTCCTGGTTTGTTTCCCGCTTCCTTCCCTGCTCTGGAGTCTGGTTCAGAGTAGAAGCCAGAGTTGTTCCTTGGGACACCCAGAATGGTCTCCAGTGTCTCCGCCTTAACCATCGAGACACAAGAATGATAAGACAAAAATGTTCTACGAGGTATCTTTAACACCACCTAACAAAATGGTATTCTTGGCAAAGGTCTTACCTCATCAGTCGGCTCTAATTTGACCTTCCCATCCATGCAGTGGGGGTCAGAGCTGGTGACCCCTGCCCCCTGAGCGACTCTACCCTCAAGCTCCTCCAGCTTTGGCTTGACATCACCACCTTCTTTAGAGTCGTCCTTATTGAGGAGGTAGTGAAGGAGGGCATGGGGCTTCTCCTTCTTAGGGCTGTGCTGCTCCTGCTTTGATTCGGATCCCCTAACCCCTCCGGCGGCTGCAGGCCCAGGCTCAGGCGCCCCTGAATCCAGGCTGCTCTTCCCAGTAGCCTCGGCTGTGATGCGAGCCACCTCGTCGGGGGTGTTCCCGTTCTGCAGAAGCTTGTGGAGGATCTTGTGCTTCTCCTGCAGTGACTGACTTGTTAAATGTCCGCCAGAGGAGGAAACAGCGCCGTGATTTCCGCCCGTAGAGGAGGACACTCCTGTTGAGGAGGGGCTGGTGACGCCGCCTGTTCCGTCTTTAGCCTCAGGCGTGGAGCAGGGACCAGAGCTCGGTGTGTGATTAGGTGGCACCAGCTCATCTGTAGGGGAGGTGAGGAGTTGCAGAAGCTTCTTGTGGCACTTGGTGTCAGGGACCCGTCGGTTGGATTCTCCTGCGGCCGGACCAGTCTCTCTGCTGGCCTGGCTGTCTGGCTTGTCAGGCGGGCCCTCGCTGGTGGGGGTGTGTGGATGCTGCTGAGACTCTCCTGCAGCCCCCAGTGAGCTGCCTGGGCTCTTGGAGTCGGAGTAGGCTGGGAGGCTTGGTTTACAGGGTCCCCCTGCTGCCTGGTTTGTGGAGTTGATGCTCGGGGAGCTGTCAGGCTTGTGAGCGGGAGGAGAGGTGAGGGGGGAAGGCATCGGATTGCCCACTCCCTCACTAATGGCTTGGAGGGCATTCAAGGAGCTGCTGGAGAAGGTGGTCCCTCCTAATCCGCCTCCAGAGTTACCAGGGTGACTAGAGCTCATGGGAGAGTTCATACCTGCAAAGGACACGACCAGAGATAGAAAATGAATCCATGAAGTTAATAACACAAAATGTGTGATTTAAGAAGTATTACTAAAAGGAATACTTGACAACGTGACTGTGGAAGTGTTTTAAATAGTAATGCATGCGTTTGAGAAGTATTGAGCATACGACTGGATAAATAAGACTTGGATCATATTGTACGAGTTTGTAAATTGATTTTTGGATATAGTTTTCTGTTAAACATAACCCTCATTTACTGTAATTCAGCAAGAATTTTCTTAGTTTTTGGATTTTCGTACACCGTGGAGGCATGCGAGAAAAACAACGTTTTCTTCAAGAATTCAAGCTAACACGGGGCAAGTCATTGATATAAAAATAATGGTAATTTTGAGGGTAAAGTATTCCTTTAAGAAGTGGCGATTCTCTACATCTAATTAATAGTCCTCAAGAGTTATACAAAAGTTTGGTTCATACCTCCAGGAGAGAAGGGGCTGGCACCCATCTTGGGGCTTCCTCGGACTCTGGGTGAACCCATGACGTTGTGTGGGGGGCCATTAATCCCCGGACTGGCCTGGGGGGGGCTGGTCATTCCCATCCCATATCCTCCACTTCCAGGTCCTCCTCCACCACCTCCATGGAACTGACTCATCTGCTGATGTTGGTGCTGGTGCTGCTGCTGCTGGTGCTGCTGGTGCTGCTGCTGCTGCATGCCATGGTAGCTCATCTGATTCATGGGCCCCATTTGGTTCATGGAGGAGTTCATTGGATGCATGGAATTCATTTGATTCATCTGGTTCATCTGATTCATGCGATTACCCACTGTGTACGGGGGCACTCCTCTTTGTGGCATGTTGCTCTGTTCAGCCATGCCGTAGCCTCTGTTCATGCCCAAGCCCCCTGCTGGGCCCATGTTCATCTGTTGGTTGGGGTTGTTCACACCCATGTTTTGAGGCCTTATACCTCCAGCCTGGTTTCCACGATAACCATTCTGCTCCCTACAAGGGAATAGAGTAAATAACGAAAGTTGAAAACAGAACAAAGTTTAAGCACATACAACACAGTGAGACAATTGCCATGTTTAGGAGAGCATTTAGAGCATCTTCACCTTTGTAGCAAGTGTGTAGACAGGAAAGAGTGTGGCTCATTGGTGTTGGGATTTCTGCAGAGGTCACTCCTGGTCTGGGCTGTGACTGGGGTGCCATCAGCGAGCGAGAAGCGGTAGAGTGGGGTCTCCGCATGGCCATTATGGAAAGCTAGAGCAGAGAAAAGGAGAATTGAAACCCCCCAAAAATAGCTGACAACGGGAGAAAGCATGCGCACACTAACAACATAAAAATGAAAACGCTAATAAACAGCCGTGCCAGGTTATTGCAGGGTCTAAGGCTGAATATCCATACAATTGATATAGTCTTGCTCTTCTGTGAGTGCTGGGAGAAGTCAGAGATCTGCGATGTGGGCACAACACAAAGGAAAGCCTGCTAAAAGGTGTTGCTCAACCTTCAGATGCTAATACCGGTAACAAATAAAACTGCCATGTAGCTGCTGTGCAATTAAAAGCCTTCCAGTGGTCACTGTCTGAAAGCTTTTAATGAACTGAATTAACTCGGCAATTACAGCCGTGATAGTTCAGCAAATAAGATCGCAGGCGAGTAAGAGGAAGAACCCCATAAAGTCAGGAGTGTTACTCATGTCTTACAAATCCTGTAATATTTCCTGTTGTACGAGAGATGACTCATTAATGGTTTGAGCATCTTATTCATCTAGCAAGGGCTGTGTCCCACATACCAAACATTTTAATTACGTTACTTGTGTTAAGGTACATTCCTTGCATACTTGTGTTAATGCTCTAACCTGCCCTCCTGGCGCCTATAATAATGGCTCATGCCTTTGCGAATGTCTGTGACAATGCTCTCATTCTAGGTAATCCATTCACATGCAAAATGAGTACGGAAATAAACTTGCTATTGCATACACCTGCCAATGTAGCACCAGATCAAAATGACATACCATCTTGATAGTGCCGTTTGTAGGACCACGGTTGTCCCTCACTTCGATTGAGGAACATCTGCATGCAGCGCCTCACCAGGTCCTCCCAGCCCGGACGCATAGTGGTGCTAAGAGACGTGTGCTGCTCAATTTCAATCAGTTTACCTGCAATATAAAATGCACCGGATTACACAAAGGATTATGGCTAGTGGTGAACTTTAAATGTAGAGTATATGCATCGGTGTATTAAGCACCTACGGTGGACATCTCTAAATAACAAGAATGATATGGCTTGAAAGGTGACATTGTCAGAACAGTACAAGTTATTAGCATAGTGGGATGCAGTGGGGAATTAATGTTTATTTTAAAAAAGTACTTTGCATCTCCAAATGCCATCTAACACGGCATCTATAACCTAACCCAGTTTGACGAAGGCCTTTGTAAGGTGTTGTGCCTAACCAAACCATTTTTAAAAAGGTCATGTCACATGTATACAAAATTAAATCAACTTGGGGAAACTATTTGCATCCATTAGATATAACACAGGGGAAACTTACCAGACAGTTCATGCCGCGTGCTAAACCTCTCTGTCCTCTCTACTGCGATGATGCGTCGTGCCACACAGATCATACACGACTGCAAATCTGAGTAAAAGGACAACGCAATGTTAAGTTACTACGATGAAAGACAACATTTTAGCACAAATTGATATGAAATTTCACAGTTGAAATGAGTCCTACATTGTAGCAGCTAGTTAAATCTTCCTCATGAAGAAATTGAAATGTTAACTGCTGCCACGTGTGTAACTGTTGTATTTTCACATCGTTTTTAATCAAAAAATTGAAAATATATATATTCAAAGCTTTTATCAATGACTTTTACCTTCTCCCTCCTCCATCATGGCCCGGGGCTGAGTGAGGGCAAAGCACTGCATGGTCTCATAGCGTTGGGCCCCAGGCCTCTCTTCTGACATCCCATGACTCTGGCCATGAACAAAGTTCACCAGCATACGACAGTTGAAGGTGTGGCTCTTCTGCCGGGGTGCCTCTCCACCCCACGATGCCCCATTTGGCGCTATGAAGGGAAATAGGCAACGGGTGAAGAGACGAACATGACTGTGTGTCCGGGAGCATTCAGACATTTAATAATTTATACACGTGTGTGATGAACCCATGTCTCACCATTAGACTTGGGCAGATTCTTGTGAAACTCCTCTCTGTCCTCGTCATGGATGATATTGTACACGCTGGTGTTGATTAGCTCTTCCTGCTTGTACTGCAGGTACTGCGTCACGTTGTCAGACACAAATACGATGCTGCCCTCTCGGTTAACCACAAACAGAAAGCCGTCCAAGGCCTGAGAAACGCAGGGCCACAAAAATGGAGTTTAATGGAGGAAGACTTATCAATGAAAATCACAACATTATATATACTTTATTTGCCTTCTATTGTTGCCCCTCTATAAACCAACTGAGACACTTCTATCAACTTTAAATGAGCAATGACAGCAAAGCACTGGTCCAACATATGGAAAGGCAGCTAATTATTGTAGTTCTTTTGTCCCCGGGCTGACCTGTAGGAGCAGCGGTCCCAGATGGTCCTTGTCAATGACCCCTTGACCAGTGGAAGACACATCCGCCTTCTGGACATCGTCATCACTGCAAGAGCTCTTTCCTGAGGACAGATGAAGCACATCACACTACTGATGAAGAGAAGTGTCATTTTGCCATTTTGATTTGGTACTTTACATATTGCAAATCATTTCCATGGAGTGACTCAACCAAAACAGCGGTTGTTCACAAGGAAAGACTTGGTGCCAGTGACCTTCCCTTTGAGAAGTGCACATAACCTGCATGTTTTTTAAGCCACAGTATAGTAGATTATATTTTATGGTATTTTCCCTGATCGTACCTTACATTCTATGATATCCAGTTAGCTGTGGGACCTGCTTTTTTAATGCAATGAAATATTTTTTTCAGGCCAGCAGGTGGCAGCATGAGTCACAGATGAATGATTAGCATGCCTTTCTATTTTTAAAATCAGCATGTGTCTGAGGCTTTGTTAGATACCACTCTATATAGCAGGGCCATCTGTGGCGCGGACACTGAGCAAAACGACAAATAAGGACTCTGGATTTAATTCAATTTATAACCAAACTAGATGTTTGAGCAAACAGAGCTGAGAAAGCAGTGACGAACATGAAAAAGGAGACACTGGATAAACTGATTGCAAAGATGTGTAAACAGGGGGAGCAAAACGGTGTGTTAAATGGACAACAGACAGAAAAAGAGACGAAAACAGGCCCTCCATCATTCCCATCCTGTAACTATGGCAACCTGGCTGCAAAACACCAGGGCCAGCAGTAGCCAGCTGTGACCCTCTGGGTAGATTCCAATATGATTTCCCTCTCCCTTCCTTACCCACTTAACCTCACAGATATAATCTCAACCAAGGTAAAACAGGTGGAAGAAAATATCCTCCTTTGCACATCCAATCGAATGTCAAATCTGCAAAACGATTGGAAGATTTTCCTAAGGATAGGAGCTACTCTCTATAAGGTCTGATTTCTGAGTCACCACCAGTGTCATTTGTCTCCCAGGGAGAAGCACGGTTTGGCACTAACAGATACACAGTGTCACTGACAGCCTTGAGCCACGACCACCAAGGACTGGTCTCAATTACTGGTGTTCGTTTACCCCCAGCAATACAAACCACCAAACTGGCTGTCAGTCTGAAGCAGCCTGGCCATGAACCAAACACACCACTTTATCACTGGCATCATCTGTCCTGCAGCAGGGTGCTTGACAAGATTCAGTCTAACTGAATTCACTGTTTACTCTCCATAACAAATACAGAATTTTTTTTTAATAATACATGTATATTAAACACAATAGTTTTAATAACAACAATAGAAAAACATGTAAATCAAACACAGTAAGTATAATAATAATAATAATAATAATAGGCTTTGTTTATAACCAGGACTGTATGAGTGTAGTTGTGTGGGGTGGTGGTACCTTGCTCTTTTATTTGTCTGATCTGTCTCACGGTCTCTTTGAGGATGGCACATTTGTCAGGCTTGACGTTGAAGCTGTCAATGTTGGAGAGATTGGCAGAGATGAGCTCCGCCAGCTCCTCGATGTACTTGCTCTCCTGTTCTCTCCGTCGCTTGTCACACCTGCCGGGGCGCCAAGGGGATTAGACACATTGCCATGACAACCTATGGCCATATGGCCTTGGCTCAGATGCTTCAGATATTTTGATGGCAGCAGCATCTATACGTTTGAATCGGGGGGGTTTACGGGGGGCCAGTGGGGAGGCCTCGTGCACTTGCTGACATTCACACCAAAAACAGCAGCAGACAAAGTGGATTGATATGTGATGGACACTTAACTGAAGTTACAGCACTCACCCTAAGCCTGGCGTGTCACAGGTGGACAGTTTACGTTTGCGGTCAGAGCACAGCGGCTCCAACGAGTTGTCTCCTATGCCACTCATCTTCAGCGCATATCAGCCCCTGAAAGCACAAAACTGCACATCATATACACATGCATACACATACAGGCGGCGCAACATGATCAGTGAGAATGAACTGGGAGAGTGGTTTTATATGCTTGTGTGTGTGTGTGTGTGTGTGCGCTACAATCTAATCAAAGGATAAGTGTGGATTGGAAAGTGTCCTCAGCTGTCATCTCTTTGAAAAGTTCACTCACATATTGCGCCAAATTCAGGCAAACCTTGAAAGCTTAGTGTCAAGTTATGGGGGGAAAAAAATCCCCAAGCTATTGAGGTTATAAATGAAGTGACTTCCAAGGGAAGAGTAGATTGTAGATTCCTACAGATTTATGAGGGTAGACTATCCAGTTAGTAAAGCAGCCTTGGTTCCTGCTTAGTGCTTGATGGGAGTGAAATCTCATCTGTTCCACCGCGAGGAGCGACTGATGATGATGTAGTGATTTGGAGCCTCGGGGGAAATGGGTCATCCTGCGTTCAGCCAGCCTGCCCACTAGAATGGTACCACTCTGCTAGCAGCGGCAACACACGAACACACTGCGTACACAAACTGTTTCCAGTATACTTGCATGTTCAGGCATGTCGTGGCACAGTCTGTAAGAGAGTTGAGTGCTAGAGCTACTGTCCCAGCCAAAGGCACATATTCACAAGCCTGCCTCTTTGTCTAACTGCCTGGGACTGCACGGGGAAAAAAATACACACTGCTTAGGCTTGTGGAACCCAGAAACAATCCAGGCGAGGCTCCACAGCGCATTTCAGGGACTAGTAAGAATTATCCCTCTTCCGCATTCTCTTTACTCTGCATACTCTATGCTAGGCTACATCCGTTCTTTCTTCCAATAAGTTTTAACTGCTGTTTCCTCCCATACCATCCTGAGACAACCCCTCCCTTCTTTCCCTCCCTCCCTGGGTGTAGCAGCACTAGGCTGTGGACCCTGCCCTTGTTTTCTTGCTCTGGCATTGCCCTGTGTCTGACCCCCTCAAAGTTCACGTTATAGGAAACCTCTGTAGCTAGCCTCTAAGGTCACGGCTCTTTCCGATTCCCACCCAGAAACGCACACAAAGCTGTAGCGTGCGGCTACACAACCAGATTGTTCTAATACAACTCTATCCTCGACTCTGCGTCTGCATGTGCATGCACACAAACAGTCTTAAACACAGAGTGAGCTCATTCCAGAGTGGAAAAGTATAGAACGGATGGGAACTATTATGCAACTCCTGCTCCGCAAACTGCAGGCTAGGACACGCAGCCCAGTCACCCACCACCACTACTACTCCTACTAGAGGAGCACCAAGTCTCAGACAAGCACTCTGCGCCATAAATCTGCAGTGCATGCTTCTTGTCTGTCTATATTTCACCACCTCTCTCTAAATCTGCCTGTCCAGCTCCGGCTGTGACTCTCACTGCCGTCCGTTCTCTCTTTCCTTCCTTCCTTCCTGGTTTCTGTCCTAAGGCTCACCTCTGCAGTAGTGGAGAAAGATGACATCAGCCCTCAGTCAGCCTCACATCCTGAAACGGACAAACAGTAGAGCTGGGGGCCTTTCTGAGAACAGGGAATGCATAGCGGCGTAGCAGAGTTTCTACTCTGGTCATGGGGAAACAATGTTGAAAACTTTGGAGTTTCTCAGTTGTATGTTTTGTTAAATACAACTTCACCAAAACAACTATGTTTGAAAAGGGATTTAAACTGCATGAAAGAAAAGACTTTGACATGACTGAAATCTAAATATCTGACAACCCACGTACACAGCACTTCTTGAGCAGAGTGAGAAATTGTGAGCAGCTGCCAACCAAAACCACAGATGAGTCTCAACAGGCCTGGCTACACACCACTGACCTGAATCAGCTTCATTTGACAATGTGAAACTTGCTCAGGGACAAGATGAGATATGTTGCACAAACCATCAGGCCAACAAACAGCAGCTGCCAATGTGAGAAATACAACATCTCATAGTTAAAAATAAAAATGGTCTGAATCTTTAACAGAGTGTCCACCTGGGGTGTGTGTGCGTGAGTGTGTGTGTTTTTCTACATTATACAATATGCTCACCTTGACCAGTACAAGCCCCAGTCAAGCTCCATTCAGGGTTGAGTGTTGCTTCAATGTCTGAACATCTCCTGAAAACAGAGAGAAAATCAAAAAGGTCATGAACTCTGAATGTCAGGAGGTCTCAATAGGACTCCATAATAGCACTGCTTCCTATGAAAATAGCACAAGCTCTTTATATGTTTTAATTTCACAGAAATTCATGGGGAAAAAAAAAAAAAGATTTCTAAAATTGCACAGGAAGCCACAGCAGATAGCATCCTGTTTGCGTCCTCCCCTCAGCCCGTTCCACTGCGTCATCACTTCCCTTTCCTGGAAATGTGGCCACCATGTCATCTACCCTATTTACATATTCTGTTTTATCAGGCTGGACCCCTGTCGTCCTGGTTCCTACTCACACACCATGTATGATATTTGCTGCTGGCCATGAGAGGCTTTCCAAAGCTTTGTATACTCAGCATTAAGAGAACAAGACAGAGTGGAAATGACCCAATTGTCAACAAGGCCAGAAAAGTCCTGCACAATTATCAGATGGTTGCCAACACTAATTATTAACTAACGATTTAAACTCTGATTGGTCAAAGAGCTTTCCTAGTTCTACACATGACTGATGTTTTATTTGTTGCTACGTCAGTATTTATCGTAACCAGGAAGCTATGTCACCTTCCTTTTTTACCTTTTTTTTCTTATACAACTTTGAGAAACATTTTTCAGACACTACACATTCCATCAAAGCGCTCATAACCTTCAGCACTTTGCAATCCTACTCACAATCACAGTAAAGAAGGACCTCTGGGGTTTTCCTCATCAGAGCAATTGGATAAGCTTTCCTCTAAACAACATAAAGGAATCTCTCTTGAGCTGGCCACTAACTTCTGTGTAAAGTTCTTCCATTTCATAATAGCAGTTACTATATCACACTCAAAAATGTGTTTGTTTATATTTTTATAGCCACATTTTGATTTCAGGGGACCCGTCCTGGGGTCCTAACACTACAACTGGCCTTCAGTGTTTGGGTGCAAACTGATTCCAAAACCAGTGACCTTTAACACCACTATCCTACTGCCACAGATAAGCCTTTCAGATGTCCTTTCCTGATGAAACCTAATAATATATAATCACACTGCTCTAATGCAAATTCTACATAATACAGCTACAGTAATGTATGCCTTAAAATTCACTGAAAAAATTACTGTTCACAACTGGTTGTTTCTCTAAGGACATGCTAAACAATAATTACAGATTTAAAACATTAAAAAAAGAAATTGGATTTGAGAAATCTTGAAAAGAAAAACAAATCCTGTCATGTATCCTGTAGTGTTAAATCTAATTTACAATCATCACAGCCACATAGGCTGCAGGCCTGCAACCTACTCTGTCCAGTTTGTGCGTGTGTGAGATCCTCCCTCACAGACCACTGATCACATCAGTCCTAAACACCAGACTGCTACTGAGCTAATGCTGCAGCTGAATAATTTAACACGGAGAAAGAGAGAAAAGCGTTCCCCGTCTGTCAACTGTCCAAACACAGTTTAATAATTCTGAATCGCCTCTTACGGACACCAACACAACAAATAACCAAGTCACAGAAACTAAAGTGAGAAAGCGACGAGGGAACATCTTTCAGGATTTTTTTTTTTTTTGTTGTATCCTCATTCATGTACACGATTATAGTTAAACTGTGTTAATCCTTGTATTTTCCATCCTTTCTTATTAACGCAGTTTTACACACACACACACACACACACACACACACACACACACACACACA
>CALSCE010010661.1:7734240-7772510 GCA_943593645.1 Bovichtus variegatus
CACACACACACACACACACACACACACACACACACACACACACACACACACACACACACACACACACACACAAATAAAGTAACAAAAAGGTGTCCACTTGAGTTTGGGACATCAAGAGCAAAAAAGAAACAAGGAGAGAATGACTTCCTGTTTTTCTTCAAAGAACTTCTCCGCCTCCTGCTGAGCATACAACAAGCAACTGGGTTGAGTGCAACTGGAGCTCACACAAAGCCCAGACTCAATGTTTTTGTTCAAGACCAAATCCCGGGAAATTTGGAGCCATGTTTTTCTGAATCCAAATGTCGAGCCTTCAGACTTGCAAACTGGGCCTTCATGGACTTGAATCATAAATACAATTAAATAATAATCAAAAGGAAAAATGCAAACAATTAATACAAACTTAAATATTTTATAACATCATTTATAGTATACTGTGCATTTGAATCACACGTGTGAAATCCTTCCCTTCTTAAGAAACACTTTGTGTTTTGAAGGAATTTGAGTATTTACGTATTGATGTCATTTAAAATTCATCAGTAGTAGTAGAGTAGTTAACGAGGAGCACCTTGTGAAGCTCGTTAACTACACTCAACCTAATTAATACCTACATTAATAAAAAAATAATCACAACTTTTTCACAATGGAGTTATGGGCGTCTTTGAATAATGGTCGAATAGTTCGCAGTGAATATCGAATGGTATCTTTGCTTGAAATCCCTAATGATTGGACAATCAATGTTCAGGGGAGGGGTTTGGCACAGGGTCATTAGCAAATTGTCAGTTTTCTTCAGTAAGCTTCCCAATTGTGAGAAATGTGACAGCTATGCATGTACCAAAAATACTGTGCTCTTTTGGCCCTCAGCAGAAAAAAAGGACAAGTACATAACATATGTTGAAATCCAATGGCCATTTAAAAGAGCTGCAGCCATAACAAACTTCCATTCGTTTGAGTGAATGAAAGCATCACGCCCCACAAAGGGGGACATAAATAAAAAGATAAAAAAGGTCTGACTGCTGAGAGGAAGTAATGTCAGTAAAATTAGAAATAAAAAAAAGCCTAACTCTAACACTTTTCTACTCCATGTTTTCTTTTTTATTGTAATTTTTTAAAGATAGTTAAATTAGTTATTTTTGTATTGTGGATGAACAGACAATGAATTCAGACAAATCATCTGAAAACTAACTTCTGACACATGTGAACTTTCAATGCTGTGAACTCCATGCTGGAACAATTACATTACAGGTCATTTAGCAGACGCTCTTATCCAGAGCGACTTACAGTAACTAGAGGGACAGTCCCCTGGAGCAACTTGGGGTTAAGTGCCTTGCTCAGGAGCTCAATGGTGGCAACCTGGTATTGAACTCACAAACTTCTATTGAACCAAGAACTATTTTACCCTTGCTAGATGGCAGAAAAACAAGGGAACCATAGACTATTATTGCTCTTGCTTCATATAATTTAGAACCATATTTCACTTTGTTTAGCAGTCATTTATCATCTTGACATTTTGGAGATTCCCCCTTAATGTTGAGGCCAACATTTTTGCATAGTCCTTGTTGGTGAACATTGCTTATTCGCTGCTTTCCTGACAACATTACACATGATTTTAATGAAACATGGGCTAGTGGGACTAAACTGGAACCAGAAGGTTTAATGGCAAGATGGAGAGTGCCACCACACAATGAGATTCGGGATGGGGATGAAGAGGACATATGTCAAGCATGTGTGTACAAGTGTGGATTTTGAAAAAAGTGAAGCTGTAAATTGTTCAGAGAAAGCCTCCATGTAGGTGCTGAGGCAGCTGTGAAATTCCAGCGAGGCTTAAAAAACCAGACTGAAAACACAGGCTGTGTCTCTGCGTTTGTCTGTAGTGTGTCTGGTGGTAGAACAAGATGTTTCTGTCTCTGTATTTCTATGCATACTGTTAATGTGACGATCCATTCAAACCATGGCAGAGTCGAAAATTGACAAACCGACACAAAATAAAACAAATACAAAAGGCAAAATTGTTTACATTTACCAAATTCACTCACTTGGACACATTTTTCAAATGAAAAGCCTTAACAAGTTTGACTGAATTAGAGTTAAAGTCACACAAGGAATAAAGCACACCTTTCAAAAACCATAGTAGTGACGCAAGTGTGAGCGAAGAGGACAGGGAGGTGGAGTAAGGAAAGCAGGACACCCTCAAAGAAGCTTATTAGAGTTTGTAAAATCATTTCAAAAAAGCATCAGCAAGAACCCTCAGTCTTTCAGGAATCCTGCTTGAAGGCTAGAAATGTTCCATACATTCAAACAGTTTCCAAATCTAACAATCTAAGTCACACACAACCTCTGCATATGACAAATGAATGAGACTGAATTATCAATAAATTAAACACTGCTTAGCCCATCTGCGACTCATTTAGGCTGACCGCAAAACAACATACTGTTGACGTAAATTGTATTAGAAATATTCTCATAAAATAAATTCACAAGGGTACATGAAAAACATGCGATGTATAAAAACACGAGACACTTAATTGTCTTTGTGGCTTTTCCTCAAACTTGTAGTGTACGTGATGCACATAGATGCATGTGGTGAGGGAGAAGATGGTTCAAAGCAGAAAAAAAAAATGAAAAAAAAAAACTGCCTTCACATGTATTGCTTTTTCCCAGAGAAAAAAAACATCCCCCACCCGTGCCCAGCGCACACAACACACAGAGATCTCAGACAGGCTGTGTGTGCATCTCCCCATTTTTCTCACACAAACTGCATCGTGTAGAAAAACAAGGGAAAATAAATGAAGGTGGAAACAAAGAGATGGCAGATTCCACTGTTTTTGTTTGTGTGTGTGTCTGTGTGTGTGTGTGTGTGTGTGTGTGTGTGCGTGCGTGTGCGTGAGACACATGCATCTCCTACAACTATCCATCATTAACACGGACAAAGAACAGAAAGGACCAGGCAAGGTCGCACACGGGCAGAGATCCAACCAGCTAAATCTCTAACAACCCCTTCATTTTCTATAAGCTTGACATGTTGGTGTATATAGCGTGGTGATAAGAGTGAGGACGCTGCACTGTCCAGAGGAGAGACTACAGCGAGCAAACAAAATGCAGGCGGCTGTGATCACACAAGGCTAATATTATGGAAATTAGTTCATTAATCAATGGCTAAACAGCCTTTTATCTGGAGAGCCAGAGCGCCAGGGCTTGATCAGCCGCCATACTGCCCATTCTGATAACACATGCATCTTCACTAGCTGATAGAGATGTACAGAGAAGAGTAATCTCATGTAGCCTCAGATAATTCAGTGTGAAAATATGTCAACCATTGTAATTACTTTTAGCAGTACTTCTTAAATGACGTCATGTTGATCGAAAAACAAAAAAGAAAAAAAAAAAAAAAAAAGAGACTGTACTTGGTTTTAACTTTGCTTTTCAGAAGCAGTGTGTGTGTACACGTTTCAACTGTGCCACTCAGTAAAAAACAGATATTCATTTTCAGACTGCAGCGCGGCTCTGACGATTTTCCCTCTTCCCTTCCTCCCTCCCTCTTGCTCTTGTGTCTTTCTCTCCTCCCTCCCCCCTCCTCCTCCTCTCCCCTCCGTCCCTGTTGGATTGGTGGAGTAAACACAGGAAGAGAGCGGGCTCTGTTCCACCACGCCAGAGCTGGGGCTGGGCGTTCCTGCAGAGCTCCAGCGCCGGGGTCAAAAGTTTACTGTGGTTTTCATTTCACCTTTCCTCAGCCAATCACAGCGCCACACTGCAGCGCCTGAACTTTGACCCCTGCAAAGAATTCCACTGAAAAGATGGTCTGACGCCAGTTTCACAACTTCACCCCCTCCCATCTCCATTTTTCCCTTTACTACTGCTTTTCCTTTCTTTCAACTGGCCAGTTTCATGTGTTGACAGAGCCTAGGTGAAAAAGATTCCAGAAATGAGGTACGAGGGGTAACGGAGAGCAGGAGCAGAACTAGGGTTTTTTAAATCTTCGCAGCCATGCTTTGCTGGAAAACTATCAGTACTTGCTTTCTTTTAACCTAGGGTGGCAAACAGCGAACCATGGTTAAATAAAAAACAAAAACATAAATTTAACAAAAAATAAATAAATGTGAGAATCACAAGCAAGTAGACACCATTTCAGTTGGCTTTGATTCAATCCCAGTGGAGTAGAACCCACAGATTTATGGATTATATATTATATAATATATAAATAAAAATACAGTACATAAACCTAATCCATGTGCATTTAAGATGATATGGTTTAATACTCTACTCTTTGGTTTTTCTTCTTTATGTTCCTTCATCTACGATGCTTTAGAGAGCCTGCAACACACTCTGCCCACCACATGCCGCTCAGTTCCAGGTTAACACTATTAAAAGCTTGTTTAAATGACTTATGAGGACAGGCTGGATACAGGGGTCACAAGTACCAAGTGTTGAAAGACAAATGGGTGAAAAAGAAATGAGGATCTCTGCTGGGCTTGTATCACAACACTCTGGAATCTGAATCAAATCAGAGTTGCTGAGTCCGACCGGACACAGACACGCATGTACACATACATGCTGAGCCATAATCCAACTGTGGGTTTGTTTTTGTCTTGGTCACACTGCACTCTGTTCCCATCTGCTGAGTGATTAAGCCTGCACTGCTAATCAAGTCCCTCACACTGTAAGGGAGCAGGCAAAGGACGACTCATGCTGTTCGAACTGACACACGCTGGCCTTTGAGTCGAACTGCCTTAGTTTTTAGATGCAAAAAAAAAAGTTTAAATCTAAATTTGATGGGTTCAGAAAGGCTTTAAAACCAAAAGTATGAACAAAAGAAAATATACTGCAGTTTGTTCATTTGGATTGGAGCCTTGGCTTGGACTCAACTTTTGTCAGATCATAAATGATCCTATACTGGCCACAGACAACACTTTTGTTACAGTAAGAGTGAGAGTCCAACTGATGTTGGCACCTCACAAAGTCGCAAAACTCAGCTAAATAGCTCCCTTTTCAATGTTTTGCATTTACTGTTGATAGAATCCTAGCTAAACCGTTAGTTAAGTTTAGTTTATTTGCCGGAAAGCAGCAACAAAGTTTGCAGACATGTATTTACGGTTCCTGCCAGATGTAGAAAACCACTTTCAGGACTTGTCCCTCCCAGTACCAGTAAGTATTAATATTGATAAGAATTACAGGAAACGATACGCGTTCCTACCAGAAATCTCCTGCCTCGCTGTCCAAGGGCTTTAAAAAGGACATCAGTTTCTATTGGTTTTTACATGAAGACTTGAGTGTCTTTGATAATACTGCATTACTGTGCAACTGTATTGCAGCTCATGGTACGTTACTAGTGTTTTGATGAGTAAAAATTCAGGCTGAAAAATTAAATGACTGATCAATTATTTTGTACAGCATTAAAACATGACCATCATCATTATTCTTCCAATTTGGGGTTAATGTTTTTAAATTGAACTTGAACGTGGACTAAACCCAAAGTATGAATACTGTACCGGATCACGTTCAATTTTGAAGGCAAAAATCTTGATTTCACAATTATTACAGAACTAATTTTGCAGCCTTCATAAAGCCTAATCTGTCAGTCAGACAAACTCAGAACTAGTCCCTGTCAGACACATTAAATGGCAAGTTTAAAAGCTTAATAGTCACATGTTTGCAGCATTGCTGTGGAAGTATGAACACATTTTCCCTAGGACTATGATTTCATTCACTGAACCCATTACATCAAAAATATTTACACAATCACATCTGCAGGATGGGAAAATACCATATCCTGTATTTGACAGCTCATGTGATAAGTTCTCCATGATGATGGACCATTCAATGTGCCTTGCATATTAAAAAGGCATTTGCATGGGAGCTAGGCTAAATCCTGGTTATCTCTGAAACAAGTAATACTGTATGTAGCTGTACTGTTCAACTAGTACTAACAACGTAATCTAATTGCAATTTGAAACATGCATTTGGTCAGGCACTGGGATCACTTTTTTTCTTTAGTGAAGTTTTGTTTTAGAAAAGCATCTGATTGCAAAGATATTTAAGAGATTACATTTTTTTTATATGAATTTTGCATTCACATTTGAAGAAATGGCCAAACATACAGACAACTGTTTTGCACATTTTATACCTATTGAAGAATGAGTAAGTAATCTGCTCGTCAATTGTTGACCTATGAACCTTGTATCCTGTACCGAGTGCCTTACTACTTGTGATTACTATATTTGCTCGTCTGTCAAGGTAAATTTATTAACGCTTACATAACCAATGCGGGTTGATTTCATCCACATCGCGCCATTACACACTTATTCTGATCTTACTACTGTGTCTTTGGCCCCCACAAATGTCAAAACTCTGCCATCTCTAGTTAAAACCAAACTCATAAATTGCTCTAAATAAGGGAGGACACATGGAACAGGGTAGTATCTGGCTAGTACAGACGGTGGTGATAATTGAACAGCGACCTTTACGCATCCTATTTTAGTCATATACAATCACTTGTTCCAGTATGGCAATAGCAATCAGATGACTGTATATGAGCGGCACAAGAAACAAGCCGAAAGGAAAAATGGTGATCACTTTCCAAAAGTAGAGCCACCTCCAAACAAAATACTGGATCGGACTAATGGCCAACTTTTGTGAGTGTTGTTAGGTATACAAAATACTGCATCGGCGCAAAGCTTGTTGTCATGTGGCAACCTTTTGATTTGAGTGTTGCCTTAACGACAAGCCACATACACACGGGTGACGTCACCAGGCAGAGTGAGGAGCATTAATGGCGACAGGAACATTTTCCACTTTATCCAGAAAGGAGAGAAAAAAAAATAATAATAAATCTGTCCAATTAAGAAATGAGTGTTGTAGGAAAAAAATGGATAGTAATAAATTATCTGACACATGCCTTGCCATTGTTGACATGCTGTATTAAGTCTGGAGCCTTTAACGATGGTGTCGAAGTCTGTCATTCACAACTTGACTTTTCTTTGAACTCAAGGCTGCAATAAAGAAGAAATTGCATTTGTGGAAAATCAAAATGCTGTCTCGCACAGTGCTGTGAGCAAATGTCTGCACACCCACTGCAATTTGAGGTAATTTCTTTTAATGAAAGGAGCTAAATTGCAGGTGAACTATAAGATAGGAGACACGCAGAGCCCCTTCAGTCCCTGCTTGCACGGTCACATACGTGCACATATCCTCTTACAACTTGCAACTGCAGCGCCATGCCAGCCACAGCTGCCTCTCAATCTAGACAGACCCAGAGACCACACCCCACTGCCACATAAATCCAACATCAAACGGTTTCATCTTGGAGATGTACAGAGAGGGAGAGGAACACAATGTATACAAAAAGGGAATAAACACAACCAACCATTTGACACCTTTGTTCACTTACAGGGGAAGAAGAATTGAAGGCAAAATTTTGGGACAGAGAACATGAGCACTTTACAGAGATCGAGACTAAAGCCCCTTGTTGTTTGGGTCGCAAATTAATAAATTTTGCCTGTGCCAACACACCTTTTTCAATTTTGCTTGCATTTAAATGGAGGATACATTGGACAAGCAAATTGTAAACAGGGAGAAGATTGAGTGTTTCCATGTAGCAGTTGAGAAGTTCATCCAGAACAGACAGTGTGTCTTTCTTTTCTCTTCCCCTCTTTACCAGCCTCTCTTTCTCCTTCTCTTTACGCTGAATAACAGACAGAGAGAGCATCTGGTAGCAGTTATCTCACAAACCAAACTTTTTTTCACCCTTGCTGTCTCTCCCCCAAAGCATTTTTTATAAAAGGGGGCCCTAAACAAAACACAAACAAGGTCTTGCTAACATTTTACAATGGTAACAAAACTAGGCCAGGGAGCTACCCTCCCACTGGCTTGTTCAGGTGAACCCGTTTTACGAGCATTCTTCAGCTGGGGGAGCGAAAGTTAAAGGGGGAGTTGAAGTTAAAGAGGAAGGGCAAGGAGGGGAGGGGGGGGACAAAGCTCTTGGCACCCCCTTCCCTAATAAACTCTTGCCTTCGTCCAATCAACGAGGACTACAGAGAGTGAACTGTTCCAAATCCTTGCTGGTTATAAACTGGAATTGGGTGCAATGATTGCTTCAGGCTGCCCGTTTGGCTTTTAGAAGTGTGCATGGCTCACATATGGCTCAGCTAGCCTAACACTTGGGTATTACCTCAGAGTTGAAGAAGAAGGGACCAAGGGGATGAATGAGATGTGACTTCAAATAGACTCAGAGTGCAAACTGCATCGCTTGACTTTGGACTCAGTGGGCTGGCTGTCTGGTTTCCTCTGACTAGTGAATAACAATCTGGCTTCAGCAGCTCTCAGCTCATATTCTCACTCTCACTTGTTTGGGCGAAGTAGCTGTAAATATTTTAGCAGTGGAAACACGACTGTCTTGTTGAGCAGAGTTTTCTATATTTAGCTCTACAGCAGTAGGCAATACCTACCTGTTGATTACTACCACACTGGTATGTTTGTGCACTTTAACAAACACAAAGACGGCTCACTGTTACTGCACGAGTGACCTTGAGATTCGGGGACTAAACAGGAAGTTTTACACAGCTTGAGCTGACCACAGGAAACTTTCTTAAACCTTGGTTGTAAAACAGCCTCCGATGACAAGTCAGAGTCAAGTCTAAATTGCATGGAGTAAAGCTTTGGAGAATCCTGTACAAATGATGAATACTCTTAACTTGACTTAGAAACAGGTAAATCCTATAAAAATGAAAGAAAAAATGATCCCTGCAGAATGTGAAGCTGTATTACCTCCCTGAATGACAAGTTCTAACTGCAAGTTATCCGCCAGAGGCAGCATCGCTGGTATTTTTCCTTGACTAATCCTCCACTACCTGTACTGCTGCCTAACAAAAAGATACTAAGACCAAGGAGTCATATTTCAATTAGGAGAAACAATCAGGCTTTCCTTTCAGCTCCGTGTGTCATCAAGAGTCCTCTCAGAGCCGCTGTTCACCCACACATTCATCTTAAATTGAACACATACCACATGACCGATTGGCAGTTACTCGTAACGAAACTTATTATCTCCGCCTGACTGACAAAACACTAAAAGAATGCCATGTATTCAGACAGCACTGACGCAAAAAATGCAGCTTGACAAAGACAGAATAAAGACAGTTATCATAAAAGTGGCAAGCGCGCCACTTATTTTTCCGACTTTTCCTATACCAGCCGGTATTTACAACTCAATGCAACCATATAGCAGACATATTCATCCAAGCCCATTAAAAAAGGGGGATCATGCAGCTAAATGTTTTTATATATTCAAAAACATTGGCTTTTGAATATGGAACCATATAGTTTTTAAGAACTTCATTCAGAAACAAACCTGATTTCTAATTCAGCATACTGACTTTAGAAATCCAGCTTTGAACTTACTCTGCTTCCATATACTGATACACTTATTACACATGTGTAAAGTGTTTACAATACAGTGAGCAGGTGATAGACCTCAAAAGATGAACTGGAATCAAAACACCGAATCAGAATTGAAAAATCCAAACATTACCCAACCTTACCTGGGAGATACAGATGTCACTGAAGAAATCTCAACAGCTAAATCTATTAGAGTATTTTTACACAGATGTAAAATTGTACATGCCCGATCCCCAGATTTATTAGTTTACTTAGTCTATCTTAAAATATATATTTTTACATTTTTATTGTATTGTTGGCAGGATGCTAAAATATTCAACATCAAAAGTAACCTCTATGAGTAATAACTAAATATGCCACTAAATGTATGCTCATTTGATTATCAATCAGGCAATCTGATGTAAGAATCTGCCACCAGAGAGAGACTTCTCCCGGTCCCATGAGAAAAAGTGATAAGTTAATGAATTATTGAGAGCATAGGGGCCGGCAGACAAAGAGCAAAAGCCATGCATCCCAGTCACTTCTTCAGCCCATCTGCAGTCAAAGAATCCCCCCAAAGATTGATTCATTGTTAACGCAGCCTGACACCCTGTGTGAGGGAGAAAGAAAGTGGTAGATAAAGGGACAGAGAATGGGGGACAGGGGGCTCCATTTGCCAAGAATATGAGCAGAAGCAGTTCATTGGACAGGTTCCCACAGTGGTCATTCTACCACTTACAAAAATACCACAAACGTGGGCTTGAGTAATGGCATTCCATCAGACTCAAAATAAAGACAAGTTAGCTCATCTGACGGCTGAAGACTGCACCATTCTCAGTTGTTAATTCCCAGCTGCATCCCATGTAAATGCCCCCATTATTGAGATATTGCAGCTTATTTAATGAGCGGCCTGCATGAAATCATAGAAGCAGGAACATTCACCAGAAAGCGACATCCTAGTAGCTAGACCGTGTAGTTATATGACAAAAGCACCAACATTTCAGTAACTCTCACGGGGAAATGAGCATTGCGCTGTAAATACCTGCAAGTATTGGCAGGGATGGCCCCAGGCGAAAAAGCGACAACACACCTAGACTTCAACCGTTTCAGTGGAATGACTAACCTGCCTCCTCATAGTCTGCCTACACATGAGCACGCTCTCCAAGAATGTCCTCTTACCACCTCAAAAACTGAGTGCTCAGCAGACACCTTGTCGAGCACAGAGAAAGCAAACCTGGACTCTACCTGAACCCTGCGAGTGATCATCCTCCCCTGTACTGAAACACATCCATCTCTCTGTCAGTCTGCCCGTCTCTCTTTTTCTTTTTCTTTCTCTCTCTCACACACACACACACACACATCATGCACCTAAATATGATTTATCAGCACTGAAAACCAACATTTATCATCCTGTGATGGGCCATTATACCAACCATTACAATCACCAATGTGTAATCTCACTACAGCCATGCAAATAAATAGCAGATGCTATGGGTTCTCCAGAGCCGCCACACTGAGCTAGTCAGTTCAAGTTTGGTTTTGTCAGCAGTGGAGGACAGTGAAAATACAAGGTGGTTACATTACATCACAGTACCTTTCATTTAGCTGACGCTTTTGTCCAAAGCGACTTACAATAAGTGCACACAATCATGTGGATGTACCAAGCGCAAAGAAAATAAAACATATTTTCTGAAAAGCGACAATTTGTGCGTCTTTCATTCAAGTATAAGACTTCCATAAGTATGTTGCTATTTGTTTACGTGGTGTTGCATTGTGTGTGTCAAATTAAAAAAGCTATGTACTAACTATTGCACAAACAAAATGCTAACTAAACATCGTTTTTAAGTTGTGTTTGCCCTCCACTACATCCAAGGCGGAAACTAGACAACCGTAACAAACGACCAATAAGCAATTGTATTTTCATTTAGTGACCCGGGACAACTACTGCGGTGTAACTAACGTTAAGCTGTGAACACAGGCGATTCCTGCTGCCCCGTTTCTACCGAAACTGTGAGTGATGAAAAGAAAAATAGTGCTCAGAGGGTATCGAGCTTCGTTGTGGACACTGAGCAGAGCCCGGTGTCTCCACAAAGTTAACATTACGGTTTTGAAGCACAGACGAGTTCACTCACGGTGTGGAGTATGCACAGCTAACGTTGGGCTATTGCACCCCAGCGAATCAGAGAGCCTGTATCTCGTAAACTTTGCAGCTAGAGGATAATGGAAAAAACACCAAAACCGACAGGAATGTCACGTCAACATGTCAGGATTGACGTAAGTGATCATCTTATTGATAGTTTAGGAGCCATTACTACTACAACAGATATCCCATAACAAATTGTAATACCGTTGTATCACGGTAGCTTAAAAACCACAGCCTGCTCGGAAGCGGAGCAAAACCAACTGTCTCTGTGACAAATGTGCACGTTCAAACACACACTACCGTCACTGTTCAAAACTTGGGTTTAACCGAATCATAAACTAATTGCAGAAAACTCACCGGCTTCGACGCTTTCATTGAGTAGAGCAGTTTCTTTTACGCCTCTACAAACTCTCCGCCATCTTCGGCAGGACCGTGTTTGTTTAAATGCGAAACACTCCCAGAGCGGAGGGAGCCAGCTTGTAGCAGAGCGACCGGACTTCTGGGTAATGTAGTTGCTTTCCTTTGCAAGCCGCCTCGAACCGTTTGACACGTTCCGCAAAGAAACTACACGTACACCAATACCCATAGGCGATATGAGCAGCAGTCACTGATATTATTAGGGGAGAGATTAAAAAACTTATTTATAGGCTGGTAGAAAAGCAGCTTTATGCAAATGACTTATCATACCCCCAGAGTATTACATTATAATCGTATTCCTTTTACATACAATTAGAACAATGTTTTTTCACAAATGTAAATAATTGAAGGTCGTTTTTAAATATTAAACAGACCACAATTGGGCATTTGGAATTTATTTAAGGGAAATATGTACACATTAGTTGAGAGTTGACTTCTAGTAAAACAGAACCGTGTAAAAAGGCAATTTGACAGGGTCTATGTGTCAAGTAGGAATAAATATGACGGCCAAATATCAATTTGGTAATCAAGATTTATAGTCTCTGTATTGTTAAACAGATCACTCCATCCGTTGCAGCACATTTGGCCTTTATCTCGCAATTATGGCAGTTATAAAGTGACTGCCACTCATATAGATGCCAACATGCGATACCCCACAGATTCTGGGTCAGCCATATTAATTGGAGTGAGTGTGGAGCCACAATTGGCCCCTGAGTAGCCAAAGAGGATGGAAGACTGTCTCCATGGTGATCTCTCAGGCACACTAGTTTTGGATTTTAACTACTAAGGAGAGTGTGAGGGCCAAAGATGGAGGGAGAGCCGCAGGATGAGGGGGGTGAAGAGAGTAAAGAAGAGAAGCTAATTACCTCCTGACTTGCTCTTTCCTGCCTGAACATAATTCTGCTATCAGTTTAAAAACTTTTAGGTGGAAAAATTAAAAGGGTGTGCATGCAGGACGGAAATATTCATACAGTTCATTTGGTTAAAGCATAGCTGCTGAGAAGGTTCATTACCAAAGTCACAGCGTTTTATGCAACCGTGTCACAAAAGTTACTCTGACAAAGCTATTGTTGGCAGACGTAGAGTACTCCCTCAAGCGTTACGCAACTAGTAAAGATGGATAATAGGTAAGCCATTAACTATTCACAATATTGGTGAAAAACATGATTACATGTAGATTCAACCAAATCTAGTTCTAGATAGTTTGCTAATGTTAGATTTTTTTATGGCTCACGTCATGATCATGGCTTTTTTGCCTGTATTTTCGTTGTGTGTGTTTTTGGTCTGTTTGTATGTCTTTCTGAGTGAGAGAGCCTCAATTACATTCCATGGAGACCCAAAGAGGGGCCCGGTGGCCCTCTGTTTGTGCCCCTTCCCCCACAAAACATGGCAAACTGACCTCCCCCCTCAATGAGTGTGAGACACTTTATCCCATCCCCCTCCCTACTCAGCCTCTCTACTTTGAAAAGACAGGAGATAACAGTTTGAAAGGACAGGAGATAGCCCCATAATCATTAATGTATTCAGATTAGTTTACCTGCAAACAGCTAACCGCATGCTTTCCTTTGCTCCAAACCCATTCCCATCCCCCAACTTCTCAACACTATGCAGATGCAATAAAGCACAAAACATCTTGCATAGCCATTATCAGTTATAACAAAAGTTAAACAAAATGACAATAAAGAGTTTTTTAATATAAAATCCAGGTTGACCATGATGTGGTCGGTCTCAAAATGATTACAAGTTTAAAGTTCAGTAAAACACTTTGCTTGCTTTATCAGTTGCTAGTGGGATTTAGAAAGTTGTTTCTAAAGAGCAGGAAAGCAGTAGCATTTAAAGGAAAATCATTGATATAATTCCTCTGGTGTATTGTCTATTTAACTATAGCACCAATAAAACCAAGTCACTAGAACACAGCTAAAGCACAGATAGTAAGATCTTCAAGTATAAGATGTATTTTTGTTTTTGGTAGCCAGATAATTAGATTCTGATCCATGTCATATAATACATAGTTTGATTATGCAAAATGAAAAAACAATTACACTTCTCTTTTATAAATGGTAACGTTGTATTGCCTCAGAAACCACAAGTCAGTAAAGCATAGGCCTGTGTCTTATCATTATTATTATCATTATTATTATTATTATTATTAGTAGTAGTAGTAGTAGTAGTCGTAGGAGGCTATATAGTCCCAAGCAGTGGATAAGGAAACTTTGCTTGACATAACGTTCTGCATGTTAACTGAATTGTTGTTTTTTAATGGCAGCTCTGATAAATCTCAGGGGGAAATAAATAAATAAATAATGATGGGCTACCGATGAATCAGAATACAGCAAAGCAAGTGACCAGATTTAAAGCTTGTGCACTGAGAAGAACAAGATGGAGAAGTCTCCTAAAACCACATTTACCTCGAGGCCTATGATATTCAAGGCCTTGAATCCAAGGAAGACTTGAAGATATTCAAGGACTGACCTGAGCAGTCAAAGCCTAGCTAGGGCGCCATCTTGGGGACTGCAGGGCTCGTTACCAGTCGGACACTTGAAGAGCGGTCATCGTCTGCAGGCTGGACACCAAACGTCATCTTACAGAGGAGCGTGACACAGGTGACAGGATATATATGTATATATAACCTCATAACTACGTGTTTGTGTGCGGTGTCACCAGAGTGGTGATGGTTTATCGTTAAAACATCTGCTTAATGGACCGGCAAAGTGTCCCGACGTCCTTAGCTGTTATTTGGGGTTTGGGCAGAAGTTCATGGTGAAGATGTGCACACAGCTAACTCACGAGCTAATTAACATGAGCTCTACTGCAAGTCAGGTATGCACATGTTGATGTTAACTGGCGATATGTGGCCTCGTGGGGGAAGCTGCACAATGTTATAAAGTACCAATAAAAGGCAACGTTATTTCTAGTTAATGTTGTCTCAAGTGCACATTGTATTCGCGTCACTTTGCAATGTAGCTAATTAACTAGGCGCAGAGAGACTAGCCAAACCAAATAAGTCTATGTTATTAACACTTTGTCGTTTAACATTTAGACATTGTAACGACACTCAACTCTGCTCAAACCAACACGGGACTCTTCCAAAGACAGTGTCCTCCCAATTAAATGAGGGTTTAATTGTTTGAGTAACATCACATATATATTTAACAGGTAGCTCAAACCGCTGGCCAAGTGAGTGAATACAGTGGTGCAGGCTGCAGCCTTCGTTGTATTTTGCCATGTCTACACATCTGTAAGCCTCTTTGGACGATGGGCTCCTTGGTTCATTTCTGCATTCGCTGGTTCTTGACATGAAGATGTTTGAGAATATGGGCTCGCGTGCACTGAGCTGTTATCACGTTTCCCCACGAGAGGTCGCTGCTGTCTTTGTTCCTGCAGCAGGAGAGGCCGCAGGAAACGGAGCAGGCAGGTGCTTCTTCTCAGCAGTCAAATCTTAGACATTACAAAAAGCAGAGTAAAAATATCGCGAAGTGAAACAAACAATGAATTCCATCGTATTATCGCAATCAGTTGTTTTCTCCCCTAATACAAATTAAACCAATATATTGTGGATCACCTGAATGCGTCCTGTTATTATACATGCCAAGGATCAACATGATTTATGATTTGTGTCTGCCTAAAGTGGTGGATAACCTATTCTGCTGTTTGGTGATTGGTAGATGGCTTTACTGTTCACTAAGTCACCAAATCCATTTTAGTGACACGCAATGAGCATTGAGCCAGTGACAGGGTCATCTGGAGACAAGTAGCTACCAGTTAGTTCTATATTTATAATTTAAGAAATATGATCAGTGGCTAATTTGTTGACAGGTGGCATCATCCAAATGTCTTTGATGAGCATTATTAGCGGTAAAAGTAAAAAGTGTGCCCTTTTAACATGCATTCAGTGTGCATATTGCTCTAAGGTGTGCAAAATTGTTGCAAACTGGTGTTGCTTTTACATTTGATATTGCATGAGTTACAAAGTTATGCTTGTAAAGTTTGAATGATCCATTTATCTTTGTTTCACTCCCTCAGACGTTCAATATCCATGTCTGTCTGTTTTTTTTTTTTTTTTAGCAAGACACTAAATTCCTCCCTGCTGCTAGCTGCATCTCTGCTGACAGCTCTCTGGTTCATGCAGTATGTGTGTGGGAGCTGCATTTGTGTAACTAAAGTCAAAAACACAAATTATTTATAACACTGTCAAATATGTAAGAAATGACACTGGCTTTATCTCAAATAGCTATTGTTTTAACAAAATGGTGGAAGTGATAATAAAAGTCAGATTTGTTCAATAATATATAATATCTGATCTAAAGCAAAGTTCAAAGCTGTAATAACATTACAGTTATAAGCTTGAATGTTTTTAAAGATATACATTAGGCCAACAACAAAAAAACAAGACGTTCCTAGAATTAATAATATATGTCAGTAAGACATTGAAGATCTTGTTGGATCATCATCGCCATATAGGAATAATACATTAGAAACTGAAAGTCACTGTTTCTTTAACAGTATAATCTTGGCGGCCACATTATTAGCATGAGATCACACCGGTTTGAAAGCCAGGCAAGTCACATGACTGTAATTTAGTCTGCATTTTTAGCATTGTTGTTAAACCTTTATAGGCCAAAGAAACAGAGTACATTTCATTTAGTGCATGTTTACTCATTGTGTTTGTTTTATATAGCAGGTTTTTATCTATCCTATGATGGTTGGTTGAACTTGAGGGTGGAAACTAGTGAGACTCCTTAAGAATACAGCCACAGGCCTGTTCTTTGTGTGCACATCTGCTGACTACCCTTCACAGCCACACCAGAGGCCTACTTTATAGCTAGTTCATGAAACATTAACAGCTGTATACAGTCTTCGTGGTAGCTGATATGTGTGCAGAGGCTGACTTTTTCTATTTGGGCCTAGCTCCTCTTCCTCTGAGTACTGCGTATTAGCTTGCCTGAGCTGAACAAAAGACAGGCAGCCAGGAAATGCACTAGCCAATCAGCAGCTGCCTTTCATTCTGTCGGCATTCGTGGCCAGTCTCAGCGCGCCTTATATCAGAGCAGTGAGTCGGACAGCTTGGAGAGCCGTGGCTGTGCTCTGAGCAGGGTGAGGGCTGACAGGGCTGTCCTCCATGTTTTAATAAGCATTGACATATCACACAGAGTTTGTAGCCATGCATCCACAGAGGTAAGCCTAATTTCATTCTTTTACATATACAAGTCTGTTGATAAGGCACCAGCCACTGTATGTGATCCGTGCCTGAGTAATAATACAGGTTTGTCTGACAGACTGGGGGAGGGGGAAGAGTATTTGTCACCCCACAGCATAGGAGTGGAGCTTGGTAGGAGAGCATAGCATGGTACAGTACAACATACTGCCTCTGCTAAGTGGACACATAGAGCAGGGGGCCACAGGTCAAGTGTAAGGTCATTGTTTATTCATAGTATACTGACTATAACCTGCTTTTTCTTTTGTCAAGATCAAAAGAGGCTTGAGTTTTTGTGGCTGCCCCTGGCCTATGCTGTCAAGATGGCAGGCCTGGTGAGAGATCCAGGCAGGATGGCAGAGACAGGGAGCAGTGCAGAGGGGAGTCCCCAGAGGAATTAACAGATGGTAAACTGACAGCACAGCAAGTTTAATTTAGGCCTCAAACTGGCATGAGAGCAAGGCAGCAATTGTTTGCCCGACTTACATGGCAATGAAGAACAGACTGTAAATTGTCTCATTTTTCTACACTTCACCCAAAACCCAGTTCACCTCACCATAATTCCATTTTTTACTTGGTGAATAAAAAGAAACGTGCTTCTAACAGGCCTGAAGCTGTAAACTGGAGAGTTTTCCAAAATACCAAGTATCTACGGACTAAATATGCCGTAGCAGCTTATTTATGCCAGGGTTGGAGGAATTGCCTGAGCCTAATGGTGTGCACTGCCTCCCAGTGTTGTTCTCTGCTACCGAGTGTCAGCCATTTTAGAGAGCTTCCCCTTTCTGTCCCTCTGCTCCAAGCACACTGAGTATTTGTATGTAAGAGAGAAGGAAAGAAGAAGGGAAGGACTTCCTCTGAAAAGGCTCTGCATAGAAACCTCATCTCATCCAGAGAGGCTTGAAAACCTGTTTGAAGTCGACCAGGTTAGATTGAACTCTGTTTATATATAATGATGTTGGTTTTGTGTATGCATGAATCAGGTAAAAAAGGAGAAGATGAAATGAAGTCAATGATTGTATCTATTTCTACCAGTTTATCAATATTGGTATTGTATTGTTGAACATTTAGTATATTCCATGTGGAGTATGTGCTATTTGTTTTGTCATTATTGGTGGATGATGTCTGACAAAGACTCTGTTTTATATATATAACCAGGGGAACTGTGGCCTGGATATAATGGTGCACATAATGTTGCTTGACCAGGGTTCAGGAGCAGTCTGCCTTGACTGAAACAGCAAATCCCCCCCTCAGTGCTTTGTGAATGGTGCTTGGTAATTTGTCTAATCCCTTCATTCCACTATGGTGTGAGGATTGGTGTAGACCGACACACACAGCCTGTTTAGTTTGGTGTCTGTCTTTGAAATATCCACCAGTTGACCTTCTTGGACCTGCGTAGTTAATGTAGTTGGCCTTGACATTTTGGCCTCGACGTGAATCTGTTTAACAAGGATACTTGTGTTGCACTGCATATGTACCAATGTGTTTTAATCGTGCACATTGTTTGTATTGAAGTTCTATTTTGATCAAAGGAAATACGTGCATTTGGTCAAACAGAAAAAGCTTCCACAGAAAGATGGAAACATGTATAATCTCTCAGTTGTTTATTCAGGTTTTTGTCGGCTTACTGTTGCTCACATTCAAGTCTCCAGGCAGATATTGATTATGAGACAGAATATGTTGAAGAAGCCTTGCAGAGAGCAAGAGAGAGAGAGAGAGAGAGAGAGGGAAAGAGGGAGGGGTTTATGCCTTCCATGCTGTCTGGGAGGCCTGTGACATTTTCAGTCCTGTCTTTGTGTCCATGCTGCATATCAACATGCTGGGGCACATAATAAGCCGCATGTGGTCTTTTACAGCAGATTCGACTTGTGCCGTGTGTACGTGCTGTGTGTGCGGTGCGCACAGTGGTCAGAGAGAGAACGAGAGAGAGAGAGAGAGAGAGAGGGAGCGAGAGAGAGAGAGGGAGAGAGAGAGAGAGAGAGAGAGAGAGTGTTCAAAATGGATGCCATACACATACACTGGTTGAGAGCACAGTGAGGGAGGGAATCTGATCCTCTCCCTGTCAAGCCTGTAGAGCTGCATCTTACATGTCTGGCACACGGCTGGTATATGCCTGTATTGGCTTTAAAGGGACTGAGAGACTTGGTTTTAAGGAGGTTTTTAGCAACAGTGAGGAGCAGTCCTCTCTGCATTGCAGCACTGTGGCTGAGGAGAGCGGGGAGAAGAGAGCCTGTGTGGCACACCAAGCTGAGCACCCAATCAGGCACCTCCGTGTGGTGCTCAAGCCAATCGGCAGCCTGCAGCCGAGGTTAAAGATTGACAATTGCAGGAGAGAGCAGCAGGGAGAGAAGGCCTTCTGGGAAACCTGGACCCATCTTTTCCCTCATCCCCCAACGCCCTGAATAATTGAAAAAGATTAAAGAATAGGCTGACGAATCTGTATGTGAGTAAGGAAAAAAGGTATGCTGTTGATTTCCTACATTGAAGCATGGATGTTGTGGCAATGGTGGGTGTGGAAAGGGTTGTATCAGTAGGTTACAATGTGTCCTCTGTGGTCTTTGATTTTAAAATGTTTTTGTCAGGATGGGCAGCATTGATTTTTGTCCTTGTCCTTGTGCCCGTCCCTGTCTTTCTCTTTGTCTTTTGTTGCTGTATTTCCTGCCCTGGACAGAACAGGATGTTGCTGGGGTTTATTGTCAGAGGCTGTCCAGACAGGTTAGATGAGGAGGCCAGTAAAGCCATTTCACTGCACTCCTGTCTGTCTCTGCAGATGTGCTGTGTTCCTGTCTGATGCTTCATCCTTCTTTAGTGATTGAGGAGCAGGAGGTTTAGGGGGGGTTGGTGAACAAGATTATTTAAATGAAAGCTGTATTTTAGTTTTCAGTCTATTTTTCACACGAAACATTCGAATGGTGCTTTCCTCGAGAGTAAGTGAAATAGGAATTGGCAAAATTGAAGCCATCCGAACGGTGAGGCCGGTGCATCTGCTGTGGCGTCAGAGAAAATGGCAACAATAATAGGACCGACAAGAGGGCGCCTGCAACCCAAGGTGAATCATGTTGAACTGATACTGAGAAAAACCTGTTGGGTGGATTTTAAATAGAAGGTGGTTCACTGCAAATGTAGCTTGCATTTCAAGGAAATGTTTCCCAACAGAACTGGGGCTGTGATTGTGCCATCCATAATGATATGCTGTCTGTTATTAGGTCACTTGCTCAATGAATATTACATGGGTGTTTTAAAACAGCAGGGTAGTCTTACTTATGTGCTGGATGTCAGAAGCATGTTCTGTGCTGTCATGTTTACTATTTATAGATCTGTGGTCGGTGGAGAAAGGTGCCTGCTATTTATGATTGGAGAACGGCCCCACACATTGAGCTGCCTTTGCTCCAGTATTGGTTAACTTTAGCTTTAATTGAGTTTAACATTATCAACATTTAGGTCTATTTGTACTTAGAGCTGAACATTATTGTTCCGCATGTGTATTTAAGCTCTAGATGTATGATTTGAGTGATGTCATTTCTATGTTATCAGTTGGTTTCAGTACCCACAGTACCAGCATCATGTCTGGCATATATGTGTCTGGCATTAGGCATTTTGGAGGCTCTTTCCACAGTACTTCCATCTATTTTGTAATAATTGTTTATTGAAATCATGTAACATTCAGCAGAGTAGAAAACGTTAAAACGTTTTATTGTCAACTGCACACAGTGCTGGTTGAATCAGAATCAGAAAAGTTATTTTTCAGTATTTCACCATTGCTGATAATAAATACTTGGTGAAAAACGTAACCAGACACAATCTAGCAACTCTAAGTGGTGATAACTTAATATACTGACCTAACCATTCTAAGCCTTAGCAACATAAGGTGTGAAAGCATAGTACTTTATCAGAAGTAATGGTTTGAAGATGGGTTTTAATATGAATTCAGAGAGGATTTATGATGCTTCGGTTCCCAACTGTGCTCCCCAAATCTAACCAGAATGATATTAATGTCAAGAGACAGCCTGCTGGCAAAATGTACCTTTCTTGTCCAGAGTAACCCCATTGTTGTAGTAAATGTTTTAAGAAGTAGGTGAGACTATTGTTTAATAACTGCACGAATGTATTACAGTCTAAGTAACTCTGAAAAATTTAGAATCGGGTCAAGCTTGTTTGGATTTTGTCGGACACACAATCAGTTGTGTTTGGTGATATAACATGCTCAGGTTTGACCTCAAATGAGGAAACATGGCATTGTTTGTGTCTTATAAACTGGATGAATGTATATTGATCAAATCCCTGGATCATTCAATTGGCCTTCAATTGCAGCAGCTTGCAAGGCTAATAAACTCTGATGTTGCCTGCACTAAGGACGTAACCATAGTCTACGTCATTTTTGGGGGGCTATTTTCTGCGTTTATAAGATAAAGTGCAGTAGAGAGCTGAAAGGAAATGAGTGGACAAACATCTTAATCCCCTTTGCCATCAGGATGCCCCGTCTTGAGTGTACCTCTAAGAACGTATTGTGCTAAGGAACAATTTCAAGTAATATTTTTTAACTTAATGATAATAGCACAAGTAATCAACATGAGAAATCTTCAGGTGTAGGTTATGTTTGACTGGTAAACCTTTGTCGATGCTCTTTTCTGGATCAGTGTGGCAGAGGGAGAGGAGAAAACTGAGATTACAACAGAAGAAATGGAGATTTCAACAAGATCCAAAGGTAAGAACACATGCAAGTGTGTTTTTGGATAGGCTGACAAAGCCCTTTTTCTATACTTGTGAAATTATGCAGCAAGTGTTTTTCTTGTGGCTGTCTTTGGTTTTAAATGATATATTATATAACTCCCCATGCTTACTGGCTTCGCCCCTGTGAGAGCGCAGGAAAAATGTGGTGTCATTTCTGGTATTTCTTTCCTGCTTTAAGGAGGCCGTCATTGTGCCCTGCCTGGTTTGTGTAATCGTTGACCTTTGTCTGCAGTTTCAGACACGGGGTCAACAGAACGTATGACCCAAAAGCGAAAGATATCGAGTCCTTCTCACTCATCTAATGGTCACTCCTCTGCTGAAACGTCCCCCTGCCCAACGAAAAAGAAGAAGAAACCCGGTGCTGTTAGCGGCAGCAAAGACCAGGTAACGATCACCAAACACAGGATTCTAACCTGCAATCACTCCCAACCTGATGGATTAATCCTCTGTTGGTACTTACACCAGACAACAACTTTTGAGATTCTTTTTTTTTTATCAAATTCTTTAATGAAAGATGTGAACAAACCTAAAATGTATGCAGTTTATGCAATTGTCTTAAGGGTCAGTTCACCCAAATCAATACAAATATTTAGCCTCTTACCACCAATGTGGATAGTTTTTGGTTTAAGGTGTAAGTTTTCTGAAAAGCATCCAAAAAGATAACATTTAAATGAGATATTTACATTGTTTGTTCAAACTTTGGTGTGGACCTCAGTGTTATTTTCAGTGATTTCAGCTGAATTGATATTAAGTATTAGTAAATCTTTTTTGTGTTATGTATGGGCTAGTTTAACCCCAGATGAATATTGCACCAAATTGACATTAGGTTTCGCATTTTTTTGCAATATGATCTATCTATATTCTCCCGTATATTTTTGTTGTTAGGTTAATTTTCAATGTAACAATGTTTTGGGAAATTTGACAAATATCTGTGTGGACATACTTACTCAAGAAAACTTTTCCAGCTCTGTATTTTAACTTTATTTTTTTTATTTACTTTGCAGGACTTTGCATCTACTGTTAGTTTTAATTTATTTGAATTGTGTATACACTTTCTTATACCAAAAGTGTTTTCTTGCCTGTAGTTTCCAGATAAGAACTTTCTTCACTGTAAACTACAGGGAATACTGTCTTGTTTCAGAAGGACATATGGACGCATGGGAATACAACATCCTGTTCAAAATCAAATCAAAGCAATCCTCTTTTATATTATTCATGTAACTGCAATATTCAGCAATTACATCAAAATATCAAAAGCTGCCACATTCAGTCCCTCAAATTCTGTAAATTATAATTGTAGGTTTACTGATACGATCTGAAGCATGGGTGTAGGTGCCGATGGAGCTCATGTGTGATCCGTAATTCATATTCTGTCAATAGCAATAAGCCTGTTTTATTCGGGGTTGGTTCACTCACTCTTTTGCAGGAAGGCCCTGCTCCACATCAACACACAGTTACATGCATCCACACCTTGAAACTCCCCAATATGACCTCAATCTGAACAGTTGGCCACTTAGCAGCTGATAGGGGGTGAAGTTCTTTCAATTAAGTTGATTTAATTTCTTTTAAATAATGAAATGCTGTGAATGTACAATTCTTTTTTTTACATTTTTTTAAATGAGCCCCTCCTGCCATTAACTTACACCAATACTGCTTTATATTATTGCTAAACTGGCATCAGTGGCACGGTACATTCTCTTGTGATACTGAGACAGAGCTGTTTCTTTTCTTTTTGTAGACATTTACGCTCTGAACTGTTCTATGTATTGGGCGTTTAAGGCTGTTTTTCATTTGAATAATGGCACATGTTTTCTCATGTACCTGAAACTCTTTGATACATGCTGTTTAATTCCAGCTGTTATAAGTCTGATTCCTGATTCCATCAGGGGCTAAACATTGTGATGTTATTACAACATATCATGAGTTACCCTGTGATTTCCACCTATTGTCTGCTCCATTGAGATGTAAATATTTAAGTATTTCAGGAAGAGTATGGAATGCACTATAGCCTATTAGGCGTGTTATGTCACTGTAGTTTACGATTGTCTTCCTTATGAACAAATATTGTTTTACGTAATTGTTCAAACTCATTGGATACTACTGGTAATATTCATTTAATACATTTTATGGGGTCTGATGAATTGCTATCTGTGCACCTATACTTTTAAATACTTTTTTAAATGATCACTATTTTAATCAAATTCCTTGCAATCTGAGAAAGTACAAAGTGCATGTTTTGCTTCCGTTGTTTGTAAAGCAGTTCACAAATGCACAGTAGGTAAATGATTGCTAGTATCTTTCACTTGGCCCATTAACCTAACCTTTTGTAAATGATTAGTAGCCACTGTAAATACCTGAGCCTTTGCCAGTTTAATCAAGGCTGTCCACACTGTTTACCCTTCTGCACATTGTTCTGAAAACGCAGACTCACATCCGAGAACTGAACAGGTGACATGACTTAGAATAAAAATGCAGGCCAGTTCCCTTTTTTAGGTCATTTCTCATCTCATCAACCAGCAGTTATTGTGTAACACATGTACTTATAAGAGCTCACAACAGCCAAAAACAGTCTGTGTTTTGGACTTTAGTGGTTTCAGTGTGCTAGTGTTTTTAATGCTGTGCATGTCTGCTTGGCTTCTCTAATCTCTGGCCTGATTTTGACCTTCCCCAACTTTGTCTTTCTTTTGTCCGCATTCCAGTCAGAACTAAGACATGGTCCCTTTTACTATGTGAAGCAGCCAGCACTCACCACAGACCCTGTTGATGTTGTACCGCAGGACGGCAGGAATGACTTCTACTGCTGGCTGTGCCACCGCGAGGGCCAGGTGCTCTGCTGTGAGCTCTGCCCCAGGGTGTACCACGCCAAGTGCCTCAAACTACCAGCAGAGCCCGAGGGCGACTGGTTCTGTCCGGAGTGTGAGGTACTCACCCAGGAATGTGTATAGTGTAAGGGTGTTGAAAACCACATTTCAAAGCCTTTAGTCAAAGGCTGTTGTAATATTTGTTTTAATTACGGAAGACCTCTCAGTAAGTTTGGACGCAAGTCATATAAACGTGTACATTCTGTGCAAGAATGGGATAAGAACAATGTTTTCAACTGTTTTCCTCTTGATGTCTTTCAGAAAATAACAGTTGCTGAGTGTATAGAGACTCAGAGCAAAGCCATGATGATGCTCACTATAGAGCAGCTGTCATACCTACTAAAGTTTGCCCTTCAGAAGATGAAACAGCCAGGTGTAAGTACTCTGGTCCCTCTGTCTTTCTAGTGAATTCATGCTACCAAACTGAATATAATGTCTTGTGGCACAGTCTAATTACAGATGGGGTATACTGTATATTCTCATTTCTGCCTTTTTTCTAAATGTACATTCAGATTTATTATTGGCATGTGTTCTTTTCTGGCCAGTCTTAATTTTTAGATTGCTTACGCAACCATCATATTCCCATCAGTCGTGCCAGATGTTAAGATCTGCACCCTGAAGTACTACCTGTCCACATATCAGTCCAGCATGATTATATATTATTGATCTGCATGTGCAAATTATTTCTAATAACAGAACTAACAATTATAGTCATTGTACTATATTGGGCCTGTCATGGCTGGAAACAATGAAGGTAAACGTGCTAGCTGGTAGTGAGGATACAGCTGCCCCTCTCACTCTCTTTCAGGATCATCCCCGCTTGTCATCTCGCTCCCCCCATGCAGCTTCCACGCAGAGAAAGACTTTTAATTGGGTAATCAATTACACCACTAACAAGACCCCGTCATGATTTCTTCCTCCACTGGTTTTCCTCCTTTTGTTTGAAGCGGCTTTTAGATTTCTTTGAGTAGTAGCATGGTGGTAGCATGTTCATGTGCGGTAGAGGGGAAGGTTGTGCGGTAAGAGTTTGTTTTCCTTCACTCTCTTTTCCGTCTACTCAATTCTATAGACCGAACCCTTCCAGAAACCTGTCTCTCTTGAACAGCATCCAGATTACGCTGAGTACATCTTTCACGCGATGGATCTTTGCACACTTGAGAAGGTAAACCACAAGCTGTCTCATATTTTTCTTTGATAATATGAATGTAGCAATGGTAAAAAGTTTTGTCAGTCAGGCACCATCTTTTCTTTTTGCAACGCAGAATATTAAAAAGAAAATGTATGGCTGCACAGAGGCCTTCTTGGCAGATGCAAAATGGATTTTGCACAACTGTATTATATACAATGGAGGTATGTTTCAGAATCAGAAATACTTTGTTTATTGATCCCCAGGGGGAAATAGGTTTCTTGATGTGGAAACCATATTCAAGCATAATCCAGCAGACTAAATCAATATCATACTATTAAGAGGAACATACGTGTATACTCTGTCTTGAAATAGTCTAATTGATGTTCAATCAAATCAGCTGTGTTCCACTGTTGATTGTCAGATGCCAATGACTTTTTTTCTTAAGTTTTATTTACAATTTGCCCAGAATAATTTATTTGGATAACAGAGTTATCTAAAATGATAAAATGCTGTTTTCAGTAATATAACAATAATATTGAATTAATGTATATTTCAATTGTTTAACATAAACATATGTCTTTGTTTCAGGCAATCACAAACTCACGGCTACAGCTAAAGTCATAGTAAAAATATGTGAACATGAGGTGGGTATGAGTAAAATATTTTTATATTAGTTTTTGATTTGTTTATTAACCCAAAACACAAGACGAGACAGCTGAAATGTCATTTCATATGTCTTCTGACTCTCTTTAATTGCAGATGAACGAGATTGAAGTTTGTCCCGAATGTTACCTCTCTGCTTGCCAAAAGAGAGACAACTGGTTCTGTGAGCCTTGTGTAAGCTAGTTGAGTAACTTGAAGTTTCTGTTGATGATTCCACCAGATTGTTTAGCCTTTTAAATATAAATCACTGGAATACAACCACTTAGTTCCAGTGTTTTACTGTATGTCTGCAGAGTAATCCACACCCTCTAGTGTGGGCCAAACTGAAAGGATTTCCCTTCTGGCCTGCTAAAGCTCTACGGGACAAAGATGGACAAGTGGATGCTCGCTTCTTTGGTCAGCATGACAGGTATCAGCGCTTTGTACTTCAGTTACTCAGTTACTGGGGCACATTTCAAGCTGTGTTTCTGATTCTGATACATTTTCATCCTTCAGGGCTTGGGTTCCTTTAAACAATTGCTACCTCATGTCCAAAGAGATTCCATTTTCTGTGAAGAAGACCAAGAGTATCTTCAACAGTGCCATGCAAGAGATGGAGGTCTATGTGGAGAACATGAGGAAGAAGTTCGGAGTGTTTAACTATGCCCCCTTCAGGACACCATACACTCCTGACAACAACTTCCAGATGCTGCTGGATCCCTCCAACCCCTCATCCACCCCGATCAAATCTGAGAAACAGGAGAAAATCAAGTTGAGCTTTGATATGACGGCATCACCCAAGATCCCTGTAGCCAGGACCATGCTGTCTGCTGCTGGAGTAGGAGGGAGCACAGCAGGCCGGCGGCTCCCCCTCACTGATATGCCTCGCTCTCCCATGAGCACCAACTCCTCTGCCCATACTGGTTCGGATGGGGAGCAGGAGACAGCGGACAAGTCTCAGACCAAAGCTTCAAACAGCCAATACAGTACAGGAGAAGAGTCCATGGACTGTACAGGTATTTCACCAGGTGCATTTTTATTGTAGCAACAAGTATGTTGTGTCTAATGGGAGGAGACTTGATATTAATGTTAAATATCTCTGAACAGCATCACCTGCCCATCCTCGACCGTGTCCTGCAGGCAGTTCCTTGGAGAGCCCGAAACCATTCCACTCTCAAGCTCCTGGCGCCCTCAAGCAGGAGAAGATACCGCCGACAGGAAGCATTCTGAACCTCAATCTAGGTGAAACTTTTATGGCGATTATGTAACATGCATGTAAGTGTTTAATAATGTCCATTCTCTGTGAGGAAATGCAGGTCGCCATTGCACATGATTCTGCTAAAAATAAAGTGTTTCTCTTTAGATATTTAGGTTGACACCTTCTGGTCAGTTGGTCGATATGCTCTTGTCCGACCAAATTGTCATTGGTCGGACAATCGCTGGTGTTAGTTTCATAAAGACAAAAGTGTGTCTTAATTCATTTTTGTCAGGGGCGGGAGTGGCGTGTGCGTGCGTGTGGGTGTGTGCGTGCATGCGAGAGAGTGAGAGAGACGCGGCGCTCCCTCTGAGACAACACACACAGTCCTCGTCTCAGTCCTGAAAATTGTGCTACAATAATGCATAAAGTTGGGGGTTTGTGGGTCGGGTGTTTGATTAACGCATGTTTTTGCGGGTTGGGCGATGTGGATCAGTTTTCATAACGGGTCAGGAGGTTGCGGGTATTAAAAAAACTGACCCGCCCATCACTGCTAGATAGGCTTTGAGTGTGAACATATCAGAATCTGTATTTTTCAATATGTTTGATATAATAAATAGGCTAATCGTTTTGTTTGACGTATAGCTGCAGGCGTATCCCCTTGCGATAGCTTTGAAGTCTTGTTATAATTTCAGAAATCATATGAATATGGGCATGTGCGCGCGTTGTTGTCATTTAAGTATGAAGAAATTTGGTTAAAAATGACGAGCAGATTATTTTTCCCCCATCAACCAATCAATTGGTTAAGGAGTAGGTAGAATTTCAGTCGACCAAGATTTTATTTGGTAGACTACATCCCTACAGAGTTTGCTGTTTGGGATTATTAATTAACAATCTTTTTATGTTGTATTCTTCCAGATCGGAGTAAAGCAGAAATGGACCTCAAGGAGCTTAGTGAAACGGTTCAGCAGAAACAAGGAGCCACACCGGTCCTCACCTCTCCAAAAAGACAGATCAAGAGCCGCTTCCAGCTGAACTTGGACAAAACCATTGAGAGTTGCAAGGCACAACTGGGTCAGTAGACTACACATAGAAAAAGAATTGCAATTTCTGAAGTATTTCTGTTGATAGTCAGCAGAAGCATTGCTCTCATGGAACAGTTTTAGGGATGTATAGAATAACTTTGATCCAGTTACTTTTAACTTTTACTTGCTTCTTAGTAGCTAAACCCTATT
The DNA here is from genome assembly GCA_943593645.1 of Bovichtus variegatus. Lineage (NCBI taxonomy): Eukaryota > Metazoa > Chordata > Actinopteri > Perciformes > Bovichtidae > Bovichtus > Bovichtus variegatus. Next base: position 7,763,148 of record CALSCE010010661.1, read on the forward strand.
ACATTGAATAGCGGTGTGATATATACCTCCTGCTTTGTTTCGCAGGTATAGATGAGATCTCTGTTGATGTGTATAAAGGTGTGGAGCACAGTGACTCAGAAGACTCTGATAAATCTGACTCCAGTGACAGTGAGTATGCCAGTGATGAGGAGCAAAAGACCAAGGATGGTCAGGATGCAGCACCCAATGGCGAAGCCCAGAAGGAGCCTACCAAATGTAAAGTCAAAGACCAAACTTCACTGAGCCAAGATAAGGAGGGTAAAGCCGATTCGCTCGTGGCATCAGAGACTGCAGCAGGCGACGCCACTGCAACAGCATCAGAGGCTCCAACTAAAGAGAAAACCAGCACAGATTCTGAAAAAGAGAGCCCAGAGAAGAGCAAAGCACCTCCAGTATCACCTGGTCTCAGGGAGAAAGCACTGGTGAAAGAAGAGGCAAAGCAGTCTGTGCCGGTGGAGGACTCTGACTCAGAGAGAGAGCTGGTTATTGACCTTGGAGAGGAACAGGGAGGCAGGGACAGGAAGAGGAGCAGGAAAGACAACACCACTGTTAAAGAGTCATCTGCTGGTAAATCTGAAGGTGAGAGTGTCTATTTTTAGTATATGTGACATGTAGAAACATCATCAACTTAGTAACTGGTAAATAATCTTGGTGCTTTCCCTTGTAGGTAAAGCCTTGACCCCATCGACACCGTCTCAAAACAGTACGGCTCCCTCTACACCCTCCAGTGTTTCCACACAGTCCCCTATGGCCATTCCTGTCACCATGGTCTCCTTCACTGCTCCCTCACCCGCAACCATAAGCCTTGCAACCGTGTCCAGTGCCACCGCAACACCCCCTTCTTCCTCCTCCTCCTCCTCCTCAGCCTCCACCACGCCAGCTTTAAAGAAACAGCGTCCTCTGCTGCCTAGAGAGGCGGTGCCGGTAGTGCAGAGAGCTGTGGTGTGGAATCCTACTGCTAAGTTTCAGACCTCCTCTCAGAAGTGGCACATGCAGAAGGTACAGCGTCAGCAACAGAACCAGCAACCTGTGGCGACTGCGCAGGTGCAGGCGTCATCTCCCAAGCAAGGCCAGGCTCAAGCATTGACCCAGAAACAGGCCACTGGGAACGGCTCCACAACAGTATCCTCATCTTCTGCACAGCAGTCTTCACAAAGCACACGCTATCAGACCAGACAGGCTGTGAAAGGTAGATAACAACTATTCAAGTATGACTTTACAGTGTGTGGGCCAGTATATATCAAAATTCCTTCATGTAATATTGTTTAGAAAATATTACAATTTACCCTCTAGAGCAGGGTTGCCCACACGTTTTCCCTTGGAAGGCCAAAACAGAAGCTTCATGATGGGCCACTGCTAAAATCAAACCTATTGCATTTTATTGTATTGTTAAGATGCAAAATGTTACTAGGATCCCATGTTCCCTTCATTGAAATGCCCTTTGTCGTGTGCCACTGTAAATGCCTTTCCAATTTCTTCTTACCTAACTCGTGCCAAACTCACTTCCTGTGCAAAGTGTCACTCTTCCCGCTGTGCTCAGATAATGAAAAATAATGAATAACAAGCGATCCTACATATTTAAAGAACATTTGTAACTCGCAAAAAACAAAACGGCATAAACAGTGATTTATATTATCATTTATTTAAATTATAATCTGAAACATCTGGCTGGTCAAATCTCACTTTATAGCGGCCCCACTTTGGCCCACGGGCCCCTCTGGGTAGCCCTGCTCTATGGCAACAAATGTAGGACAATAAATATTTCCCCTTCATTTTGTCCATAATGATGTTTTTGATTAATAGAGTTTTCTAATTCCAGCTGTTCAACAAAAAGACACTCCACTCAGCACATCCACGTCAGCTGTCACCCTGGTTACCAGTAGTCCAGCTTCAGGTGCCATGATGGCAGCCTCAAGTTTAGGCACAGCTGCTACATCTTCCCCAGTGGCAACAGACCTGTATATCCCCACTGCCTCAGCGGATGTAGCTGCAGACATTGCCAAGTACACAAATAAAGTTAGTATAATTTTCTGTTTACATTTGCCCAATCCACTGGACTTAAGAGTTGACTGATCATTCTCTGGCTAAATAACTGAGATGAAAACATGCTCTGAGAGCAATTAATTTTATTTCCTGGGAGGGGGGGGTTACAAAAAGTCATGATGGAAGGTGGTCTAGTTATAGAAGATATGCATGTTATACTGAAACATGGGGTCTTCAGCTTTCAGAATCCGTAAACCAACTGTATGTTGTCCAACCTATGCCTTAATGCGAAGCACTTTAATAATAAACTCTTACAAATATGACCGTCGTAAATATAAGATAAGATGAGAAAGATCTGTGGTGTAGCTTGAAACTAGAAATTCCGAGCTTTCAAAGGCACCTGAAGGGCCCTCGACAACGCGAACTATGAACGGCGAAAAACAGTCAGACTTCACATTTTACAGTCACAATGACATACATCTGTGTTCACTCCAAAACATTTTACCAAGGCATATGCTATTTTTGCTAAAAACCGCAGATTAGAGTTATTTACGGTTTTATGTGAAATTGGGCACGCGGGGCAGAGGGAGGGAGAGGGCGGAGACAGCAGCCATCTTGGTGACGTAGGTGTGACGCGGCCTGGCGGAGGCTCCGTCTGTCTGTGGCCCTCTGCTGGCTGTGCCGCAGCACTGACAGACCTGAGGCACGTGTTGTCGTCGTTACACTGACGGAACTGGATTCCAGGCATTCTCCATTTATCTGCCTGTATAGCATGTAGCTCTCGGGTCTTGTCGGAGTATTGATCAATATTCATTGTGTTTGTTACTGTTTCAACGTTTTTGAGGAATATATTTAAGTTATTTGATATAGTGTTTTGAATTAAAACTCCCAGCTATCAGTCAACATGTCGACAGTAAACATACCCAAAACGAGGAGCGTATATATTTATAAATTGTATTGTCCACGTCGTATTGTAATTTTACGGTCCCAGTTGTAGTAGGAAGAGTAGGAGAATACATTACATACATACATTATTCATGGTTATAATGAAGAGATTGCCTTTGAAATTCATATTATATGCTAGACAAGGATGACAATCTTATTGTTTTCCTTTTTTACATCTTAATTTACTCTAATGGTAATACACATATGCTTACAATGTATTAATATTCCTTAGCTTCTTACCTTGCAAGTGAGACAAAAAATATACATATGGGCTTTAAAGTTGAGGGGCTATTTCTGATTAATTTTGGGTATGTTATTTTAGCCATTTTCTCCTATGTTAGAGTGGATAAGAGGTTAAAGTGTTACATTTACAAGGAATAAACTTTGATATCATCTAAGATTAAAGTGGAACATTCCGAGAACGAAACTTCAATATTCTCTGAGATTATAAAATCATATTATGGTTTACTCTTTTTCAGATAATGGATGCAATCAAAGGTACAATGACTGAAATCTACAATGACCTTTCTAAGAGTACTTCAGGGAATACAATAGCAGAGGTAGGTGTTTGCTCTAGGTTCTGTAGAGACCAAATGCTATTCAGATCATAACATTGGCTTTGCATGTGACCCTTTACTTACCCTAACCCATGGGTTTTTTAATTCAGATAAGACGACTGAGAATTGAAATAGAAAAATTACAGTGGCTGCATCAACAAGAGTTGTCAGAAATGAAGCACAATCTTGGTGAGAACATCATCGATCATCAAAATACTATGCATGTAGTCTCCTTTTCCCAAAACTGTGTAATGAGTTTTTACTTCTGGTTAATAATGTTAATATTTACTTCAATGTAGAGCTGACAATGGCAGAGATGAGGCAAAGTCTGGAACAAGAGAGAGAGAGGTTGGTGACTGAGGTGAAGAAACAGATGGAGCTGGAGAAGCAGCAAGCAGTGGATGAGACAAAGAAGAAACAGTGGTGTGCTAACTGCAGGAAAGAGGCCATATTCTACTGCTGCTGGAACACCAGCTACTGTGATTACCCCTGTCAGCAAGCCCACTGGCCAGAACACATGAAGTCCTGCACTCAGTCAGGTAACAGCACGTGTCAGCGTCAACATGCACTCGATGACATTCACACAAGCAAGTGCTATTGTTAATTTTTTTTGTCTTACGGCAGCTCATAACCCTGTGTGGAAGTCTCCAGTCCTTTGCTTGCCTGCATAATCGTCAGCCACATTATACCTAACATTTTCATAGATGTAATGTACTGCATATTTTTTCACTTTTGTTCTATTTGTAGCCACTGCCCCACAGCAAGAACCTGAGGCTGAGTCGACAGCAGACCTCCCAAACAAAGGTTTAGGGCAGACTAGCAGTGGCCCGAACTCTCTGAGAGACACGCCGGTCTCTGCACCATCAGACAAAGACTGTGACATGGAGAAGAGCACTGACAACGTTGCTGTCACTTTGTCCTAAACGAGCTTATCATACTTGAAAATGTAAATGTGTATAGATTTTGTTTTCTCTATATAGATATGTCGATGTAAATTTCTATGTTCAAGTGGCTGTTAAGGGAGCAATCTAAATTCTTTTTATTTATATATTTTTGTTTGCCTTTTAAGGCTCACATACTGCCCCCAGTGCACAGTGGTCTTTACATTTTAAATGTGGAAACAGAACTGACAGCAGATAGTTGGTAACCACTAGAGGGGGCAGTTTAAAAAAATGTATACTGCACATTAATGCACTCCTTTGCAGTCTATAGAGAGCTGTCAGTATAAAGATCTAAAGAGCATGCCTGATTGTCACTAAACATACACATAGTGTAAAGGACAACAGTTTAAGACTGCAACAATGTAACCCATGCTAATGGACCACCCAGATTTAGATTAGACTGTTGACAGAAATGTCTGTAAATTCCTTATTTTGTATTCTATGTTAATTTATTTGTTATTCTATTGTTGCCTGCTGTATACTGTAAAGAAACTAACAAATACAAACATTTTAAACAAGCTGTTTCTATGGTTACACTGCAGTCTGCAATCAATCAGCATAGTTTCAACTATAGGTTGATTTGGTACGTTGGTTTTAAACAGGAAATATCATTTTTGAAACTCAAGTTCAGATAATACAATATTGAAAAATTGTTGGTCACAAACAGTGCCATCTTAAGTTTTATCGTATAGTTGTCTCAGAGGAACTTGAGTGTTGGATTACAATTGGTATATGTACATTTTATAAGACTATATATTGTCAGTTCCACACTGAGTTTTTTTTAACTGTGGCACATTTTGATATTTCAAACTTTATACTTCAGGAGTCCTGAAGAAAAGGTTTATTAGGGCATTAAATACAGACTTATGAAAGGTCAAAGTTCTGCAGTTCTGTCTAAAATATCAGAAGAACAGTCAAATATAATTTGGCAATTTTCAGACAACAGCTGTAACGTATAACTCAACAGAATGAATGGTTCCCTGACAGCCTTTTTTTTTTTTTTTTTTTTTTTTTAATTTTTTTAAACAATTCACCTGACATAGTGTAATAGTATGTTAAAATGGGATATAGTCAGTATACTGTCTACTATAAGTGACGAATTAAAGTGATAAAGTCAGGCAAATTTCCATTCAGTTAGTTAACAATTCAAAATAAAAATCACAAACTTTGTAAATGTTTATATTTGCCATTTTTATGGTATTTAAATTGTCCACATAATTTAAGATTAAGCTAAAGTACGATCAGCCGTGTGTGTATAAACTCTGGGACGCCTATGCGCTGTGCACACAAGCCAAACAAACCCAGTATTGTTGCCTGCGCCTGCTCAGTTCTCCTCCTGGCCAGTGGGGGCGCTGTATGCACATTGACCGTATCCTGTAAACCGTCAGCCATCTGCCGCAGTCAGTTAGCTAGCTCCTCCAGCGGGAATGGAAAATGGAGGACTGACCGAAGAGCGAGGGCATATCGTCGGTATTTCTAGCTTGTAGGTGGGTAGAATGCAACAATTTAATATTATAGCAATGTTAGTGTAGTGTTGATTTTGTCTTCGTTTGTTCGTACTGCAGGAGTCGTCCTACCCCGGGTATTCGAGGCAATGTTGGATGCTGCGTCTGTTAGCTGAAACGTTAACTTGTGTGACGTTACAGCCAAACTACGCTATTAAATTTACTGTAGTGATTCGCATTGTTAGTTGGCTGTTGCTCTTGCTATAGAACTTATGCATTTCCTATTTCGGTTTTAGCAGTTAACGTGATGTGATTTAATTTAGTCTGTTAGCTAAATGGCTAATAGCTACAGCTTCAGTTTGCCGTTAGCTTTCCCATGCTCGTGGTGGCTAATAGCGTTAGCTAGGCATGTTAGCTACAAGTGCATGTTCAGTTCCTTGTTATAAAACGAAGATAAACGACGAAAAATAAGAGTCGAAACATGCTGAGACATGCTTGACGCTACACACAGAGTTGCTAAGTGTGCCCCGCCCAGTAATGCAACACATTTCGTGCTACTGTGCTAATGGTTAACGTTTGCTAACGGTAACGTTGGCTTTGCGGCCATCATTGGCGGTGTCTCGTGTTCGGGAGATAAAGTCTGTTGTCTGTGTCCGATATAGTCCTGCTTGTTACATGCATATATACAGGTTATGTATGAGGGCAGAGGCGTGATAACGATGCATGTTTGATATTGGAATTTAGGAATAACTATATTATGCGCACTATGGCGCTGTGCAGCTTCACTCCTACGGTGTCGAGCAGCAACTACTGGGTCTTTTTACACGTCAATTACAAACATAGCATCACTTTGCCAACATTTCGTATCTCTGAATCTGTTCATCTTTACAGGAAGTTGATTTAATCGGTTTGTCTGTTATACGCTAGTGTTATAATGGACCTTCGTCCCTGGCCCTTCCCACTTCTCATGGCAACAGTTTCCCTGCCATTCACGTGGCACGGTGTCGTGACCACAGACACAGCATTGGAGTAATGCTGTTTAATCAACTTAATCATTGGTTGGATTTTTTGTTGTTCACGTGTTGTCTTTGCAGTGTGTAAGGCTCACCAATGCCAAATGTAAAAGCAGATATCATTATTATGGATTCGTTTAGACAGGATTGTATATACATGCTTTCAATCAGTAAACCTTTAGATTATTGACTAACGTTTCTTATTTACTATCAGTTGTCAAAAATGTTGCCCCACTCACATTTGGTTATTTTATTAATTGCAGAAACACTGCAAAGGCATATTTGTGCTATATAAAGTCAAACATTCCCTTTTGTTTGATGTATTTTTATGTTGATCACTCTTTTCACTGTATTTTGGACTGCAAAAGCAGGAAAAGCACAGTTGAAAAGAGTCACATTTATGATGGCTTCATTCCATTAAGAGTCTAAGAAGTACCTTAATAGAATGCAGTCTTCATCATTGCTTTTAATTTCACTTGAGCTTTTCCTGCTCTGGCTAACCAGCATGCATGCTGTGAAAAGTGTCTATTTAGCTGTTGTGGAATTGATAAATATACCCATTTACAAAAAAAATCTTAAATTTCCCAAAAATGAACATGTTATGTTGCCATGTTTGTCATCTAAACAAGTCCTCACTGTTGTTGCATCTTAGCTGGAGTGGAGTACTCTTGTCCTAACTAGTCTTTTCCTCTTTCTGCAGATCCTTTAACCTTGTACCAAGACTGATGACTACTGGTGCAAGGCCTTTTCTTTGTTTGAAGAACAACTCTGTTACTCATCACTGCTGAACCGCAGGTATAGACATTGGCTATTTTTACTATGTGCTCTTAAATTCAAGAATAGCAAGTTTGACCCTGGAGAATCTTAAGTAGAGTCCAGTTCCCTTATTTCTCATTTTCAGTAAGACTTCCCAATCACAATCAACACTAACAATTTCTAAATTGTTTTTGGCCCTGTGCATTTGGTTTTTGACTTAAGAATTTTTGACTATTAAATATTTTCTGTTTCTCAACCCAATTTTCAGCCTATAAATTCCATATTATTTACAACGATAAGTATCATAAAACCTTAAATTACAGCATTAGACTATAGAGGGTATGCATGTGATGTAACTACACAGAAGTTGCTACAGTAAGTCCTACTGAGTAGCAAACATGCTACACTCAGCATCCGTCCTTAAACATTGACATGGAAGATATTGCTATGAATATAAAAAGCTGTTGTGCAATCTAAATTACAGATTAAATAAAATAATTTTTTTATTAGCTGCAGAAGGCTGAACACATTTGTAAACCTGACAACAAGAATATCCCTCAATGTCTTTTGAATTTGATTAAGCTGACAAATGGGAAGTATGGCGTAGTATAGTGGGACAACGCATGCTCTCCTGGGCTGAGTGTAGTCTGACCAATACTGTATTTTTGAGGACAATATGGATATTTGAAAATATATATTCATACTCATTGTCAGCCCATAGTATATTTTTTCTTTTTTTTTTTTAAGAAATAAAGATGCATACTTTGCGGAACAATTTACAGTCTACATTTCTGCACTGCAAATTTTTGTCGCATATCCCACATACACCGATTTTATATATCTGCAATAAGCTATTATAGCAGCCAGCCGATTTTGATATTTTTTATTATAAAATATAAGGAACATTTCAAACTCTTATGCTATGAAATTGAAATACCGAAATACATACAATAATGAAAAATAAAACTTGTGCATTAGATGGAGTGTTTCAATTAGTTCCACTCGCGTTTTTTAATTTGCGCTCGCTATAGTGTGACTGACTCGCACGCCAATCACCTGTTGGTGAAAGGGTCTAAAACAGGCAGATATCTCTCAACCATATGATCTTTGATGTACTGTATTTTTGCGCCAGTAAAGTTTTGAGATTAACTGTGAACAATGAAGAATAAAAATGTCTCCATGTAACCCATTTATATCAATATAGTATCTATTATAATAGGATTGTATAACATAACTGTAATAAAACTAATTGTCTCATTAGTAATGTATCCAATATGTGTAAATCAGTTATTTGGGCATTAATTGTATCATATGTTACTGACATTATTATTATATACTGAAGGGTAATATTAGTGTTGTAAAACTGGAAAGTGGTAGTGGTTTAACCAATCTGAACGAGTCGCATCGACAGGCAGCGAAGCTTCGGATGACGCTATTGATCTAAAATTATACAAGCCTCAATACGCTAGACACACACTCCGAAGCCTCGTCACACCACGTAACCTCACTAATTGCAGCCATAACATGGTTTTTCAGCTACTCCGTGTTGGTAGTTGTATCTTTTGAAAAAAGTGACATCCCTGCATGCCCTCAATAGAGCTGCCATTAAAAGATTTGTTAAACGAGTACTGTATTGTGGTAATACATTTTTACTGTTTATATTTGTAACACTATTCTGTGTGTGTGTGTGTGTGTGTGTGTGTGTGTGTGTGTGTGTGTGTGT
>CALSCE010010661.1:7772520-7795117 GCA_943593645.1 Bovichtus variegatus
GTGTGTGTGTGTGTGTGTGTGTGTGTGTGTGTGTGTGTGTGTGTGTGATTTTTTTTTTTTTTTTTTTAAGAGTTTAAAGATGGGGAGCAATCCCAGCACTGCCTATTAATAAAAACCTGACAGCTGCCATAACTTGCCATATTATGAAATGAAAAGAGTGACTCATAGCTGGTCTCTTGTGCTCTTCTCTTAACTGTAGAGATTCTGTTTGAACGTAGTGATTGTCTCCATCATCTATGGAGGAGAATGCGTGCCCTGCGCTCTCTTTAGCTCCTGAGCCAGAGCAGAGCCAGGACTGTATGGATAGCTGCGCTCAAGGTACCTTGGCTGAGCTTCTTTTCTCCTCACAATAAAGGGGTGTGGACATTGTAGTAACACTGGGCACAGTTGTGGTTCCATGATATTTGAATGATTTTTAAATTTGGGTGAAAATGTAGGGCAAGTAAGAGTCATTTCCAAGTCATGCAATCATTTAAAAAATGTTTCGATTCATATGTATGCTCAATCACAAAACAGTTAGTAGTATCTTGGCAAAGTTGCACTCTGGAGATTGCAAAGACCATCTTTTTTTTTTTTTTTTGACCAAGTCCTGCTTTGATTGTTCGTTCACAGGTTTTGGAGAAGTGAATAGAGAGCAGAAGGAACAGTTTCAAACCGAAAGCGAGAATGTGGCCAAAGAGACGGTAGAGGAGCCAGATCACTCTTCCCCAGCCACCAGTGAGGTGAAGAAGACTTGGTGTTTCCGACGGTCCACTGTTGCAAAGAGAGAGATGCCAGTGGAGGCAGCTACCGATAGCCCTGATAACCGCTGTCCTGTACGTCGCAGTGGCAGGCAGCCTAAGCGTACTGACAAACTAGAGGAATTCCTCTCGACTGCCAAAAGAGGGTCAAGAAAGAGCGCCCCTCCTAGTCTGGAAAGTGGCGACCCTCCTTCCCAAACCCCAACTGATGCAGAGACTGCCTCAGAGGCCAGCTTTGATGGCAACGCTGACTCCAAGGCTGCAGAGGACAAGGTCGAATCCCCAGAGAGGAGGACGAGAAGTGGCGTAAGGAAGCAGCCCCAAAGGAAAAGTCGAGGTGGCAGACAGACTCGAGGAGGCGGTGGAGTGACAGTCAAAGATGAGGGAAGCTCTGAGAACGAGGAGGATAGCAGAGACGCTGCCAAGGACCAGTTAAAAGATGATAAAGATGAGGAGAAAAAAGATGAAGAGAGTTTTCCCAATCCTGAAGACGTAGAGGGCACTAATGCTGCACAGCCTCAGCAAGAGCAGGACTCTGAGGGGAAAGAGGTTGTTGAGGAGGAGAACGAACATGGAGAGGAAAACGACAAAGAGGAGACTGATAAAGAGACTGACGAGGACAGCACAGAGAAGCCTGCAGCAATGTTGGTCAAACGTGGACCAATAAGAACATACATCAATAAAAAGAGAGTAGTCACTAAAAACACCGCCCCTGTTAAAGGCCCTGCTCCTGCCAACAAGATCACCACTCCTGTCAAGAGGGAGACCAAGCCTAAAGCTACCCAAGCTTCTGGAATGACACGCAAGCCCCAGACGCAAGAGGAAAATGATGATGATGAGAATGACTCTTCAATGTCTTCATCTTCCTCCTCCACCTCGTCATCCATTGATTCTGATGAGGGAGGTTATGACCCTAATGCACTTTATTGCATTTGTCGCCAGAAACACAACAAAAGGTATTTTTTTTTATCTGTTATCTCTTTTTATTAGGGATGCACTATGGATTTTGTTTTATCCGATATGATAACTACCTGCTTCTCATGGGTGATACCGTTTTTTTTTTTTTTAAGACGACTGATAATTTCACATTTTTGTGTTTTTTATATATATATATATATATATATATAAAAAAAAAAAAAACCTGTAGTCTATGCACACCTGAGGTTAAGAAAGGCTAAGCTGTAGGGAGCAAAGCCGGATCATTTAATATTTCATAGTTTTGAGCTAACCAATCACTATTAACAACAAAAACAAAGAACAATTCTGACTCTTCAAATGTTCATACATTTTTTTCTAGTAAAGCACTTCGTAAAATTTTCAATTGTGTTGGCTTCCTCTGAAACTGAAAAACGTCCACGACAGTGAAGACGTGTATGGCTCTCGAGTCAGTTTGCTGTGCTTGTTGTTCTTTGTCTTTGCTGTGTTTATTGCAGATCCCAAATCAGCTTTAAATGTGCATACTGCCACTTTCTGTATCTGAGTGTGTAGATTCTGCGCTTGTAGAGTCATTAAAGGCAAATTGGCTTTGTATTATCAGACGATTTATCGCATAATATTTCATTATCAGAATAAAACATAATAATATCAATCTCATTATCGGCCGATAAGTTGTTGGCACTGATGTATATTGTGCATATTTTAGTTTTTAATGTATTTTTGGGGTTATTGTGATCACAATGACGCAGTGTCTATTTAATGAGTTAATAATGAAGTACATTTTAATGAACATAATACCATATGCTATTTATTGCACTTGCAAACTCTGCATATTTAAGTTTTGTTTTATGTCCCCTCCTTGTTTACGGGCTCCTAGCTACAGCCACTATCTGATTCCACTTTTTTATGTTGTATCCATACTCTTTTCAAAAGTATGAGGAATGCCAGACTGAGTTTTTGTTGCCGCTATAAATGTTCTGTGCTCGCCTAGGTTCATGATCTGCTGCGACCGATGCGAGGAGTGGTTCCATGGAGACTGTGTGGGCATCACTGAGGCCCGCGGGCGCCTGATGGAGAGAAATGGGGAAGACTACATCTGCCCCAATTGCACTGCTAAGAAAAACCAGGTGGTCAGACCCGCCACATCTATCCTCTGTACAAGTACAGATATCGGGAAGCCCAGACCGCTGACTCTCGCCTTTTCTGCTGCGACCTCTGCCGAGAGAACTAACGCCAGTGGGGTAGACGTCAATGTGTCAGCTGTTCAGGCTGGGGCAGCACTTCCATCCTCCGCTACAGGAACGGAAGAGAAGGGATCGGAGGACATGGGCATCAAAGGCAGGATAGAGAAAGCCACTAATCCAACTGGGAAAAAGAAGATCAAGATCTTTCAGCCGGTAGGTTAAAAACAATCTCAACTCCAAGGCTTTGAATTGCTGTTATTGAGTCCAGCCATTAAACCCTAGACTGATTTGCTGTGCCCACTGTTCTGTCGCCCAATACTTCATTGTGCATGTCAAGTGTTGTCACGATAATATTAATTTCAAAGACAATATGACACCATGGTTAAATATTTAATGCTGTTACAGTCCATACTTCACCACAGTCACTGTCAAAGGCCTTAAATGTGTGGCTGATTTGTAGATTTTAATTATTAATCCCCCAATCTGTGATTTAGAAACTGCTGCATGACTCCAACTGTTGCTGTGATTTGAGTCTGTATGGGTGGTGTTTTGTGTTTAGAGGATGCAGATTATGAACCAAAAAGTAGCTCCAGTTAACATAGTAAACACTTTTTTATTTTTATTTTTTATCAATAAAATCAGTAGTACTTGGTAAAGTTGGTATTGTGAAAACACTATGCAAAATTACATTTCTCATCATTAGCTGTTAATTTTACTGTGTACTGCACAGCAGCCAGCACAACCAAAAGCAGTCCAGAAATCTGCATCAACCATGGAAAAGAAGGCAGAGCAGAAAGCACTTCCAGAATCGGAGCAGAAAGTGGCGTCAAACGTGGAGGTGAAAACGACGCCAACGGCGGAGGTACCAACAGCGGAGGTACCAACAGCGGAGGTACCAACGGCAGAGGTACCAGAGGAGAAGGCTGAGGAGGAGTCTTCCCTTCCCAAATGTATCGGGCCTGGCTGTGAGAATAACGCCCAGCAAGACTCTGTGTACTGTGGTAACGACTGTATCCTGAGACATGCTGCTGCGGCCATGAAGTCCATCACTGATGTCAAAGAGCCCAAGCAGAAGGTCAAGGCCGTGACTCAGAAAACCAAGTCTACACCAAAGGTAACTTGGACCACTTGAAATGATGCCTTTTGCCTGTTCTTGAAGCAAAAATGTACTTGCCTTTCACCTAAGAAAAAAGCTGTGCAGGGTTATATCGGCAATAGCAGTGGAAAGCACTTGGAAGTTGTGTATCACTGCCACAATCTATGTCATAGTAATGCAAGTATTAGACTTTGATCTCGTCTATTACATTTGAGAAATTATTTCCTAAAGTGCATTTTGTCGTGGCTGGGCACAAGTACTTTTCTATCTCTTTTGTGTCACTGTTGATTAGCATTTCTGAAAATCAACTTATATATATATATATATATATATATCTCTCTCTCCAATTGTGAGATTTGTCTCTGTTAGTTGTCCTCTCTTGGTCTAAAATGGTTCAGAAAGCTTTTGCTGTTAGTCAAATACTACTTGGAAGAGAAATTGCTTAACAAATGGAAACTGGCAACTGCTACTTCCTGATGTCGGACCGTCTTTTGATTTTTATGAAGCTAATTTTTGTGGGTTATCAACCTAAATTTGGTCGTAACAAATGCTGTGTTGTAATACGAAACTAACTCACAATTATCAGGGTCAGCTCACAATGCAGTGGAGCAGGTGAAGTTCAATGGCTCAGATCAAAATGTGCAAGTGTCCTTTTCTACTGACCAGTCAGCTCATGGGAACAATGGATTCATCATTCCCACTGGATCGTGAATTGGACAAAAGCACTGTATGCAGATTAAAATATTTCAAAGCGTTGAGCAATGTGTTACGACATCCACGATTTGTATTGCTTTACACGCTAATTTATTATATTAATAAGATGGTATGTTGTAGCCCAATAGGCCTGCTGATGTTCCCCACTCATTTTCATTTATTCATTCAACCTTTATTCAAACCTCGAGGAATCATTGAGGGCATGCCCTCATTTTCAAAGATGTCAAGAGTAAATTTAAACAGAATAAATACACACAGAAATAATTAACAAGATAACAAACAACCAGACAATGGAATACGGTTACAAACGGTAACGTTAAAGAGTGGAGTAATCCTGTTTTTGTTTATTGACCTATGGGTACAATTGTGTTTAAGTTTTAATGTGTTTTGTAAAATGTTCAAAGTGTGTTCAGCACAAAAACTAACAGTTTTCTCAAATGTAAGTGTTTGCACGCAGAACTACAAACATTAGCCGATCACATGAACAGGTCAAATAATGATATATTAAATTATGAAGTGATATGATGGCAAGTTGCTATTAAGGGCTTTATAAATTAATTTAAACAATGCGTGTTGCTGTCCAACCAACCTTTTCATTCAAGATGCAATTATGAGTAGAATAACTGTCGCTGGTAATAAATCTTAGGGCGGAGTGATGAACTGAATCTAGGGGTTTAAGAGTGGAGGCGTGTCTATAGATGGAATCACCATAATCCAAGATGGACAAGAAGACAGCCTCAATTGTCCACTTCCTACAGAGCATAGGAAAATTAGCTCTTGTTTTTGTACAAATGTAGCAATAGCATTTTTTTGTCGTGTCAATGTAAAGTCCAACAGTATGTTGTGACTTTATGAAGTAAAAATAGTTTTCTAGATCCAATGCCATGGACTGTATGAATGAATCATTTATCATTTGCTCCTTTTTTATGTTGGCGGGCGATATGTTACCGTATTTACCAAAAGGAATATCTAAATGAATATGACTCCTAATATTTACTCTACACAATGTTTTAGTTATAGACTCATTATGCATTTAAACTTCTTTTTTTTTTTTTTTTTCTGCACTCACTGTCTGCATTTCTAATGTCCAGTATCATATTAATGTTATAGGTAATGGTGACCGTACAGAAGGGAAACGACTATAACTAAAGGCTTAAAAATATCAATACCACATATAACAGCCTTTAGTCAGCCAGCAAGTATTCTTGCTTTTACTGGTATTTCTGTTCTGTTTAATTTTGTGCTTATGCTCTGTATCTTTTATTAGCCTAATATTGACCTAATTTTTCATCTTCAACAACACAGAATCCCCACAGGAGTCATCGGTCCTACTCTTGTGCTCAATACTTTTTTCATGGTGCTGTTAGACATGATTTGGCCATTTTGTTACAAACCCTGCCTATTTAATGTGCACTCATGGCTGGATTAAAACATCCTGTGGTCTCATTACTGTACTCATTACATGACTGAAAACCCAAATGGACCTTTTGTGAGATTGAACCTTCAAGGGCTGGGGAAGCAAGTAAACAAGGATGTACACTAATTCATATTGTTTATACTTTAAGAACTACTACTGAAAAGAAAGCCAGACCATGTTGAACTTTCTTTGTAATCCAGGTCCCTGAAGGACCTGCTGAGTGATTTAGTACACAGTGTACATCTTTTAGAAAAATATGTCCAGATGCTACATGTAGAGCAATTTAAAAGGCTGCCAATACAGAGCCTGGTGTATGCAGAAATGCTAATAATTTACTTTAACTTAAATTTATACTTTTTTTTTTTTTTAAGACAAACATGTCTAAAGTCGAGCGATTCTGTATTTTGACTAATGTTACCAGAAATGCTGGTTTAGAGTTGTTACTAAAATGCTTGAATGTGTGTTTCTTCCTGTCCACCCAGAGGAACGCTGGTGGGAAGAGGACTCTGAGGAAGACCCTGGAGGAGTCGGACAGCGAGGAAGACGACAGTGATGATCCAGATGAGGACGACGAAGAGGAGAATGCTGAGGAACAACCGCCCCCGCCGGCCACTGCATCCTGGTCCAGCGACCATAATTACATTGCAGTAACACCAGAAAAGACTACACCCATATCACCAACAGTGTTAAACAAAAAGTGTATGTATCTCTTTGAAGGTCTTGGGCTGTTGTTGAAACCACATTGTTATTTTGCCATTATAAAAGTGGTTCCTGTGGTGCTAACATAATTAAGAAATGATTCGTACATATGGTGACGAACATGAGTGCTCTGGAGTTGAACTCCGGTGTATGCTAGACGTAAAAAATATTTGCAAAGTGTTGTTATTTTGATAATGTAAAAGTTTTGTTACTAATGAAATGTTGGCAGCTGTTAAAAGGTAAGTGCTGTTTGTGGCTTTGGGTAAGTATTCAATAATCCAGAACATATTTATTTTTGAAGGGGCGCTCCACAGGTTGCACTCATCAAGATCATTTCATTAGGTACTTACCCTGTGGACACAGTTGTATAATGGCTTCTGTGGCTGACGTCACCAGGTTTATCTCAGCTTGGGAGACTTAAAGTTCTTAAAAGATAAGCCTGCGTTATATACCAAAGGCAGGAGTTTGAAAAATGTAGCCATTTTACCAGGCAGAACAAATAATGCTGATGCATTATGGGAAATGTAGGATCCAGTGATTCATTTCTTAATTTTTGGACCTTGATCTATGCTATGGACCAAATGTCTTGCTTCTTTTTTTATTTATTTTTTATAAATATGACTCCTGAGTCCTTCAACTTTTTGAAAGTGCAACACTCAATTTCTGGAGTACCTTTTTAAAATACCTCATAGTTAAAATGCAGGGCTGTAGATGAAAACAAAGAATCACATGGTAGAGAAAAAAGGGCAATGATCTTGTGCTTTACCACGAGATGTATGGATGTGATGAATGGACATGTGTGTGTTTGGAGTGTGATTTTTAAATTACCTGCACAATTCTCCACATCCTGGGTTCATCACCTCAGCTAATGACCCATTTAAAAAAAGTCCTTCCCTCCCTTTCTCCAGCAGGTAGGTGTCTCAGAATTCCCCCCATGTTAATGTGGACTAACTAAGCTAACATGGCTCATATTGAGCTAATAATATCAGCTGTTAGAACAGCTTTGTGTTTTTTTTCCTCTACCCATAAGTTTGTGGGTAACAGGCTGACTTTAAAAGTTTTTGATTCATATTGAATATGATGCATCTCTACTCTTGGGAAACTGGCTTTGAAATAAAAGGTGATATAACAGATTTTAGGATGCCTCGATTGATTATGTGAGCAGTGTTTGCTTGCTGTAGGGTATCCTGACCAGTTCAGCTCAAACTAAGCATATACAACTGATAAATCTACACACACTACGGAGGCGTGACACTAAAGAGCCCCCCAGATGGTGAACAGCCAGGGAAAAGAAGGAAGCTCTGCCAGAGACCGGACCACCTGGAGATACTACAGTGAAGTTCAGAAGGGCCACAGCAGAAGATAGAAGCTGAAGACCTGAGCACAGATTCACAAGAGGGACACCCACGCTCAAGTTTTTCATACATTTTGCACCTGATGAGACCTGATATATATTGAGAGGAACGTTTGTTGCAATGAAATGTGGACAACTTGTTTCACTTCCTTTTTTATAAGGGGTCATTGAAGGCACTATAAGGATCTTAATTGATAAGATGGCAAGTGTTAAAGTTAATTCAGGAGATCAGTATGACTTGTGATTAACAGGAGGAGGAAGTTATGGTTCATTGATTCGTTCTTGCACAGCCCTTATTTTGCTGAATGATATTTTGATTGGTGGTTATTATATTTAGACGATGGTTTGACTTTGGTTGCTTTGGGTCTCAATACTGTTGCTTTGCACAATCTTCTTGTGGTGTCTACATTTTGGTGGGTGTATGGTTTGTGTGTTCAAGTGGGGTTAACGCTTATACTAATGCAGCTTTAACATGCAACCACGAACATAATAGATGACACGCTAGCATCTGCACATGACTGTTCGAAGAGACTTGAGTGTGTATTGCCATATAAGTCTTGGTGCAAATTGGTTGATGTACTTTTATTTATATAGTTTTAAAGATGTATATTATTCTTGTGCACCTGCATCAATTATTTGAGATGACGGAACCATTTACAGATCTTGGGTCAGAGCTCATGGCCATGGCTGGTTATAGTGTTGGGGCTTTGTGGCTGAGCTCATGATACAAATGAATATTTTTTAATTAACAGTTTGAGAATGAGGAAGTTATGAACTTCAACCTGTTAGTTGCGGTCCTTTCTTTTTAGTATCCGTTGATTATTACGTTTGCACGAGACTCCAGTGCATCAGTTCCATCTTCTGTTCGGATCTATGGTTACTGAAAACTCGTTTGGTAGAGTACGAAGACCATTGCCTCTAAATAAGAAGAAAATGCTTCTTCCTCAAATGGACCTGCATTAACAGCACGATGTATCTGCCATCACCTGCTACAAATAAAGAGTTATCAACTTTTGTATTTATTTCAGAATGTTTATTGTAATGTGTTCAGTGCGCACAAATAATTATGTGAATGACATTTAGTTTTTGATCTAATGAGGGAAGGCTTAATTCTAACTTTTACAGTTAAAATGAAGTTTGTTTATTTTTTTTAGCTGTGAAAGTGAGAATTATGTCAGAAGAATGTGGAGCATTCAATGGAGTCATAGCAATGTAGTTGCATTATAAAAGAAAAATCATTATCTGCAGTGTCGCACTACATGTGATGTGATATTGTAAATGATGGCATATTTTTAAAGTGTCCTTTTTCTTGGTTTCCAGCCCCCCCTAAAGAAGAGAAGCAGAGTGAAAAGGAACCAGCCCCACCCCCAGCGTCCACTGCCCCAGCCAAAGGAAACAAGAAGACCCTGGCTACTAAGGCAGCCAAGGTTTCCCCGAAGGGCAAGAAGCCTCAGACGACCATCCCAAAGGCGTCCAAGAAATCTGCGATACCCCCGAGTAAAATTGCAGCAAAGTCCAAGAAACCAGGTCAGACGCCCGTCCATACCCCCTCCCGCTTTCCTCCGGGTCCGATCCACGTCACAGGAGCACTGAGAGTCACCAAGTCCAGCTTTACCATTCCTAAAAAGCAGCCGCAACAAAAGGATGCTCCATCCTCTAGTAAGCCCGCCTCATCCTCCAGAGTTCAATCGGCTCCAGTTTCTTCAGCTCCCTCCAGCCACTCCTCATCCTCCAGACCTCCACATCCAGCTGCCCCTGTCCCCCCCATGCCGCCACCACCCAACAACCAGATGAGAACGAACATCCGCCGCTCGCTGACGGACATCATTTTTAAGAGGTAAGAGTCCCACAAAACCTTGTTCTGAATACTTTTGTTGATTTTTAAAATACTTTCTGTAAATCTTTGGCTAAGCACCTTTTTAAACACCAACATTTGTTGTGTTCTTTACCACCAGGGTCAGCGACAGTGACGATCTGAAGATGACTGAGTGTGAGGTGGCAAGGCTGTCAGTTGCCATTGAAAAGGAAATGTTCAACCTCTGCCTTAGCACTGACAGCAAGTACAAGAACAAATACAGGTCCCTCATGTTCAACCTGAAAGATCCTAAAAACAAAGTGAGTCAACATAAACATGCATCCACTTACATTTCCTGTCAAGTGCACATCTTGTGTTTACACAGTTGTGTATGTGACTACGGCCTGAAAAGCTTTGGTTTTCTGTGTTTACTTGATGTCCTTCGTGTTGCGATGTTAAATGACTGTTGGTATGTTTGTCTCAGGGCTTGTTCTACAGGGTGGTGGGTGGTGAGGTTAGTCCCTTCAGACTGGTGAGGCTCAGCGCTGAAGAGTTGCTTTCCAAAGAGATATCCGAGTGGAAGAAGCCCGATTCTGCTCAGGTAAATGTTACTTCCCTTTTAACTCAACACCAAGCACGGGTCAACTTGAGGTTCAAAGAGCTCAATGTGGAGAGTTTGGAATTAAACTAATTGTTGTATATAAAATGACTACAGCGTATATTATATATATATTTGTGTCCTGCAGGCCCACTCTCCCAGTGCAAGGGCCCATTTGGGGCACTCCAAACTGGGCAACAGGCATGACTCTGGCTCGCATAGCATGGATATGGAGGATGCTCCGCCAACATCTGATGGAGATGTATGTATCTCTGCCACCACTTCATCTACTCGCATGGCTTCTTCTGCAGTAAGTGGTGGCATGCTAACTTTCTCTCGCTTTCATACTTTTCTTTTTCACCTCTGCATGGGTTGCTTAGTAACAAATCTGGCAAAGAAAAGAATGTAGCAAAAATATTGCAGGTTATCGTGCCAACTGCCTTGTGTGTCAATGAGATGTCTTTCTTTCTGAGGCTTTCTTTCTTCCACGATGGGCATTAAACCTTCTCGAGTCTACTTTGCCCAAAATGCAGTGTTGTACGTCACAGTTATCCAGAATTCTGGGTGTTATGTGGATGACTATCACCTGCTCCAGTTCACCTCGGTGTTGACGGAGGG
The DNA here is from genome assembly GCA_943593645.1 of Bovichtus variegatus. Taxonomy (NCBI): domain Eukaryota; kingdom Metazoa; phylum Chordata; class Actinopteri; order Perciformes; family Bovichtidae; genus Bovichtus; species Bovichtus variegatus. The sequence goes on from CALSCE010010661.1 coordinate 7,783,672, forward strand.
CCTCTTTTCTTTATCTACAGGATCAAGATGAGTCTTGCGCCACTCCTTCAGCTTCGGCTCAGCCCTCTGCTGCGGAGGGGAACAGTGGCAGCAGCATGCCAGACATTTTCAGTACCATGCTCAAAGACACCACTTCTGAACACAGGACTCATCTATTTGACCTCAACTGTAAAATATGCACAGGTAAAGGACACGCGGAAGACGAAGGTGTCGGGGTAATAGTCACCCATTGAATTTAAAGGGGCAATCCTTTAAGTACGGTTCAAAAATCACTGTCAGGCTCGCTGACGAACGCATTGTATATTCTGTGACTACCTTATTATGAAAGTCAGTTAAATGCTTTTAATGGGAAGTCGCAGTGGCAGGAAATGTTCCGTTTGCATTAGGAGTAACTTCTTTTTTCGAAGTCGATACAGACTCCTAGTTCGTAATACTGCAAACATATAAATATTGCAATACTTTCATCCAAAGGCTCAATCACCGTTATGGTCCATCGTTTGACTTTAGAAAGTGACGCAACAGACTTTTATTTAAATTGAAATCTTCGAGATTATTACTTTAACATGATTTGTTATTCAAGCGATGACTCTTTTAATCTTGCCCTCCAGGTCAGAAGACAGAGGATGAGCCTGCAGCGAAGAAACTGACCAAGAAGCCTGAAACCAAGCCTCCGAGACAAGAGCTGCATTCGTCCAGGTCAGGGGACTCGATCCCTTCATCGTACCAGTCTAACGTGGAGCCAGCTGTCCCAGAATCACAGCTGGACCTCAATATGCTGGCACTCCCAGCCCAGGCCCCCGCACCCATCACCCCCACCGTGTCCTCTGTCAGCATCACCCGCAGAGACCCACGCATGGCCAGGCACAGCTCTGCGGTGACTGTCACCTACCCTGCTCCAGAAAAACCAATCAACAACTCAGCAGAACCACTCCCAGCTCCTGTTAGTGCTCCAGTGGAGGTTGCACCGAAGGCAGCACTGCCGATGCCCCCGGCTCCACCGCCTTCAGTGGCTGCATCCAAACCAGCAAAAACAAGGTGCTCAATCTCATCACGCTTTTATAAATGAGCTCTTCTCGGACTTGCTAGATTTTGTGGTGTACTAAGATTTCTTAGCAATATATTTTTAAATGATGTGCTAAAATTCATGGTTCCCCAGGTCATGGAAAACCTGGAAAAGTAATTTCATTTCAAAATCTCATTTTCCAGGCCTGTAAAAGTCATGGAATAAGCACAATCCTTGAAAGTTTTGGAAAAGTCATTAAATGACGTTGTGTTTCATGAAATTAATTATTACAGTAACCTTCCGCATTCTTCATTTTCTGCATGCATTCCGTCTCTCCCTCCATGTATGCCAGCAACATGGCATTATGCTTGAAGCTGGTATGTTTGAATATTGTTGGGCAAGTGAACATTGAATTTTTCATGGAATATCATGAAATATTATGCAGTACGTAGGCTACATACTAATGTTGCCGTATTGTTTTTCAGATAAAACAGTTTTCTAATCGGATGCATTAAGAATACACTGATAATACAATTAGTTCTGTTTCCCCTTATTCTTGAAAGCCAGTGCCAGACTGATATAATAAAGGATTATGTATTTACTGTGCCTGTAGTTTGAAGTGTTTTAAGTAAATATGAACATAACCAACTATAAGAGATGGGAAAAGGTTGCTATTTAATTTTCATAAAGTAATTAACATTTGGGTAAAGTTTAATATAAAGTTCTGTTTGTGTACTTATAGGTTGTGAATAGTCATGGTCATTTTATTATGGGTCCTTGAAAAGTCATGCATGAGAAATATGTATAAAATTAAATTTTTAAATAGGATTGGTGTTGCTACAGTAGAGTGTGATGGAGCAGCGTCATTGTTCTCTTTAAGGACAGCCCTGTATACTATAAACCATGTACGGGTGTGAGACTTGGATTTAGTTATTTTTTCTAAAACGAAGCCTGTTTTTGGTTTTACAGTACATCCGAGCCTCCTCCTGACGGCGAGACGGCAATCTTCCTCCACGGTCAAGAGAAGATTTGGAAAGGATTAATCAACATGCAGTCTGTGGCCAAGTTTGTGACCAAGGCTTATCTGGTGTCAGGATCCTTTGAACACCTGAAGGAGGTTAGCTACTTAGCCTGGTGATTCAGGCTGCTATTTCATTTCAAACTTAATCACTGTTGAATGCAAAACCTTTGGGCATATCATATAAGCAACATACTTAGTGTTGTCAATGTTGTGCAGGATTTGCCAGACATCATTCATGTTGGTGGACGGATATCTCCAAACATAGTGTGGGACTACGTTGGGAAACTGAAAACCTCGCTCTCCAAGGTTTGTTTGCAAACAATTGATTAGTATAAACGTTCTTTATATAAAAGCCTCGCATCATTTACTGGTTTTGCTCTCACTGTGTTTGCAGGAACTGTGTTTGATCCGTTTCCACCCAGCCACAGAGGAGGAGGAGGTGGCGTATGTCTCTCTCTTCTCTTACTTTAGCAGCAGGAAGCGATTTGGTGTGGTCGCTAACAACAACCGTCGTATCAAAGACCTCTATCTCATCCCACTGGGCTCAAAGGACCCATTACCCTCCAAACTCTTACCGTTTGATGGGCCAGGTAAGCCTTTACAGGGTTATACAAATATACCTATGTTTGGTGACAATCAATGTAATTGTATTTATTTAATGATTTTGCCGTTTTAAATTATGTTTTTTTTCCTTATGGTGAGTATTTAGTGCCATATTTGTTTTTGAACTCAGGCTGAAATGAGAGCTTGTTTATTCACGGGTTTGTACTGTAGGGGGCACTAACACTCTTGATGAATCTCATCCAGAAAACACCTCTGCATATAACAGCTGCTGTGTTCTCTGCTGTGTATCTGACTTTGTATCACACATTTCTAATAAAGGAAGTTTGCATCGCAGGTTGGTGCCATTTGAGTCCAGTCTCAGCCTGTTGTTTCTTAAGATTTGGCTCCTACATAAACATGTCTGCGTAATCAATAAATTGCTATGACATAACTTGTCAACCATTTTAAACCACGCGAGTGATCATATGTTAACATGCTGCATCACTGGGATAAACCAAAAATGTTGTTAACATGTCCTTCTAAATGAAGAATCAGTGCTTGATGTAAACTTCGCAACACATGATTGTACAACACTGTTAACAGTACCCACATTGCTAATGCAGCTGTGGTAAGTAAAAGAAAAGTTGTACATCTCGGAAGGTCTCGCATGAGCAGATCTGCTCCTGCATATTGTGCCTCAGAAAGAGAATATTAAATGCATGAGGTTTTTCCTTTTATTTACAAGTAGCTTCAGAAAAAATACAATTACCTACTTGAATTCATCTGATGTTTCTGTGAGCAGACTGATAAAGATCCTAAATCAAATTTCAATAATACCTAATGTATGCAGCTGACTGTAGATGAACCAGAATTATATTATAGTTTCCAATCTATTGCAGCCTTCCTTGCAGTCATGTTTTGGCAATTTCCGGGTGCAGTCTAGTGATGTCAGTGAAGGATTCACTGCGATTTCATTCATTTTGGCAGGACATCTACAAAATAATCACTTCAATCACCAACACAAGCCTACTGATAGCAAATGTTTCTCTGCAGCTGGCACTTATATACTAATGTCAGCATGTTTTTTATTTTTGTTTTTAATTCATTAACAAGTTTTATGACTGCTAACTAAACTGTAAAACTTCCTATTTCTACCATTGTCAGTTGAGGTTTAATGATTTTGAAATTTTGTTTTATATCTGAGAAAGCCGTTTGTACTAACACTTTCTTTTAGAGGCTCTCATTTCACCTGATTTTTTTTGTGTCTTTATTGTGCACGTCGGATATACTCAGTCAAACCATTTTGTTTTAGCAGATTAATTGAAAGAATGGTTTGGGAAATTGTATGTTTATAATACATCAGGTGTTTTCAAAGATTATTCTTTTGTCTATCTTGCAGGGCTTGAACCAGCTCGTCCCAACCTCCTCTTGGGGCTACTGATCTGCCAGAAGGACAGAAAGCGTGCTGGTGCTCCGTTGGAAACTGAGGAAAAACGGTCCAAGATTCAAACCAGAGATACCGATGACACTGGCCTACCAAAAACATCTTCTTCAATCAGAGCAGAAAGAAGCACACGACAGAGTCTTGAAATCCCCTTCAGCACAACTCCTCCAGGGTCACCTCCATCTAACTCCTCAACCAGCGCCGTGGCCACCTCCTCTGTCCTTTCCTTTATGTCCTCTGGCAAAGCTACAGCCACATCCACTATCACCGGCAAGGAGTCTCCATCTTCATCCAGCTCTGTTGCTTCCTCTGCAGCATCTGCTACTCCTCTTCAGACCATACTCAACACTCTTTTTGGGAAGAAAAAGCATGACTCAGAAGCTTCCAACTCTCCGTCTGATAATGGTGGGGAACTCACCGTCCCGTCCGCTACAATGCTTGACCCCATTGTGCAGCAGTTTGCACAGATTTCCAAAGAGAAACAGATGGAGGAGGACGAAGATGATCGACCGTATGATCCAGAAGAAGAGTATGACCCTAGTAGGGGCTACAATGTGCCTAAGAAGCCTGTTGAGATGGAAAGCAAACCTAAAATCTCTAAGCAGCCTGAGGTGGTTGCAAATGAAGGTGATGATGTTGCATACGACCCAGAGGATGACTCAATTTTTGAAGATGTTAAACCTGTTGTACCAATTCAAGCTAAGGTTGCAACTGAATCTATTACTGATCCACAAAAGATCTTGGAGAGCCTTAAACAGATTGGGGATCAGCCATTCCAGAAACGGGGAGAACAGCAAATGTCATCTACAGAGACACCTGATACTCCAGTGACACTTCCAGACACACTCTTAACGCATCCTACCAAATCCCTTTTGGCCAATACTCAGTTACTGCAGCTTGGCAAAAAGGTTGAGGAACTAGTTAAGTCTTCATCGGTTGCTCCCTTGATCAACCAGAGGAGAGATCCCCGACAGAGCAGGGATCCTCGCCAGGCTGCGACCGGTAGGAAACCGACTGACGAACCTGAGGAGCAAGAGGAGACTTGTGCTCTGCCGGTGGATTCTGCTCCTTACTCACAACCTGTGCTTCAAGAGCCTCAGCTGCCTAATGTAACCGAACGGCCAGACTCCTCACAAGGCCTAGAGACATCACTACCTCACGAGGAAGTGAAAAGCGAGATTCTACCCTTCATGGAGTCTGATGAGAACGAGGTAGCAATTCCATTATTAGGAGAGGAGGTGGAACCTGATATGGAGGCCAACTATATGGATGAGATGAAAGTGAAAACTGAGGAAGCTGAGCCAATCAAGGCAGAAACTGAGATGGATAAGTACAGTATTTGGCCAAATGCTGCCAGTATTTTGAAAACTAATGAGGACTCGGATTATGAGGAGAATAGCCAAGATGCACCACCCATAAGTTATTATAATGAGCCTGCAAACCCCTCCCAAATTACTTCGACAATCCCAGTACTCACTCAGAGCACAAAAATGGTTGACACTCCGCACTCACTTGAGTCCCATCACATGCCGCATCACATGTCAGTGTCGAGCTTTGACAGCGAGTACAGACCTCCAGGTGATATCCCCCCCCCATCCAACTTCCCCCCGGCCCATCCGATGCAGGGACAAAGCCTGATAATAAGGCCTCCACCAATGCCTATGCCCCCACCCATGCAGGGTCACCCTCCAATGTCAGGCCCCCCTCCTATGCAGGGACCCCCTCCACCCATCCATGTTCCTCCCCCTGTACGTGGTCCTCCCTCCATGCAGGGTGACAGCAGCCAACAATATGGTCCACCTCCGACTGCATACCCTCCTTATCAGAACCAGTGGCCAGGCTCGCAGCAGCTTCCTCCTGGACCACCTCCCCATAACATCATGCCACTCCGAGGACCACCACCACCATTTCCTCCAATGGCCCAGAGAGGCCCTGCTCCTCAAATGTTTAATCCCGCCATTCCCCCACAGCACATTGTACAGCAAGGCCTCCCTCCAGGCCTCCCCCCACCTCCTACTTTTGATGGACAGAACAGTTTACCTCCACCAAGATTCACCAGTCCTCCACCACCATTTAATTTCCCTGCAAACAGAGGTCCTCCTCCACCTTTCACAGGGCCACCTCCCGGTCACTTTGAAAACAGACTCCCTCCTCCGTCCCACTTCCAAGGGCCCAGGGGTCCCCCACCATCTCAGTATGGTGATCATAGGGCTCAACCCGCGATGGTAGACCAACCTCGAGGCCCAACAGAACAGTATAACAGAGACAATTCTAATTCTTTCAAACTAAATGTGGACCAGAATCCAAACCCTCTCCATATTTTTAAAGACAATCAGGGTCCCCCACCAGGTCCATCTTACCGGGGACCTCCCCATAATCAGTATGAGGACAGAAGAGGCCCACCTTCCAGCGGCGAGATAAGCGGACAGCACTTCAATCCTCATACCCAGTACGATGGCTCCAGACCACACTCCTCACCACCACATCGAGGGTCTTTTGATGAGCACCGAGGTCCTCCCCCTCTGGAGAATAGACCCCACCCATCTCAGCGTTTTGGAGGAGCTGAGCGGTATCGCTTAGATAGGCACTCTGATGATCCTAGACCTGTTCGCCACAGTGGGCCACTACTGCCAACTCCCCCAGAGGGTCCCATAGGTCCTCCAAGTCGCATGGGAGCCCACAGTCCTGACATGCACCGGGACGACCCCTGGCGGCGCCACTCTCCTGAAATGAGGAGAAGGAGCAGCATAACCCGAGAGGACTCAGAACCCCGCGTTGGAGATCGCTTCAGTCGCTTTGAAGGAGGGCACAGAGAACCTGCTCCTGGTCCCTCACAACCCTCTGAAGAGAGACAGAGGGAGCTGTCCGAGGACCGCAGGAGGGAAAGGGATCGGGAAGTCCCCCACGCAGGCAGGCCCTCATGGGACAGGGGCCAGGGCAAGCGATGGAGCAGAGAGCGTGAGTGGGATAGAGGCAGAGAAAGGGACCATGATCTGGAGCGTAACCGAGAAAGAGAGCGCGATCCGGAGCGTACCCGAGAAAGAGAGCGCGATCCGGAGCGTACCCGAGAAAGAGAGCGCGATCCGGAGCGTACTCGAGAAAGAGAACGCGATCCGGAGCGTACCCGAGAAAGAGAGCGCGATCCGGAGCGTACCCGAGAAAGGGAACGCGATCCGGAGCGTCCCCGTGAAAGAGAACGCGATCCGGAGCGTACCCGAGAAAGAGATCACGATCTTGAGCGCAGTAGAGAAAGAGAACGCGATCCGGAGCGTACCAGAGAAAGAGATCCTGATTTGGAGCATAGCCGAGAAAAAGATCACGATCTGGAGCGTACCCGAGAAAGAGACCGCAGCGGAGGGAGGGAGGGCGAGAGGCCGAGGGAGACCGAGGGAGACCGACACAGGGATCAAGACACAGACAAGAGGAGAGACCGGGACAGAGACAGAGACAGGGAAAGAGACAGAGCCAGGGATCCTGACAGGAGGGACTACGACCGTGATAGAGGGAGAAACCGTGATCGAGACCGTGATCGCGAGCGAGACAAGAGAAGGGATAGATCCCGAAGCAGGGAACGAGACAGGGACAGAGACCGTGGGAAGGACCGAGGTAGAGACCGAGACAGGGAAAAGGAGAGAGACAGAGACAGGGACAAAGACAGGGATCGTCGGGACAGGAGCAGAAGCAGAGAAAGAAGAGAGGAGAAAAAGGACAGTAAACACGATACACCCAAGGAGAGAGATAAAACTGCAGAAAATGACAAGAACATGTCCTAGTTTCTGTTTTATGGACACTACATTACGGTCTTGAGAGACACTTCAATATTTCACCAGTTGAAATCCAGTTGTATCACTGTACATGTAGATGAGCAGTATTTCGTTAAATTTCCAGTTGTGTTCATACTAGAAAAAACGTTTGCCGATGTTTGTATTCTTTTTGTCACTTAAAGGTTTCTAACTTGTTTTATCACATTTGAAAATCAAAAAACTGAAGGCCATCTAAGTTGCTTGTGTACAAGATGTATTAAGTAGGTTACGGAGTCCTATTACATGTACCTTTCTCCTGTCCGAGCAGGGTTTTTTTTTTTTTTTTTAAGAAAACAATAATGTAACTGAGTAACACACTATTTGCAATATGTAAATATGAATGTATTTGTGTATATACTGATGTTTTTAATCATACTTTTCTAAGTAGAGAAAATAAAAGCCATATATCTGAGATGGATAATGTGAAAGTTAGGGAAACACTGTTTACACACAAATGTGTGTTTATATGTCCAGCAGCATTGAACTTGAAGGCTCCAACTATCTATAGTTAACATCTCATCAATGGTTGTCAATGAAATGTTCTGATTTTGTTTCAGCTCAACCAATTAAACCCGTTTGATGACATGTTTGTCCTCTGTTCTTGTCAATACATTTTAACAAACCAAGTCTTGGTCCCAAAGTAATGTGAAATCGCTTAGCTTTCACATTTTGATTTGGTTATATAAGAGGGATTCTGGGTGCTAAGGTGTCACATGACAGCCAGTTAGACCAATGCCAATTAATGTGTCTTAGGATGGTTTAAATAATTAGCTGCTTTTTGGCATCCTGGGTCATATTTCAATTGCAGTTTTATAGCATCTATCTAAGCACAGATGAAATCTCAACGCAAGCCAAATCCTCACAGAAAATGTGAGTAGTCTGTAATGAATGTTCAGAATGTGTAAGGAGCCGTTCATCTGGCAGAATGTGGAGAAACCTGGTGAGGGGAAGACATGTTATGTGGCATCTAATCCCATTAATATGCATAATGCTATTATGTTAAAAGGAATAAATGCAAGGGTGCGAAATCCAAGATCAGGAAAACAGGATGTAACCAAGTCAATATTACATTTATTAGACAAAAGACAATTGTTTGAGGTTTATTAACCAGTCAAACTGATGTAAATGTATTTACCCAGTTCAGAATATTGCACCCTTTGTTTGTGAAAGTCAAACACGAATAAAACTGAATAAAATGAGAATATACAAGTCAAGAAACCTAAAAGAATACTAAAGTAAACAAAAGCATTTGCATAAATGATTATACTGTAAAGCACAATAAACCATTGTATAAACTAGAGGAAACTCATTCAGTATTTTGAGTGCACATGCCTCTACATCACTGGATATTTCATCTGCACAGTGTGTCCAAAATCCACATTACACACTGATTGTAAGCAGTACTCAAAGCAGACAGCGTGCATACTAAATACACTCAATATTTGGTTAGTTATATTCCTGAATTGATGACGATAAGTATTTTACATACTGTTGTATACATCTAGTATCTAGTACAGTACAGTATGGCATACATTAGTATATGGACTGGATTTGGGGCACAGTGACGGGCTCAAGTGATTCAGGTCGAGCTCATAAGCATCTTTTTTTTGCCTTTCATTCCCTGTTGGTGCTCGGACACTGACAGCCTCGACCATAACATTTGAATTTTCATTGGGCACCATACAAACTCGTCCTTGCGGTCATAGCTCAAATAGGCAAACTTGACAAGATTCCTGCGTTGTTTCTTATCGCGGACAGCGAACACAAAGTAGTTGAGAACACTGTCCTTGATGTTCGGGAGTTCTCCGCAGACGAGAGTCTCCTTTAAGAAGAAGCGGACCAGGGGCTCTTGGTAGTGAGGGTACCCCAGGGTTCCCAGGCACTTCAGGATGCGAGTGATGCGCAGGTTGTTATGAGTGTGACTGTCAATGACAAACAGTAAAAAGTAAACATTACATAGATCGTTTTGGTTACTTTTAGTGAACAATATGTTTTATTAAAATTCAGAGATCACCTGTTAAGGTTATTGAATCTGTCTCTCCAGTTTGCTGCTCTCTTCAATTCTCCTGTTTTTTCATTCAACAACTGGATACCATAGAAGTCCAACATGAGCTTGTAGGACTTCAACAGATTTTCCTTTGCGGTGTTGTTATGAAGAAACCCCTGAAGGAAAAGTAGAACTTACTGTCAAAACGTGAAGAATTTATTTGGAGATTTTAACTTGGTAGCTTTTAGCAGTTTACCCATATTTCTTCTTTTGTGAGTGGAGTGGCCTGGTAGTTCATCCCTGGTTCCTGCAGTGGGAACAACCTTTGAGAGAAACAAGACAAGAAATTGTTTGAACAGGAACTAAACATTTCAAATGGCATCTGTAATGATAGAGTTGCTTACCATTGAATGTAGGAGTGTACCCTCTCCAGTCTGTCATACTGTCCATACCAATCATTGTGGAATTCGGATATGCAGACATCTGATAACAAAGACAAAACACAACAAGTAGATGAATTTGTAGATAGATTTTAGGATAGTTGCACAGATTAAGATATATCCAGACCTGACGTTTCTGATACACAAGATTGTGGTTTTTTTTTTTTTCTTACTTTACAATAGTTATTACAGTTTTAAAATTAAATACTGAACTGTTTTACTCCTTCAATGCTATAAAAGTTCACATGAAGCAAACGTAATTCACAGGAATTTCACTCTTTGGTCAAGCTGCTTACAGAGAACGAAACATTGCTAAAGTGAAATTGATGGAAGCTTGGGTGGAAGAATGACATCAAACCTGCAATACAGACATCACTTTGTTTTAAGGGGACACAGGCCGTAAGGTTTGGGATCACTGAATGAATCCTTATTCTTGATTCAAAACTTTATTTTTCTGATGCAGATTTATACCGCAGTTATACTGATTTGAGTCATGTCCATGTGCTTGTAAGTGTAGGCCTACCGTCAGGTACAGAGTATGTCTCTCCGAGGTAGAACATCAGATTAGGCTGGTCATCCTACTCAACACAAGAGAGTTGCACTTAGAAATAGAAATATGTATACTAAATAATAACCAAGTCATAATACACAGTCATCATGTGTGTTCTTACTGATCGATTGTTCCAGCGTTGAATCCTGCTCTGGGACTGTGGGGAAGTATAAAAGAACAATGTGTGCTTGGTTCATGCTTAAACATGGGAAAGTGTACGGTATGTTTGTAGTGTGTAGGCTGTGTGTGTGTGTGTGTGTGTGTGTGTGTGTGTGTGTGAGAGAGACTTACAGGGTAGTCATGCCTGTAGTTATGCATGTCTTTTGCGGCATTTTCAAATCTGCTGAACTGGTACTGGTACATGAACAAGAAATGAAATGAAAGTCAGTTTAAACTCATGACATGTAAAGGTCACAGGAAGCCTCACAACAAACACTGCAGTACATGTTTTCCAAGCCAAAAAGAACGGTTACTCTTAGATCCCCTAAGACACACCTACAATCTAAACATAAAAAAGTGAATCCAATGCAGGCCCTCTCACAGAGCTGTGCAGCAGCAGGCCCCCACCCTTACAGTGCAGCAGGCCCCCACCCTTACAGTGCAGCAGGCCCCCACCCTTACAGTGCAGCAGGCCCCCACCCTTACAGTGCAGCAG
>CALSCE010010661.1:7814705-7843044 GCA_943593645.1 Bovichtus variegatus
GAGAGAGATAGACAGGGAGAGATAGCGAGAGAGAGAGAGAGAGGGAGGGAGGTTCTCACTGGTCTGAGTGCTCCTCAGTGTGAGTGCAGGTTGTGAAGATGTAAGAAGTGAGTGAGTGTGATTGTGACAGTGCAGGTTCACTAGAGTCTCAGTAATGTAGAACAACAGATGCTGAGTTTGAAGAGATACATCATTGTGAGATCAGGACATTTGTCTATTCTACTAAATCTGTGGCTCGTAGCCTCTCGGTGTCGTACAGGTCGAACTTATCTCCTGTCCAGCAGCGCCATATTTTTCTCATTATGTGCAGCTCTATATAGAGCTTGCACAAATGTGTTTTCGTCCTGTAAGTAAGACTGATTCAGAAGTTGCTGTCATGGCAGAATTGAAAAGTGAGATAAGGCCACAGAGAGAAATGCAACACAATGGGCCTCGGTTGGGTTGGATAACAAATGCATCCTTTTTTTTTATTTTTAGACATACTCTGCAGAGAAGAGCGGAAAAGACGATCCTCATAAAGAATAGCTCCCATTGGGAATCCAATTTATATATAGTTCCTGCTGCGAACTGTAAGAGATTGACAACAGAGTGATTTGCCACATCTGTTAATCTTCCTAAATGAGCAAGCAGTCAGATCTTTGCTACGGGCCCTGCACTAAATAATTCACAATACTGCACTTCAGTTTTATTCCATTTTCATCTTCTTTTTTTTCTCCCTGTCAACTGTCAGGAGCCAAAAATCATTTATCGCGATGCACTGCTGTATATTTTTCCATATAGAGCCATGCTCATTCGGGGCAGTCTTTTGGGAACAGGTGATAACAACAAAGAGAAACAATGAGATAAGGGATCCTCTTTTTAGCCATTTAAGCCATCGTCCACATGGTGACATAAACCTGATAGATTTTCCAGCATGCGCATATGTTCCTCCATTTAGACCATCCTCTGTTTCACAAACAATTAAAGTAATCTTCTATTTCATTTTCCACCATAAGACATTTTACCTGCACTGAGAAGTGATGACCACAGCCGCGTCTGAGAAATTCCAGTCGGATGAAATGGTTTCTTTTGAACAATCACTGCTGTTTATCACGCTACCATTTCCCGCCTCCAACGCGCTGTGTTTTTTTCATTCTCTGATATAATGATTTTAATATTCCATTGACTGTGTCTTTGCTGGTCTGCTGAGCAGGAAGCAGACGTTTCCATCAGCAGAGCTGCGCCTGGCATTCATCATCAAAGGTCTGCCCAGGAAACAGACAGCTTTACACTCATCTGCATCTGCTTGGTATGCCAACTGAGTGAACATCCACATCATCCCTACCCACACTGTTATTTCTGATTAGCATATAATGCATCAATTACTTCACTTTCACTAAACAGAAAAGCTACCGCAAGTTTTGTTTCCAAGGCAACTATGAAGAGTGCTGGTGGCAGCAGTAAATGAGTTTGGCAGTGGAAGTTTGGATTGCGATGGCAAAAGCCAAAATATTGGGCAACAATTGTTGTCCGTCACAGCCGATCCTAACATATGGACCGTGATAAGGGAGTGAACCGAGCACTGAGCGGCTCAACTAAACAAAGTAGGAGGACACACACACACACACACACACACACACACACACACACACACACACACACACACCTGTTTGCCTGAGGTACCATCATGACATTTCTGCATCTAAAAATGTCCTTGTTTAGCACATTGCATATTTGCTGCCATGCAAAACAAGCACCCTACTCTGACAGTTTAACTGCAGATGTCACTCACAGGTTTCCAGTCTGTAGTATACACTACTGTATATTTACTCTGTATAATTGCTTCCCATATGGTCTGATTACGTCAATTACAGGCATCTTATTATATCATAGTATTTGTGGTTTGAAAAAAGCAAGTATAAATGCAAAGTTCTGACATGAGTCCAACTCTCCCACTCATTCATCGTCAACTGCACATCACAACTGTGAGTGTCATGTTTATCAGTTCACTTGTTTTTTCACTTTTAACCTTGTACATTTGTGTGTGTGTGTGTGTGAAAATGTTTCAATTAAGGCAAAGGACCTCACAGTGCTTGGTACTGTGATGAACCAGTAATCTCAGTACAAAAACACCAATCGATGGTGTATTTGGAAGTGTTTCAGGATTAAATTAGGCCTTCAATCCATTTTTACAATAGTTTTTGAGTGGACTTGGAAAAAGCAGGATTTAAATGGGATACTGAATCTGCTTCAAGACTCTGGTGCTGGCCTACCGTGCTGTGAATGGATCAACCCCTTCCTACATCCAGGCCAGGGTCAAACCATACACCCCGGCTCGCTCACTTCGCTCGGCATCTGCCAATCAGCTCTCTGCTCCGTCACTGCGAGTGGGACCCAGATACCCCTCAAATAAAACCCGTCTGTTTGCTATCCTGGCTCCTAAATGGTGGAACGAGCTCCAGATTGATGTCAGGTCAGCTGAGATTCTTCACACCTTCCGTCGCAGACTGAAAGCCCACCTGTTTCCACTGCACCTCGGTCAATAAAAAAAAAAGAAATTATAATAATTGTACTTTTGCACTTGGTTGGCTTATTTGAAGCTAATGGTTGAATTTTTATTCTATTGTTTCTCTTTGTTGCTCTTACTTTGGTTTGGCTTATTTGAAGCTATTGTTCTGTACTTGTATGATTTCACCTATTTGAAGCTTATGTGCTTGCAAGATTCTCGCTGTTCGGAGTCGTATCCTCATGAGTGTTTGCACTTATTGTAAGTCGCTTTGGACAAAAGCGTCTGCTAAATGAACTGTAATGTAATGTAATCTAAAGATATCCAAGATGTGAATATATGTGACGCTGGCAGGAATCAGTTTAGCAGTCATGATTGAGCAGACCTAATGTTTTTTTTTTCTTCGGATTTGCGTATCTTATGTGCTTCCTTTGTATTTGACTCTGAGGTGTGCTGTCTCTGGGGAAACATGGGAACTGATGTACATACAATTATTCAAGCACCTGTAGTCTTGCTCCATTCATACCACTCCTGACACTTCCTTTGTCCTCTGAAGGATGTCTTTGTTTTGACTGTGAGAGAACTGAATGATGGCCACCCTTCAGCTAGAAGATCTGAATACAAGACGTCATGTTGCTAAGTGTCCACACACCGACCTTGAGCAAGACACTGAAGTTCTACAAGCACCAGAGGTGGCATGTAAAAAAAAATATATACTAAATGCATTGCACAACATGTGACTGAGACCCATTTTCTATATCACCACCAAAAGGTAAAATGTCAACTTTAAACACAACACATTAAATTACAAAAGGAACAGATTGATATTGAGTTTACTGAGAGCATTTTTGTTTCCAAAGAATAAAAATCTTCTGATTCATATAAGTTTTTGACCCTTCTTCTACCAGGATATATTTCAGAATTCAAAATGACAAAATCAGGAATGTTTGAAGAGTATTTCTTATTAAATTTGTGTGCATGAATTGGTAATTGTAGGCTTTTAAACCACTGTCAAGTTAATGTGAAAGCACAAACTGAAGTTAAAGGTTGTTCAGCTCTTCATATTAATGTTGCTATTCATTTAATTTGTCTTTGTCCTCATGCCACTCGTTTTTAATACAGTTATGCTTCATTTAAAGTTGTTTCTGCAGCTTTGACTGCTATGCAATGCAAATACAAAGGGAAAGTTGTCAGGCCATTAGACGGCCTGATTTCAATCAGGCTATAAAAAAATGTAGCTGCTTGGATTTAACTGTTGTTTTTATTAAATATGATCTGTTAATTATTGTGCAAAAAATGATAAGAAATATTTTTCATAACAGCAGCTGTCATTATAATGGTAATTCTTTTATCTAGTGGGGTGTAACTGAAATGGCATCTCTAATGTGTAGAGGCCATTTGAATGATCATTTTGAGACAAATTATAAATATATTTTTTATACTTTGCTATGTTGCCCATATTTCTAAATAATTTTATCTTCAATCAAACGATCACTAACTGACAGAGTACTGGTTGGTTTCTGGGCCTCCAAATTAAGCTGCCACGTGTTTGAATGTCGTTTCCCTGACGGGTCCTTGAAGTTGACGTAGCGCACAGTGAAAGGCGGAGGTGTCAGCTGGCGCTCAGTTTTGCCCAAGAACCGTCTTGTGGGTTTCCAGCCATGTTTATTTTACATCAAAAGTGTGATTCACATGGCAACGTTCTCAAAAGTGTATTTCAGCTGCATTTTTTCTTAATATTCCAGCAACAATTCAATGCAACCGAAATCATAAAAAGACAGCGATTTATGAATGAAACAACCCAACCAGACAGCCCAGTCCATCAGTTTGGCGCGACACATGAACTGCAACTCCAGCGCTTGTGTTGTTGCATGATGCCTCAGCTGTGCACGCCTCCCATTTGAGCATCAATCTTGTATCTTAAGTCTTGTTTTCTCTCCACCACAGAACCATGAGACATCTGAATTAAAGATGGGGCCGAGACACACCATCGCTCATCGTCCCCAAACAGCTCTGCCACCTGCAGAGATTCTCTAAGTCCCTCACGCTCTCTAACAAGAATCGGGACGAACACACAAGAAACACAAGGAAGTTGAGATCTCGCAATTTAGGACGAGGATGCTGACTTTGTGTTTCGTGTGGGAAAGTGATCGATTAAAAAAAAAATAAAAAATGTATTTGCATAATGGGACTTGAATTTGACACTTATACATGTAGTCTGCTGGAAGAGGTCAGCGTTAGAAGAAGAATCAGGTCCTGTGCAGCACAAGGGTCAGTGACTAGCTATTATAACTACACAAGTGAATGTGTCAGGGGAAAACAATACAGAGATTGTTATTGGAAAATGCTTATTATATAACGGCTCCTCTGCCATTCCACGTAATTGCAACACAAAACACCAGTTGTTCATCAGGTGCAAGTCATTAAGAGATTAAAAAAAAAAAAAAAAAATCTTACACTTTGAAGACCAGAGAAATGCAAGCACGCTTTGGTTTTGGTTTTGTCTCTTTGCAGCTTTTTGATTAACTGCGCTGCATAAAAGAGCAACAAACATCTTCTGAATCAAGGCCACTGCTGATTTGTTATTCAGAATTATAACTCGTCTTTTATTTTAGACTAAAATTCCGTAACTTGTAACAATGCAACAAGTGTTGGATGCATATGGATTTACAGCTCAAATAGTTCAACGAGGAGAGACTTAATAGAAAACAGGCTAAACTAGAAAAGTGCTCTGCAGCGTGCAGATCTCTAACAGTGTGTCTCCCTCTCCACTCCCAAACCAACTGTCCCTCCCAGTTCCCTTACAGGCAAGATGGCGGGGAAGACAACAAAAAGGGATTCATTCAGCTCGTATCATACCTTACTTTAGTGGATGATAACAAAATGTCTATGAAATTAATCTGCAGATTCTCAAAATGAGACCAAACTTTTCTATGGATGTTTGTTTTTGAGCCGCAACAAGGGCCAAAATGTGGCCTGCAACAGACGAGGTGAGGCTCGCTGGAATGACTTTTGTTACTGAAGCAGTTGTTGGTCACTTGCGGCCCCCACCGGCAGTCAATGATGGTGTGCAACCGTCAGTAAAATGTTTTTCAAAAATGTTGAATCACCACAACCACGAGAGGTCCTTTAACATACGGTCATAAATGAGCACAAACATTATTAGTTTGATGGATCTAGTAGTATGCAAGATTTGCTGCGGACAGACACAAACACACGACCGAACACATTATCTCCACCCAGGCTTACACCTGGCGGAGAGATAAATGCTAATTATGTTAAGTGATTTCACAATAGGAAAGTTAGGAAATATAAGATGATTATTTGCCGATTAGACCCCATCGTGGCCTCGTTATTTTAGGAGTTGGTGGTGCCATGAGCTGAACAGGAATTTCCCCCCGGTGGAGTCCAGATACTGATTGTGGTGAAGAGCAATGGCTGAAGCTCTGGATTGATGTGATGTGGAGCATGAACACTGACGAGCGAAGGACCCGTGGGTGATGAAAGCTGGAGGTGAATGGGGTGGAGGAGGGTTGCATGGATCTGACACTGAACAGATAGCTGACATCAGCAGAGGAAGTAACAGTTTTAAAATTTGACAGGAACTAAATGATTGGCTCACAGAGGTTGTGATGAAAATATGAACGCCCTCAGTCAGCTATGGAAGCCCATTTCCGCCTGTAAAATCAAAATAAAATAAAATGAAAACTTCCGATGGAAATACAAAGATCCTGTCACTCATTGTAATGACAAACTTTTTCGAAATAATGACTTAACATTGCAAAGTAATGAATTGTGTCAAAAATAATGACTCAAAAGGACTAGTATCTCAAAATAACAAGAAACCTATTTTGAGTCATTATTTCGGGAAAGTTTCTCTCTTTCACATTAGGGTTCGGGTCCCACAGTCAGCTGATTAAGTTGGAAGAGGAAGAGAGACAGAATGTACATGAATAGAGTAAGCATGTAGATGGTATTCCTGATTGAACTTCCGTTAGCTTCATTTTTTTGTTGAATTAGAATGATATCCCAAGAAATACTGAATCATTCCCTCGCCTTAATCTGTTATGATTTCACACAGATGATCAGATTAAGTCGACAATTTCCACATATGGAGTGTGGATGCAAGTGTTGGACTGCTTGTAGTTGTTACATGTGTATATCTCCAGTTTAGCTACAGGCAGTCAGAGAAATATGGAGGCAATGTGTGTGTCTGTTCAAAGCTGCTCCAATCAGTCATTTATCATAACAATGTATCAATGACAATGTGAGAGGAGAGAATCATCACCCAAATCTGCAGCTCCCCTCGGCTTTACTGAACTTTATAGTGCGTTTCAGCTCATTGCTTAGCTGTTCGGCCCACAACTTTACTGTTTTGGTTCACTGTCACCGCTCCCATAGTGCTATTTTGGGCTGTTTTCAACAAAAAAGCTTTTCAAAAAATCCATTGTATACTACCTGCAAAGCACCAAACCACAGGCAGACTAAGTTAGAGACTAGCTGATGAACATAGCGGAGCATTTAGAAGCTAAAGAGCCAGACATTTCCCTCAGGAGTTGGTAGAGACCAGAAATTGAATGAAAAGAGAGTGAATATTGGAGGTATGTGGCCATAACAACATGACTCCAAATGAATGATAATGACCTTTATTTTTCAGTGTGACGAAATACTGCCTCACTTTTTTAAAACCCAGCTTCTGAGCCAGGAAAAAAAGATGATACAATTTAAAGCTGTACCAATCAACATGTCTGCATTAACAATGAAAAATAATTACAATTTGTAATGGGAAGTAGCTCTCACCAGCATCATTTCAGCAGCAGCAGACACCTTTCTTCAGCATCGACGTTTTGTAACCCACTGTAGTCCTCCTGCACCAAACAGCAGACAACAGCCAGTTAGCAACAGGGTCCGCCCTATGTTCCCAGCATCTTGATATCATTTAACATTGTAACAGATTGACAAGGGCTATCTTCGCAGTTGAAATTGCAAACTAATGAAAGGATATGGACGTTTTAAAGGCAGTTTGAATTGCAAATATCCATTCAGCCCCTGCGGAGACATAAATGTCTAAAGAAAAAGAAAACTATCTTGCTGCCAGTAGGTTTCAAGGAGAATCATATCAGTAGTCTATAGGCTGTAGGAAGGTGATTTCAACAGTTAACCTTGAGAAACATATATTGCTCAGAACATAAATGCTTTGAAAAGTTTTGTTAATGTGTCACATTATGGGGATATTAATCTGGG
The DNA here is from genome assembly GCA_943593645.1 of Bovichtus variegatus. Lineage (NCBI taxonomy): Eukaryota > Metazoa > Chordata > Actinopteri > Perciformes > Bovichtidae > Bovichtus > Bovichtus variegatus. Next base: position 7,822,435 of record CALSCE010010661.1, read on the forward strand.
GAACATAGGATCTTGGGAACATAGATATGCTCCCGTTAGCTAGCGAGTGAACACAGTGGAGCATTTAGCCACTTAACAGTTGGTGAAGAACAAAAACAGAGTGAAAAGCGGGTGAATATGGGACTTGCATTTATCGAGAGGCCAGAAACACGACTCCAAATGAATGCTGATGTTGCTCCATGTCTGCTGGTCGTGTAAATAAGTAGCTGACAAGTTTGCCATATCAACTTAAAAGGTGATGTCCATCACAGCTTGTTTCTGCTGCAGGTTTACCTTACAACAAAAAAGGAAAGCTCAGAGAGAAACAAGCTGCGAAAAGTCCATTTGTTTACTACAACCGGAAAATGTTAGTCTGCCAACTCACGTAGAAAGTATTATTACGCTTCATTTACGTTGAGTGCAGTGTCATTTGGTTTGGCTGATTGGTGATCGCCAGTCATAGTGTACAATATCCTTATTGCTTTGCAGTACATCCTGCTTGCTGCTGGTAATAGCAAATCATTTGTAAAAATGTAATAAAGGAAGAAAGTTTGGTCCAAAGTATACTGGAGCATATAAAGGCAAAACACTTTATTAACAGACTAACGTTTCGACGCCAGGTGCGTCTTCATCAGTCACCAATTGGTAAGAAAGATGTTGTTACTGAAGTTGGTGTGTGTGTGTGTGTGTGTGTGTGTGTGTGTGTGTGTGTCACCTGCACCTGCAGCGAACCTGGCTCAGTGGAGCTGTGTATTCCTCGGAGAGGTGATTAAACAGAGTTGAGAGAGCCAGAGGTCTCTCTCTGTTGGAGTCCAGCAGAATACGTGTGTCACGTCTCTGCTTAATATCAACCACACGTCCCACATGCTGCCTCACTGCCTCCACTAGAAACTCATGTTTATTACCAGCAGCACAGTGAAATTACAGGACATTTGCTTATGTTTTGATCACCTGGGGAATATTGCTAAGCTAATTACCCATCAAAATGAGAAGAAGATGATCACTTATACTTATGTGTCATCCCGCTTATGCTGTTGCGGCTCTGTTTACTTGACTGCACATGTCTTCTGTCGATCATTTACGCTTCACAAATGGTTGCCGCAGATACATTTGCGATCCCACATATTGATATTCTTTGGGTGTATTCACACCGAGCTTGTTAGGACCGAGATCGCCTAGAGAGGGTGGTCGCCTCGACTCTAACTCTGGATCGATTTGCTTGCAGTCACAATGCAATCGACCCTTCCATCTGAAACAACTAGACTTATAAATAAAATCTACTCAAGTTAACCTGTTGTCTAAAGTACCCCCACTTTAGAACTGTTGACCTTTTCTTTACGTTTGGAGTCCAGTGCTCCAACCTCCTTACACTTTCTTTTGGGCATTCTTGACTTTTCAATGTCTGTGTGTGCACAGTCTCATGCCCTTTAATGGTGATTGGCAGGGTGTTTATTTATTACTATGAGAACACAGGTACGAACAATTCTGCGGTTTTAAAACACGTCATGAATCTGGCTATTCTCAGGACCTTTCTCAAGAGCAAATTTAAGAACAAACTCAGGATGATATTGGTGAATGAGGACCATTGTTTTCTAGTCGCAGTCTAGAGGCTCGCTGGAACTGGATATTTTGTTCATTTAATGAACGCTGGTTTATTACCAACATAAATGCAATGAAAACAATTAGCAATAATGAAGAAAGAAAAGAAGTGAAGGAAAGTGTTTTCAGGCTAATCTTCCCGGTAGCGTTTCTAACCAATGAGAGAACAGCTTGCGTTGCATTTGTTCCACATTTTTTGGACCGCTCCTGAATGTTGCCGTGTGGACACAAACGAACCGAAGGGCAAATGAAACAATTGTATCAAATTAGTCCCTGAATCGGAACAAAGAAAACGGACAGCAGGTCTGAAAACGCCCGTACACTGGCTCCCCACTGAATTCAGAAATGGCAAAATCCTTATTATCACTTTATAATCTTAGATATTTCGATCAGTCTGCTTCTCACATTACTGATTTACTACAGCGCTGTATCTTGCCAGTAGTGTCACCGAGGTCATCTGAGCAGGGCTTGATTCGTGTATCACACTCCAGACTTTAAAACCATCAAAGGCAATCGCTCTTTTGACATCTTACTCCCAGACTCTGGAACTCACTCCCATTGGACTGTAGACACTTTTTTTTAAAAACGTCTCACAATCTGCCTTTGTAGACTCGCTTTTGTTCAAGTTTATAGCTTGTTCAAAGCATGTAGTTTGCGGTTGTTAAATCTCCTTGTGTCACTGCATTGTATGCAATTTACACCTTTCAATGGGAAGCACTTTGTGATATCTGATAATGAGAGGTGCTATACGAATAATCTTTGCTCACTTACTTTGGTCTGATGTTGTTACTTTAGGTGATTACATTGGTGTCTGTTTATCCTGACAAATCAAACTACGACTAAACCAGTCTTTACTTCTGTGTTTTTTTTATAGTCTGTAACGGATGTAAGGGAATGTAGAGTGTGCAAATGTGTTTTCTTCACAGAACAGCTGTCAGATGGTGGCTCTTATGTACTTGAACTTCTACTTGATGTAATCAAATTTGAAGCCGCCGCAGTGAAATGAAATGCAGTATGACGTGAAACAGTTTTAAACGAAAAAATGTTATAAAAGTTTTATCTGAGCATCAATTACAATGTTAAAACATCCAACCCCTGATTAAGTGTGTTTGTATTTGTGTATTTGTAAGGGGCATTTTCCCCACAGTAAAGGAGAAACCGAACATTCATTTAAATGACTTTAAGCTCACAAAGAATAGCTGACAAATTATACTGAACGGCTGTAAATGACCTTTGAGGGCTGAAGCAAAGGCAAGAATCAATGACAAGCTACATTTGTTTTGTGGCGTCTTAATCAGAATTCACACCACATCTGAAGGAAGTAAAAATGCAGAGCAGATTTATTTAGAATGTGGTAAAAAAATAAAACTATTTCCTGTATTTTTACCACAGTCTGAAAATTAGACAGGCCACATAAATTTAGTCTAAGCTGTAAATGGATTTTACAGGCAGGTTGAGAAGGCATTGCTCCATTCTGGCTGCTTTTTCATTTCACAGATATAGTTTTTACTGCACATCTGAAAAAAAGGACACACTTTCCTTATAGAGTTTAATAGACAGAGATGCTAAACACTACTTATGTCATCTGATCAAATGCTTCCTGCTCACCGGTGCCAGCTGAGTGCCTACACATCATGGTTGGTTTATTATGTCAAAGTATTTTACATTATTATCTATGTTTTACAGAAAAAACATGCTTTGAAAAAGTATTCGCAATAGAGTATGATGTGAAATGGGCTAAAAGTTTTAGGTGTTGTATTTGGAATTCCAAGAAATCTGTGTCATAAATCTACAAAAAGAGAGAGAAAGACACAAGACGCAGGGTGAGTCAGAGATCAATTACCATTTACAAACCTTGCATCATGAACTGACTGAAGACACTGAGCTGGAGGCACAATAGTCACGCTAGGATAAGACTGTGCCAGCAACTTGTCTTTTTTACAACAAACAAAAACGCATTATGCTGCTGAAATAAAACTGAACCCCCTATACTTTAAACAAGCCTATCTGGCAATGGTCCATAAAAATGGAAAAACTAGTAAATGCATCATACATGAAATACCAGTTATTTAAAAGTGGGAACTACCTCGGTCTGGGTTGTTAGTCACCCTTGAAAAAAACATTGTAGCCTAATATAGTGGATATTTTCATATAACAATGTAACCTATTTGATCAACACAATTGATAATAAAGGATTTGAAAACTGTTTAAAGTGGCAATCTCGAAGAGTTTCATTTAAATACATTTATGTTAAGTTACTATCTATCGTCCAATGAGGTTACACATTGGTGATTGAACCTAAGTCCCACTGATTATATTGATATATATGCAGTTTTATGAACTTGGTGTCTGTGGGGCCACAAATCCTGTATTAAGTTACTGCTAATGCAAACAGAATATTTTCTGCTGCTGCAGCTTCACATCTAAAGCATTTAACTGACTTTTATTATGAAGTAGTCACAGGAAATGCAACGTGTTTGTGAGTGACACTGACTGCTATCGTTCATCAGAAAAAGAAAATAAATGTAGTTATGTCACACGAGGCACAAATGCCAGTTTCCTGGGTGGAAGTCTGGTGTTTGACCGTCCCATCCACTGACTTCCATTGACTTATTTCCCACAGAAGGATTAGAAATGTATCTGTTATACGTCAAAAACAAACTTAATCCAGGTCAAAGTACTTAATTAAAAAGTAATTTAGAATGAAGTTCAGTAGTATTCGAACATCATTTTTAAGAGACATGGCTGACAAAACAACTAAACGGTCAGTTTTGGTATTTTTTTGACTGCGGATCAGTTTTTAAATGTTGCAGGGAGTGGCGGCAGAGTCAGCAAGTTAACAGTTTTAAGTTTCTGGGAATCAGCAGCACAAACAACCTGACATGGTCATCTCACATCTCCCTCTTGGTGAAAACAAAAACCTCAAACGACTATATTTCTTAAGGAAAATTAAGAAGACAAAATTCCCCAGACAACTTTTACAGGGGAGCAAAAGCATCCTGACTGTAAACATTACAAACTGGCATGAAATGTGCACGGCCCAGGACAGAGGGCTCTGCAGCCAGTGATTAAAACTGCCCAGAACATCATTAGTACCAATCTACCGATCTTCAGTGGTATTGGGGAGAAGAGGTGCCTGCAAAGAGCCCACAGGATATTAAAGGACAAACCCCCCCCATCTACAGCCTGTTTACCTTGCTGTACAGAAGTATCTGCTGTTGTACCTCCAGACTACAGAGCAGCTTCTTACCTCAGACTTTGAGACTCGCAACAAATAATTGTCTGCCTTTTTGTTCCAAGATGGAGCTATTATTTAATTTTGTTACACAAACCTTTTTTGTACAATAACAATAACTTTCCTTGTACCTTGAACCTCGACTACTGTGCTATTGTAAGTCAGTTACTCTGAGGTAGAGAGCTTTCTTACTCTCAGCTAGCAAGCTATTAACTCAGTCGCTAAACAGGAAAATAAGTTCACACATTTAATTCAAGGGGTGTATTTGTACCATTGACTCCAGTCTCATAACAATCTGCATTTCTCTCTTGAGGAGTGAAATAAGCGATCAAAGCTTCTACAGTTTTGGACTCTCAGGCTCTCTGTTCTCACAAAGGTCTGCGGCACTGTGACGATGGTTCGCTGGTCCTGGCAAAAAACGCAAATGCTTGTGTAACCAGGCCTTAAGTCTTTAGTACTATTACACACATTGTGGATGTTCCTTTTCAACTACCCTGAAACTGCAGGACATTCAGAGGGCAGTTTGACAGTCTCTCATTGCCAACAACATCTCTCTGTCTACCCACAAAGCTCCATGCAGCAGGTTAAAAGTGGTGTGTGCAGCAGCTGCACTTCAGAAGCACTTCATGTGGAGTCCATTAAATTCAGAGATAATCGTGTGATGGGAAGTCACTTGAAAACTTGAAAATGATTTTTGGAAATCAGAATTCAGATGTGCCTGGGAAATGCTGAGGTCAGCTTTGCCCTTTATTCTGTGGGTAATGCTTCCCAATAGCAGCGGATCCAAAGTCAGCCCTGAATGAACTGTTAACAATATGTTTGCTCTCTGTGTAAACAATTTCCTCGCCAACACGAACACAGACTGAAGAGTTGGCAGGTGTGGATTTTAGATGTGCTGCGGAAAAAGTAAGCACAGCCTGAAAGTGGAGCGCTAACAAACTGACTGATGCAGTAAACAGCAGGTGTTAACGAGGAAAAAACCTTCATCGTGCCCATATGAATGATGGTATAGAGTTGGACATCATTCAATAAATATCGACCTAGCTGTGAAATAACAGTAGGTATTTTCAAAAACAGCAAGATGTTGTTAAAGATGTTCTATTCCCAGTTTTCGCACAGATGATACACTGTTGTTGCACTATTCTCCGCCCTCAGGAGGAATTTCTTTGGCAAATATTTGGGTGATAATACAGGATAGATGTAGGGTGGCAGTACTTTTAAAATAGCTCCTAAAATAGCTACCACTGGGGCATCAGATGTGAAATGTGAAAGTAGTGCTATCTCAGTGGTCCAGTGCAAAGCATAGCATTGCGAGGTTGCAGACAATTCTGCCTGTAACCCCATTGTGACTGGCAGACATGGGGACGCTGCTGCTCCCCGCTGGCTGTGCCGCAGATGATGAATGATGCCATGCTGAACTAGTTTAAGAGGAGCATCACACAATCGCTCATTTCAAAAGGCACTGCTTCACACGGCGGCCTGGGGAACGGCATGGAAAGTAATATCCATCAACAGCCAGCGAAGCAGCAGCGCTATCAGCAAACACAATTTAGAGCTCAGAAACATTATTGTTTTTCTCTCCCTCCTCTGTTCGACGATGAACTGGCTGAGTGATGCTCATTTGATGAATATGATGCTGCTGTCATGATAGTATGAACTTGGTCATTATTGGGAGGAATTGAGTTTGGATGAAAAGACGGTCTGTAAAAACAGAAAAATTCCCTTTTTTTATCTGCCCCATACTGGTGTAAGCCTCGTAAAGAATATTTCTTCTGGATGAAAGTTGTTGCCACAATATCACAGTCAGGAGGAGCTCGAAGTGCACTTCATGAAACAAATGAGAAAATCTTAAAATGAATAAAACATTTGAAAGTAATTACACGGCAAACTCCAAAACAAAACATCCAATCGCATAACAAGTGACCAACATTAATAAACAAACCACATTTTATTGAAACACTAAAATTGAATAAACATGAAAGAATAGGTAAACACTTACTATTACTGACAATGCATGAGGAAGGTCTGAATACAGGTGTTCAGAAGGGTTATGCACACTTAGTCTTTTGTAATATAATAGTCATTTATCTAAAATCAGAATATTTTATTATTGGTTAGTATTATTAAAGGCCTACTCACTAATAGTTCTTTAGTGTTGGCTGTTTCCACTGTGCAAGGCTTCTGAACATTCATCTTCGCCCTTCGGTTGGTCCACTTCAAATGTCCCCACTCTTTGCCCTATGAGGCTGAAATTTGTCATGGAGGTCAAGTGTCTGTAAAGTTGTGTGTGTGTGACTGCAGGAACGCATGGATGCGTGCACATACAGTATGTGGTCGCAGCTATTGCGAATTTTGCGCTTGTTTATACCTGTTGCAGATCATTTTTTTATAAAACCTGCCATGTATTTGAATCAACTCTTGCAAAAGAGTGCTGTGTGATGGCTGCAGTTTGACCAGACTTAAAGGGATAGAATGACATTGTGGGAAATACGCTTATTCGCTTTCTTGCCGAGAGTTAGATGGAAAGATTGATACCTCTCTCATATCTTTACGGTACAAGCAGAAGCCAGTTTGCTCAAAGACTGGATAACTGGTCACGTAACAACCCATAAAACCATAACATGTCTTTTCTACACTTTAGGTTTTGTAGAGCTTAAACAAACAAAATATAACATGTTAATTAGTAAGATTTAAAGGTGCTGAGGGGCAAATTGTGTTACCTTTGGACAGACCACGGCTAGCTGTTTCTCCCTGTCTTTATGCTAAGCTAAGCTAACTGGCTGTGTATTCAACACACAGACTTGAGAGTGGTATCGATCTTCTCAGTTAGCACTCTCCAAAGAAAAAAAAGAAACGTATTTCTCAAAATATCAAAACATTCCTACAACATCTAACGAAGCTCGACCGTACAGATGACATAACATTATGTTTTTTCCCGCACTAAAATGTGTTATAGATTTCATTTCTAATCAAGCTGTCTGTGTGCAGAGAACTATCATGACTCCAGTAATGTACCTCAGCCATGCTGCATGCAGAGTGGGCTTTAGCTTGAAATTAATGTGTAAATGATAAAGATGTTCAATACTTCATATGTATTGGGATAATAGGACACTTAACTGTTCTATTTCACACTTAGATTCCCCTCTAATGGGTCTCTTTAGGCTTCACTTATCTCCTTATCTCCACTGGAAATTTGCATCTATATGTTCAGTTTAATCAGGTTGAGCCCATTTTGCTCTACATCAGGGCCGTGTTCCCTCTATTTCGAATTCACTTTCCCTCAGTCTTCATCATGATGTGATGGACAACTAGGGGATATCCTCTGCTCTGATGATGAGACGGAGAGATTCAGTCCATCCAGGAGACAGTCTCTTGTGTCCTCCAGGCTGATTCTCCACAGTCAGCCTCTCATTCACAACCATTCGTCCTCTTGCTCAGCCCGCTAAATGAACACAGCTGATGTCTCCTGTCGCTTCCTTTTCCTGTACAAAACAGGTTAGTAGTGAGTGCTATGTCGATCGCAACGTATTTCTGAGGACGTTTAAAAACCTTTCCGATGTTGTTTTGATGAAGTTTGAGGTAGAAACCTGCTCGCAATGAGGCACAATGGTGCCCTTACTGCCACTATTTTTTATTTATTGTCAAAGGTTTGTGTGAAATACAACGAGGCAAAGTGTGGTTGAGTGAGTGAGTGAGTGAGTTTCATGACTGGCATCTAGTTTAATAATTACTGCACTACATTAATGCAGTAAAATGGGTTGTAGTGACATTTTTATAAGGTTAAATGACCAAATATGCTTCAGTAATGTATGTCTTGTTGTTAAAATGTTGTTTATGTGTGCAATAAAATGGTAGATAGGTCAACTGGCTGGCTTATTAAAGCTACTGAGAAAGAATATTTTGGAAGCTGGTTAAAGCAGTGTTAACTGAAAGTGAGTTATATTACACATAAAGCCTTACAGCAATATTTGATCATTTAACTATTACTGTAAAACTGTATATTCAGAAGCTGTAATATGTTATATATCTTAGCTGTTTTATACTGTATGTGAACCCCCTCATATCCGAATATGAAATTTGACATAGAAAAGGTTGAATTGGAAAAAAAGGGAGATGAGTTCTGTTTAACTAAGACAGAGAACGTTCTGCAGATTGAAAACCTTTGAGATCTCCTGTCTCTTTTTCCTCATGCTCGAGGCCTGCCACTAATGCACATATGTGCTTGTTAACAGTCTTATGTGCTTCCATAAAAAACCTTGTGCTTGGACGCCATTACAGCTAGTTATCTCAGCTGATTACCGCTTACACCTGTCTGCAGCCAAATGGTTGTACGTTTTAACATCACCACATCTTTCCCCGACGCTGCAGATTTGTCAGAGGCAGCTACAGCGCCACTGCCACCTGAGCAAAGTTTGCTGGGTGCAATTTAACTCTGGGCCTTTTGAAGGGGAGGAAGTCTGACTCCTGCTACTCTTCTATTTCACACAATTTGATTTCACACAGGTTTTCAGCCTCTAATGGTGCATACAGGGCAAAACCAAATGGCTCAATCTCCTGCTGTGACAAGGCCATGTCAACAGGTTACTACATACAGATCTGGGGCCTCATTTCCTGATAATGGACGCTCTGAGAGCTAAAGGGCTTTGAGGGGTTTATTCATTATCTTTTTGCATTACACATAGCAGCAGTTAAAGTGAGGCTAAGCCCGACATAATTAAGTGTATCTCACAGTAATTAATGCTGCTCTGTCTCCCTCTGAAAGGTGCAGAAATATTGTTTACTTGGTTTCATAATGGCTGATTTATCTGATTGTATATGTACAACAAATGGACGTAATAAAAGTGCGAACAGAAAGCGTCAGCTATTATCTTACAGTACAATACACATGCAATATTACGGCAGCCAATAGGTGACTTTATTAAAATAGAAAATATAAACTTGAAAATGAAAATGTAATTACACAATAGCATTATCATTTTCCACATACAGTATGTACGTGTTATTTGACTAAAGATGGGAATGCAATAATCCAATTTGCCTTTTCATTTTCACATACTCTTATAGTTGTTCTATGGCCATATTAAAAAGAAAATAAAAAAGCTGTTTGATATTTAATTTTCAAAAATCGTACTCCACTCTACAGTGCACAGTATTCAAATGTTAATTAAAAATGTTTAATTATAAATGCAATATAAACAATTTAACCTGATTTTCTATTTATGCAAGCAATATTTAAGTCAAAGTTTAAATGAAAATGCTATGTTCTAACAATTTGGAAATGAAAATGGCATTTGACATTTTCATTTCCAAAGACTTAACCTAAAAATGGATAATAGATACAAATATATATATATACATATATTATAATTACATCTTAATTTTCACGTTTACATTTACATTATCATCTTAATAAAGTCCCCTATGAGATTCCATACGGTGCTGTATATTGATGGGTTCTGCGTTAATAACATACTTGCCCCCAAGCAAGAAATATAATAACTTCAGATGTAGGTGTGATGATTTTTATTATTAGCTCTCTGACTAAGAGAGCTGTTAATTTCAGCTGCACATTAATCAGGTGTTGCTGTCCTACAGTGTGACTAAGAGGAGGATGAGGAGAGGAAAAAGAGATTTGAGGCTGTGCATGAGCCGAAGGATGCACAACTCATGGCTGGTTTTAATGCCCATCAGTGAGTTATTGAAATTTCCCCTTTCTGTCCCCTCTCACCACAGCATTAATCACAGAATCCACCCACTCCTTTCACCCTCGGCACTTGAAGAGTTGTTCAAAATATAATTTCATGTTTCTTTTTTAACCCTCAACGCAGTTCTTTCCAGAACTAATTTTATTCAATTGTATCTATTTTTCTGTTGATTTGTTGTTATTGTTTTAGTAGATGTGAGTTTAAATGTAGTAGTATGTTTTCCTACCTGATCCTGTGTTATTAAATAGTTGTTTCAAAACCTTCTCCATGCTTCCAGGAATTTAATCGGAGCACAGAAATAACACATTTCTTAATTTCCAGCCTAAAATATGATAAAAGCTACAGATGAGGATTTTAACGCCCTTTAGACATGAAAATGCAGTAAAATGTTGGGTTGACCTTGCATTTCACCTCTCAAACGGATGAAGCACTGCAGCAAATGTTCATCTCCTCTCTGAGCTTGTTTGGGTGAGAAAATGAGCAATCTCATACTTAAAATAGATATCTACAGCATGCAAACCAACACTCGTAAGAACGTGTTTGACATTTTATGTACACATCTCAAATGATTAGTAAATATTCATGTTCACGATTAACATACCTTAAATTCAACAGACAGATGCACGGACACGCAAATCCACATGTGGGTTTTACATGAATTGTAGCGACTTATTCATAAACAGTTTTCTCTATCTGTCTCATTTAGATGGTTAGATGTCTGAAAACATAATTTCACAGCTCATGGGGTTTTATTTCAGTGCTGCACTCGTGTTACCTCGTTTGTCATGGTTCTCACTGATCTCATTTTTCAAAATGACATCAAAACAGCGTTTTGTGCTCCGTACTAATAATCAGATCTCCAGTTGTTTGTATTGTTTTATACGCACAGTGAAATGTGCACATCATGATTGTATGTGGCGAGTATTTTGTGTGAGCGGAATCGTTCATCATAACAACAGCAATTCTGCATGAAGGTTTGTTATATCATAGGCCTTTGCATCTGAGTCGCAGGCATTCGGATAAAGTTTAATGCTTTCGTGGGCCTGTGTTTTAAAAATGTAGTGATATGAAGGAGATGGAGAGAGATAGAACGAGCAGGAGCATTAAAGGTTGAGAGATGGAGTGAGACGAGAACGGCTGCGCTGTAATCCTTGTCGTCTTGGTGGGGAAGTTCAGTGTTTGAACAGAGAGTGATGAGTCGGGGCACAAACCTCCAGGATGGATCTCTGAGATTAAAGCGCCCCGATCGCTGCTCTCACATCATACCCCCTACCATCAGGGGGGAATTCATTTACTCACACAGAAAGACGAGGGAACGGAGAGAGCAGGGGAGAACTGACAGAAAGTGCGAAGCAAAAGCCTGTCTGGAGGCTTTGTAGGAATTGAAAGCATTTGAACTCTCTGAGGGGATGTGGTTCAGCGTAGAGACGACATACCGGGGGGAGACATGGCAGCGAATATACTGCATGTATATAATTCTGTTTTGTCTTTCCCCTGTAGACAAAAAGACATTGTGATAACCCAAATACTATTGGAGAAAGAAAAAAAAACGAGCAAATGAACACGTTCAAGGCACAAAAGGGGGGCCTTTATGTAGTATCACTTCCTGGCACAGTCAAAACTTAACGTCGCTAATGGAGACGGATACAATTCAAACAATTAGCACGGAGGCTGGTACACTCAGACCTGCACTGGCTGTTCTCGAAGACACCAAGTAAGGTTAAACATGATAACCCTAGTTCTTTAAAGTACTCGTAAAAGATGCTGATAATCACCAGAGACACAAAAATGGTCCCGCACACTTACTGGTCCCCCGTCATACACTACAACATGGACGAAGGTGGGGACGGCACACACAGTGGTCTGAGCAGGTGAGAGGAAAAACAGAATGTGTACAGCAGTTGGCACCAGGCCACGGATGACGTTAGTGTCCAGGAAAGTGCTGCACAGCACACGGCACCACAGAGCTCTGTTGCACCTGCAGGTCTGCAGGTTAGCTGGACCATCTATGAGCCTATGAGGAAAGGAAGGGAGCCCTGAAAAACCTTCAAAACTGAGACACTACTGTACAGATCTTCTCCATTGATGTTTACACGAACAGGCCCAAGTGTAATACGTTTTGAGGTTTTCGTCCGGATTTATTGTTTGTTGTATTTCATTGACCAGATGCCTCGAAATTGAAAAAGATAGCTCAAAGACAAATGGTTTAAAACATCCTTCTTCTGCCATTTCAAGTGGTAGTGCTACACATCCAAACACACAACGCTAGACCAAGCCATCAACCAGGATCTTGTACTCTAACAATATTCATTTATATAATTAATTGTGATAAACAGCATTCAGTTTAAAATGAGTTTAAATTCACACATCCAAGCATTTCCTGATTTGAAGCCCCCTATCCCTATGCAGGAGGACATCGTTTGTCAATCTCTTCCAAATGTCTTTGTGACTAAATCTTGCAAAGTTGCGATGCTATCGCGGTCACAAAAGAACAACAAGGACGTAGCTGAAGTAAAAATGTCATTGAAAATGTCATTATTAATCTTTGACCCTATTGCATAAAAGATGTCCTGACCTGACTGACTTCTATAATCTGGTGTTTAGCAGGTGGATGTGTGACAGAAGGCTGTTCCACAACATGGCACCAGTGTAAAAAAAAGCAGCTTCCGGCAACATTATTTCAAGGCACTTACACGGACATACGCCGACCTTGGTGTATTAGCTATTGAGTACTGAGGAGCATACCCATTGCTATTACAGCACGTGTTGTATCTTCTGTTTTCTACCCTGAGCTGTTGGCTACTGGCACCAATACCCCTCTAAATGCATCACTACTGACATGAGTTTGAAGTGATCCATTTAATAAACACCAAACAGTATTATGTTGCATCACTTGCACTTTGTTCCTGAATTTAGTTGGCAAACCCCTTTACAAAACCAGAACAGGCACTCAAAATGACACAGTATCAATGATGACATGGAAAATGATTTAAAAAAACAACCATTAGACATGATCATAAAAATGCCATAAAATGTCAGATCTGAGTAAAGCGTGGGGTTGACCTTATATTGCACCTCTCAGACGAATGGAGCACTGCAGCTCAATTTCATCTTCTCCGAGTTAGTTTGGGTGAAAAAAGGAGCCATCTAATACTTAAAATAACTAACCGCAGCACACTCATCAACACAAAAGTGTTTGATCATACAATGTTTACACAGGTAGGAGTTTGAATCTTTACCTGTATATCTTAGCGGACACATCTTATATACAGTATGTCATATGAATATCAAATACTATTTTTCATCGTCTGCAATTTGTTCTTAAATTTAGTTGTCAAACCACCATTCCAAGCAGAAGAGGCATAAACATAATGACACAGTATCAATGATGGCACGAGAAGTTTTCTAGCACTCTTAGATAATATTTTAGCAACAACAGCCGTCCGAGAAGTTACATTTGGTTAGGTTTGGCACAACAATGACTCGATTACTTTTGCTTGGTTAAGGTTAGGACCTTTGTCTTCATGTTTAAAAGAAACCAATGTTGACTGTTGATCACTCTTAGACTCTTTTTTATTCTGGCCGATTAGACTGAGCTTGAAGTTTGGGGAAGCTATGCTATGAATTATGTGCGTTTAACAGACTCAATGTACCAATGAGAATGACTCGTCACAGTAAGAAAATCACAGGCGTTACTAACATTAACGATGGCTCTGAAGTGTCTTAAAGTGTCTCGATAAGTCATGACAGTGGGACAGTCAGTCAGCATGCACCACACCAGGAAACTGAAACTGAAGCAGCTGAATGGAATTGGAATGGAACCATTTTCATACTAACACCTCAACTTTTCCTACGGTGACGTGTCAAAATGTCCTCCGAGAAAAAGGCCTTACATGCCTGTACATGTGTATAGTACCTGTACAGGCATGTACTATTGCATGACTTTGGTGAAACCCTTAAAACCACCAAAGTCACGCCATATTACAAACTAACTAACGCTCAGGCAGTGGTAGACCAGCAACTCATTTGCATTATGATTTAAAATGACTGTTTTTGTCAATGGAGGCTGGTGGCTTTGAAGAGAATATAGATAACAGCTTCAGTTCCCGTCGTAAAGAGCTGTATGGCGGCAAGATAAAGTGGTGAAAATATTTACATATGTACTGTACTGTAGTGTCTGTTCCTCCAAACTGGAGGCGTGCCTACTGCCATCTACTGTAGGGAGGAGAAGAACGTCATACAACCCCACTTTAAACAATAGAAACCTGAGGAGCGGCACAGTGAATTTGTTAGACACTAAAAATAAGTGGATATTGGATGGTTTGGTGGTCTTATCACTGACAAAATAGCTTGTTCAGATTGGCTGTCCCAGCACACTGCCATGCAATGGGAAGGGGTAGAAGTCTATTGTGGGTGTTAGAATGGGCCCAAACCGTCTTGAGTTCTTCTTTTCATGCTGCAACCCCCTGCAATCTAGTGACCTTTCATCTCAAACCTCCCAGTTTTGGCTCACAAGAGGCTCTCCATACAACTCTGAGCTCCCTTTGTGGTTTTGAGTTAGAGCTGATTCATGAAGCCAAGGCACATTATAGAGGTGTCAGAGTACATGTGTTCACATTTATGTTGTGTAGTACATCATGCTTTTAATGAAATACATGATATAGTGAAATCATGTTAGAAGCTAGTGAATTATTCTATGAATTCTCCCAGCATGCCAGGCACAACAACCCAAAAGGCATCACTCACCCTGCCTGCCCTTTTTCTTCTGAGCAGAGATAAGAGTGAATTCTTCTGAGCTACCTACGTCAGCCCTTGTGTCTGGAGTTTGCTGGAGCAGCCTTGAACACTTGAAGGTTAAACAGTTAAAATTTCAAACTTCCCATTTTTCACATATTTGCATTCCCTATGATAAGTGGGTGATCTTATTAATGGTGCACAAAAAGGCATTGAAACTGACTGTAGTAAAACCAACACATTTTCTGAATAAAACATTAAAATATAGAGCTTTTTGTCATGTTGCAGTTAAAAAGAGGACGCAAGCACAGTACACACAACAGGCAGGTTGCAAACAAAAAGCTAGCTTTAATAAACAAAACTGAGGGAGCAGGGCAAGGCACACCAGGTTGGCATGACGGCACACCGACAAATAGCAATGGTACACACGTATGTATGTACTGTATATAATGTATAGTATATAGTATACATGTATATACTTGTATATATATATTCATATATATATTCATATACATATATATTCATATATATACTGTATATGCATATTCATATATATACTGTATTCATATATATTCATATATATATATATATATATATATACATATATTCATATATGTATAATACATTGATATATATTCATATATATAGTCATATATATACTGTATATATGACTATATATATGAATATATATGTGAAGACAGATAGTGAAACGAGACATGACACAAGGTGAGTGTTCTTACAAAGTAAAACAGGAAACAGAAAAACTAAAAGCCAGGATCATGGCACTTTTATTGCATGCAATGCAATGTGACACATCTCTGCTCGACATGTTACTTTTGCTAAAATGAACAATAACATTTTTATTGTTGTGATAACTTTCCAGAGCTGTAAGATTGTTTATTGTGCAATGTTTTGGAATCTGATAAGCATTCAAACTCATAAACCTACAACTCAAACAAGCCTTCCTGGATCATTTTACAATGTCTCAACAACACCCCCACTGACGCAAGCCCTGGCTTGCTTTAGCAAAGCTCCACTGAAGTTAGAGTGAAAAACTACCTGAAACAAGATTTAAATTAACAGCAGGGGTCAGAAATTTGGTTCCTCCAGGAACCAGTTCATTTCAGAATTTCTCATTGAGGGATTAACGCTTTTCAGGACTATATGTTTCCGATATGTTTTGATCATGTCTTTTAATTAATTCATTAATTAATTAATTTGCAGTAAAAATTATTTATGAAACTGTTTGTTTTAAGATTGCATGCCTAAGAGCAGATTTCATTTTCCCCAACAGCCTAACTGAGTTACAGCAGCTTATGTTAATACACATTTGGCAAAAAAAATACTCATATGCACAAACGCATGCTCTCTCATTGTTGCACTACAAGACGAGAGGAGTAATTGATTGATTTGTTATTCCCACATAATAAACAGCCTGCTTTAATTATAGTGTAACTGTTGTTGTTGTTGTTATGTACTGACAATATTTTTTTGTCAGCCCACTGACTGTGGCTCAGGTGGTAGAATGGTCGTCCAGAGGTTCGATCCCCAGCCCCTGCAGTCAACATGTCAAAGTGTCCTTTGACATGTTCGGTGTGTGAGTGTGTGGGAATGTTTGTCATTACTGAGCATGTGGGCCTCGTAGCCTCTGACTCTGTATGAACAGGTGAATGCTGACATGTTGTAAAGCGCTTTGAGTGCTCGCTATACAGTCCATCCACTGCCTAACGTGTGATTATAATTGTCTACACACATCAATGCTGGTCAAGTATGCTCAAGCGGTGGCATTAAAACTGTGTTTTAATTCACAGGGCACTAATCATATTTAAATAGAGTAGATTACATTATTTATCTGTTTTTTTTTTACCTGGTTACTTCATTAGATTTTATTCCAGGCCCAAGGGCTGTTCAAATAGCCTGGCAGAGAACAAGGCAGATGTGGCAAGGCAAGTTGTGGTTTGCATGCAACACATGGGGGCAGTATTAGATGTTACAAGATCATAGTTATTGTCATGTAACAGCTGTGATGGCTGATTGCCTAGCACTGGTCGGGCTAGCAGCTCTGTGAGGCTGTTCTACTGCTAAATTCTTACTCACTACTCAAAAACGCCCACAATGATTCAGTAGGCAGGATGATGTTCATCATGTTAGTTTCGCATGTTAGCATGATAACATTTGCTAATTAGCACTAATACTATACAATAATACTAATACAAATGACAAATGACAATAATACTAATACAAATGAGGCTGATGGGAATGTTATTCGTTTTGCAGGAATTCCAATACCAAAGTATGGGACAAAAAGTTCTTGACGATGACGACAGTAGATGGAAAAAATCAAGGGATCCCCAACACGATTAGGATCCATCCTCTAGGGACCATGGATGTCATGACAATCCATCAAGTAGCTAACCAAAGCTAACTCTCTTAACCAAAGTGGGGGACCAACATTGCCGTCCATGGAGCCACACTGCTAATGTACAGTAGCTAAAAGCAGCACACAAGACAGGGATAATGAACAGTTCATATTTACAACATTTTCCTCTTGTTGTATCATCTTGCTTTGCAGCTGCTTTGTTACACTCAGATATCCTTGGCCAAAGTCTCTGTTTGTCTCAGGCACATAATCCAGGAGGTTACTGCCAAAGGGGCTGCCTGTTAATGATACAGTGTCTCAATTAGATCAAGCCACTACTCCCAATTTGCCTTCTGCCTAAGCAGTGGATGAATCACAAACTCACAGAGGCAGAGCCAAAGCTAAGTTGGACAACAAGACAGTCTAGTTAGTGCCCAGGCAGGTTATGTCTGATGCCACTGCAGGGAACAGGCTGGCAGCATCTTGTTCCACCGCCTGGGCCGAACCAAACCAAACTAGAAGTTTCCGGCTCTTTTCTAATTTTCTTGTTTTTGCATCACCTCAGATGCAGCATTTTGTTTTGAGTGAGGAAGCAGTAGTGCAATAGTTAAGGAAAAAAATGCAATAATGAGCAGTGCTTGCATGCAAACTGTGACTGTTTTCAGTGAAGAGATTGTGTTGTTTTTTTCCTGATGCTGGAGACAAATTGTGTTTTAGAAGCATATTACACATACGGGTACTTTGAAAACACTCTGTGGTATAATGCCCTCAGAAGCATAAATAATTGCCCTGGTTCACTGTTTACGTTTATCGAGCTCAGCTGAGAATGAAAACACGTATGGCTGAAGGGGATAGTATGTTAGTGTGTGATCCATGGGACCCTCATATGATAACCTGCAACCAATTCAATAGACAGATGAGATGAGTCCTGGTGTAGGCATTTCTCAAACCTGTCTATTCTGTATTCTTTATTCTACGTTTGGATCGTGGGGAAACTGTATGGCAATAAAAAAATGAAAAACAAGAACATGACTACATTAAGTCCAACTTGTCTGAAGGGGACCTGGTCATAGATCACACCGTCTCACAAGCTCCTCTATCTGAGTCACAGTCAGCATGCTGGAATTCGCTCGCAGCTCTTTATTCAACCGCAGCTCAATTTCCTTTTGTGAACACACCACATATTTTGTTTGGAGCTTGCTGTTGGGTTACACAATTTCTCCAAGAACAATCCTGCCTCTGAGAAGATTAAGTGTTGTGGCCCCCACTGTGCTGCATTGACTCCGGCGTTTGGTGTATGCTGGTGTGACCTGCCATAGTGCTGAAAGGTCCACTTCTGCCTGCTTAATCAATCTCCTGTACATTTTCTTTTGAACTTAATTGACTGATTTTCCCTAGACGGGCAATTCTTGAAGGGTGAAGAGGGTGCAGTTTCACACCGCCGTTCGCTGGTCCTCATGAATTGCAATCTATTGATCATACTGCTGCAATGGGGAGGCCATATCTGGGCCAGCTGCCTTGTCAGCAGTCTCTCTGTTCGCTCTCAGAAGTAAAAACACTGAGGGAATACAACCAAGAAACAATAAGAGAAACATGAATGGGATTTCTTTTTTTTTTTTTACTTTAAATGGTCGTTTTAACTTAACTTGAAGTGCAGATGTAAGATCTTCAAGGGACATTTTGATCACTGGATTGTAGACTTCAGAGTGTCCATTAATTTAGTTTGTAAGGTGATTAACTGATCATGTGTGTGTGTGTGTGGTCTCTGATAATGTATTATAATTGATGCCATTGAAGATTCGCGTCATGGCACACCGTGACATGCTGAAAGGCCACTAGAGCCATTTAACAAACATGCAATCATCAACTGACTTCGGTATATCAACTGAAAGTTTCACTTCAGTGGTTAAGTCATTCAATCAAATTTATCCGAAAGCCCACAAAACTGTCAATGCAAGAAATGTGTGAATATTCTGTGCAAAATGGCAAAACACTTGCATCATACCGAGTCATTAATTTTGCTGGGATGTGTGTGCATAAGTAGCTGTTTTTATGTTTGAGTGATGGCTCTGGAGCAGCGGCAGTGGTTGAAGTAGTAAATAAAGTGCTAAAATACATGGTCAATATACATAAAAAGACTGACGATATGAAAGTTGTTTGAAGAAAAATGATGTGTGTTTGTGAACGTGTTTACTTGTTGGTGCATGTACTGATGACAGCTAAATTTTTCTCAGTGAACATCATTACCATCATCTCTGGAGACGTTAACTCAAAAGCAGTCTTCCTCAATAGAAGATTAATGACGATGATTTATTAAGGTAACAACAGAAACCCATGTAAGAAGATTTCCAACTTGAAATTTAATATTTCATTAACATTAAAATGTAATGACATGCAAACACTGCATTAACTAGAGTAATTTCCGTAGAAAGCAGAGTGATTCAACCATCATTCTGTAGAGTAAAGTATGAACACATGAATATCTGGCTGATTAAGTATTCTGATTATCACTGACAGCATCAAAGACATGAAAAAAACACTAATTCAAGCATTACAAAATGCTGTCCATTTAAACTTTTACATAATTTATTCAAATTTTTGCATTCACTCGTCTTCTTTAAATTGAAGTGACACTTCCAAGAGTGCCAGACGATCCTGTTTGTATTCAGCCTGGTCACATGAAAGCGTATTGCCACGATTCATGATTGCTGGGATTTATTTAAATAAAATTATTTTAAACATATACCACATGAGTTGCAGTGTGAACTTTCAAATGAAAAATAAGAACGAACACATCATCAAACTTTTGGATTAGCAAACATGCATATGAATATTTCATGCTCCTGATGAGCAGGTGGAACCTTATATGTGTGTGTCTGTATGAATGTGTGGGTGACTGGGTGAATGCTGACTTGTGTTGTAAAAGTGCTTTAAGTGGTTGCATGTATATGTGTATGTATGTATGTATGTATGTATGTATGTATGTATGTATGTATGTA
>CALSCE010010661.1:7843054-7859601 GCA_943593645.1 Bovichtus variegatus
GTATGTATGTATGTATGTATGTATGTATGTATGTATGTATGTATGTATATATGTATGTATGTATGGATGGATGTATGTATGTATGTATGCATGTATGGATGTATGGATGTATGTATGTATGTATGTATGGATGTATGTCAAATCAAATCAAGTTTATTTATATAGCCCAATATCACAAATTATACATTTGTCTCAGTGGGATTTACAGCCTGTACAGGGTACGACACCCTCCGTCCTTAGACCCTCACATCGCACAAGCAAAAACTCCCTAAAAGATACCCCACAATTAGGGGAAATATGGAAGAAACCTCAGGGAGAGCAACTGAGGAGGGATCCCTTTCCCAGGATGGACAGACGTGCAATAGGTGACGTGTGTACAGAACAAACAACATAGTTAGAAATACAGCATGGACAATCTATGCGACAGAAAACATGATACGATGGTATATAAAAAAGATGGATCCAGGGGGATGTCAAGGCTTCCTGGTGTCAGGCAGGACCAGGGCAACAGGTGCAGCCACGATTCACGGTCCAGAAGTAATCTTTAATAGTGGCAACCTGCCAGATAAGGGACACAGAAACTCCGGAGATGATGATGATGATGGTGAGTTAGTAACATGCATTTAAGGGACATGAATGCATATCAATAGAGAGGGAGAGGAGGAGAACGAGAAAGATAGGGAAGAGAGGAGAGGAGTGAGTCCCCCAACAGTCTCAGCCTATAGCAGCATAACTAGGGGCTAATCCAAGGCAAACCTGAGCCAGCCCTAACTATAAGCTTTATCAAAGAGGAAAGTCTTTAACCTGCTCTTAAATGTAGAGAGGGTGTCTGCCTCCCGAACACAAACTGGGAGCTGGTTCCACAGTAGAGGAGCTTGATAGCTGAAGGCTCTGGCTCCCATTGTACTTTTAGAAACTCTAGGAACCACAAGTAACCCTGCACTCTGGGAGCGCAATGCTCTAGTTGGTTTATAAAGTACTACGAGATCTTTAAGATAAACTGGAGCCTGACCATTAATCGCTTTGTAGGTCAGGAGAAGGATTTTGAATTCTATTCTGTATTTAACCGGGAGCCAGTGAAAAGCAGCTAATACAGGAGTAATATGATCTTGTTTCCTAGTTCTTGTCAATACTCGTGCCGCAGCATTTTGAATCAACTGAAGAGTTTTAAGGGATTTTTTGGGACAACCAGATAATAAGGAGTTGCAGTAATCCAGCCTTGAAGTAACAAATGCATGGACTAGTTTTTCTGCATCTTTTTGAGACAGGATGTGCCTTATTTTTGCAGTGTTACGCAGATGAAAAAAGGCAGATCTTGAAATTTGTTTTATGTGGGAGTTAAAAGACATATCCTGATCAAAGATAACGCCGAGATTCCTTACGGTGGTGCTGGAGGCCAAGTTAATGCCATCCAGAGTTACTATGTCGTTAGACAATACGTTTCGGAGGCGTTTGGGGCCAAGTACAATAACTTCTGTTTTGTCGGTGTTCAACATCAAAAAGTTGCAGGACATCCAATTTTTTATGTCTTTAAGACATGCTTGAAGTTTAGATAATTGATTGGTTTCATTTGGCTTGATTGCTAGATATAATTGGGTATCATCCGCATAACAATGAAAGTTTATGGAGTGGTTCCTTATAATATTGCCTAAAGGAAGCATATATAAGGTGAATAGAATAGGTCCAAGTACAGAACCTTGCGGGACACCATGACTGACTTTGGTTTGCATGGAGGATTCATCGTTAACACGTACAAATTGAGATCGCTCAGATAAATAGGATTTAAACCAGCTCAGTGCAGTTCCTGCTATGCCAATGAAATGTTCCAGTCTCTGCAGCAGAATGTCATGGTCAACAGTGTCAAAAGCAGCACTGAGGTCTAATAAGACAAGAACAGAGACAAGTCCTTTGTCTGATGCCAGTAGAAGGTCATTGGTAACTTTCACCAGTGCCGTCTCTGTGCTATGATGAACTCTAAATCCAGATTGAAAAACCTCAAATAAAGTATTGTTATGTAGAAAATCACACAACTGTTTTGCGACTGCTTTCTCAAGAATTTTAGAGAGAAAAGGAAGGTTAGATATTGGTCTATAGTTGGCTAAAACCTCTGGATCAAGACTGGGCTTTTTAAGAAGAGGTTTTATTACAGCTACTTTAAATGATTCTGGTACATAGCCAGATAATAGAGACAGGTTGATCATATTTAATAACGAGGAGTTAATTAAGGGTAAAACTTCTTTAAGCAACTTAGTTGGAATCGGGTCTAAGATACAGGTTGATGGTTTAGATGACGAAATTGTTGAATTTAGTTGGTTAAGATCGATCGGAGAAAAGCAGTCTAGATATATTTCAGGTGTTACAGTTGTTTTTAAGTTTCCTGTTTTAGAAGCTAAATCATTACCAATTGAGGAGAGTAGATTTATTTGATTAATTTGGTCTCTAATATTTAGAATTTTATGGTTAAAGAAGCTCATGAAGTCGTTGCTGCTGAGCGATATAGGAATTGAAGGCTCAGCAGAGCTGTGGCTCTCTGTCAGCCTGGCTACAGTGGTGAAAAGAAACCTGGGGTTGTTCTTATTTTCTTCTATTAATGAAGAGTAATAAGCTGCTCTGGCTTTACGGAGAGCCTTCTTATATGTTTTAAGATTATCTAGCCAGACTAAACGATATTCTTCCAATTTGGTAGATCGCCATTTCCTCTCAAGTTTTCTTGACTTTAGTTTTAGTTTGCGGGTTTGGGGGTTAAGCCACGGAGCTTGCTTTCTCGGTTTAATTATCTTCTTTTTTAGAGGAGCTATATAGTTGAGTGTCATTCGCAGTGAGGCTGCAGCACTATCAACAAAATTATTCATTTGGGAGGGACTAAAGTTATCACAGGAGTCCTCCGTTACATTGATAGTGAGACATGGTAATGAACCAAGTATCGCTGGAATCACTTCCTTAAATTTAGCTACAGCACTATCAGATAGACATCGAGCATACGATATTTTGCTTAGTGGCTTGCAGTCCAGTAGCAGGACTTCAAAAGTTATTAAAAAATGGTCTGATAAGAGAGGATTTTGTGGACAAATTAATAAATGTTCAATTTCAACACCATATGCCAGAACAAGGTCCAGAGTGTGGTTTAAACAGTGAGTTGGTTCATGTACACTCTGACTGAATCCAATTGAATCTAATAATGAGATAAACGTAATATTAAGGCTGTTATTATCAACGTCCACAAGAATATTAAAGTCACCTACAATAATTATTTTATCTGTTTTAAGGACTAAACTTGATAAAAATTCTGAGAATTCGGATAGAAAATCAGAATACGGACCAGGAGGGCGGTACACTATAACAAATAAGATTGGCTTTATTGTTTTCCATGTTGGGTTTGAAAGTGTAAGAACAAGGCTTTCAAAAGAGCTATAGTTTAGTTTAGGTTTAGGATTGATTAATAGGCTTGAGTCGAATATGGCTGCAACTCCACCACCTCGGCCTGTACCTCGAGGAACATGAGTATTTATATGACTAGGTGGAGTGGATTCATTTAGACTGACATATTCTTCATGTCTCAGCCAGGTTTCAGTGAGACAAAATAAATCAATCTGATTATCTGATATTAAATCATTTACTAAACCAGCTTTAGATGACAAAGACCTGATGTTTAAGAGTCCACATTTAATTTTTCTATTTAGTTGCACTTTTGCAGTGGTGGTGTTAATTTTTATTAGGTTTTTATGTACAACTCCTCTTCTGTTTGCTATTGATTTTATTGATTTCAGTGGTCGTGGGGCAGACACAGTCACTATGGAGATTTGAGTGGGTGACTGCCCGGATGGAAGCACAGAGAAGTGTGTAAGACTGCAACTCTGACTCCTGGCCTCAACTCCGGATTGTCATGGATGGTATGTATGTATGTATGTATGTATGTATGTATGTATGTATGTCTGTCTGTCTGTCTGTCTGTCTGTCTGTCTGTCTGTATGGATGTATGTATGGATGTATGTATGGATGTATGTATGGATGTACCGTAATTTCCGGACTATAAGCCTCTACTTTTTTCCCACACTTTGAACCTCGCGGTTTATACAATGACGCGGCTAATTTATGGATTTTTCCCGCTTTCACAAGCTTCATGTCGCCAAAAAACTGAGCACCGTCGCATAATGTGACGTAAATCGAGCGCGCTCAAACTTCCCATTCATTACGGTAATTAACTTTTTAACGAAATTTCTCGGTGTTTCATTCAGTGTACCAAATGAACCTCTAAAAACATTATGCCAACCTTCAATTGCATTATTAGTTCTTGGAATGTCTTCAGCAGCGGACATTATGAACAGCGGACATTATGAACAGCGGACATTATGAATGGTCACGATTCTGATTACGGTAGTCATTTTGTCACCCTCATCATGGCAAAGACACGGAGAAAGGCATATGATGCAGCTTTCAAGTTGAAGGCGTTTAAAAGCCTATTTATTTTTGTTCCAAGCCGTGTTTCGTTAAAGCCTGTGTAAAGTTCATTTGTTTCAATGTACCGGTAGGCACCAGCGGCTTATAGACATGTGCGGCTTATTTATGTACAAAATACATATTTTTTAAAAATTCAGTGGGTGCGGCTTATATTCAGATGCGCTGAATAGTCCGGAAATTACGGTATATATGTATGTATGTATGTATGTATGGATACATTCTTCCATGAGTATTTTATATATCAAGTTTAATACGATATTGGATTTTTCACCCCTCCACTTAGTTACATTCCACCAATGTCCAACACCACAAACTAATAGCCAACTTCAATAAATTCATAAGGCACAAACCATGGCAACAACAACTTTAAATGTCCGTGGTCGTCTGGGATACTTGCTGCGCGTTCCTGTATGTGGTTGTGTTTTGTCTATTTGCATGAATGTTCTTCATTTGCAGGGCGTTGAGCCACCCCTTTCACATTACACATTTGTTCCACTGTTAATACAAAAACATGACTCGTGCAGCTTTAAAGTCCATCGCCTTTATTTACTGTCACCAACACTGGGTTTTTAGAAAAGTGTAAACGTCAATATTCCGGTGACGCCCCTCTCACCTGGCGCAACAGGGCGAATTAGTGATTGACTGACGTTAAACTCATCAGCATTGACAGCAGGCCACTTTGCGCTCGGTTTAACCACTATTACAGGATAAACGTGGACATTTGGGTGGATTTTGTTCCATGAAAATTCAAAGGAGCTTATTTCAAGAGTCAAAGAAAAAGGATATTTGTGTGCATAGCGTGAATTTGAGCCAGAAGTGGATACATGACAAACTGGACGCGACTGCAAACTGCACAAGACGGCGGTGGAATGTTGTGAAGCTCTACAACAGGTGACTTTTGGTTGTTGTTGTTGTTGTTGTAAAGAATGCATTTAAATAACTGTAGTCTATGTGTTACCTGTTATTTTACAGTGATATTGAGTAATGAACTATATTTGTCTTGATACTCCGTCAGTGTTCAGCACTAACTTTTCATTTATTTTGTGTTGTCACTTTAGGTCAGTAAGAGCTTATATGGCTAAAATACACCGTTCACGACGTGTGTTTTCTGTGTGCGTCATGTCTGCTCATCGACCCAGCGATCAAGCTGGTCAAGCTTGTTGTTGTTTGTGGCCTTAAAGTAGATTGCATTGTTTCCATGTTTTTTTCGTGAGTTTATATGCATCTACAATTTAGCTTTGAACGCCCCCACTTTCCTGGCATCTGGACTAAAGAACACACAATGGTGGCAGTTCGCTGCTCTATGAGGTGTATACAAAGATATGGAAACAATGAGTTTCCCTGCGCTTTTAATAGTATCCTAAATATGTTCTCTATACAACCCTTGTAAGAAAATGAATAAATCCGAGGACTTTCTTGTAGGCCCCGCTCATTAGGACATTCACAGCAGCTAGGTCCTTGTGTCAATTTCCCTTTCCGTTTTCTATGCCAACAGTCTGACAGTGACTTTCCTTGGCTTGCCACAAGGAAACAAATCTGCTGTCAGTTTGACAGCATCCTATGTTCGAGAAAAGCAAAGTGAAAGGTCTGTCAGGGCCAGTCAAATTATTTCTGCTGTCTTGATGCGCTTTCTGACAGATAAGCTGTCCTTACATACTCCCCCTCCTCAACTCACCTTTGTCCTCTCCAGTCTCTGTGGGAACACTCGCAAAACGTGATTGATAGAAAGGTGCAGGCAGAAGAATAATGTCAGCACTTGTTGCCTGGCAGAGGTCTCCATCAGTGGCACAGTTAACACAGGTCCTACATCCATCGCGGAAAGACAAATGTCACACGAGTCAGCCCTCCTTGTATTTCTATTGTGCGTAGTGTTATGGAGTTCAGCCAAGTGCTGCAGACAATCGGTGAGGACAGACAGAAGCGGTGAATATAGAGGAGTTAAGTGGTGACATTTTGAAAATGCTTGTTTTGTTGAATTGGGGCACATCCAGCCTTCAAGACCCCTGTGCTGTGTCTGCAGAGACATTAACAATGTGTCAAGTTTACAGGCTGAAGTTAAAGAAAACGCATCCAGCTTGATTAGACCAGCCGAGTGGGAAAATAATTGGTAATATCAGTAAGGAGGACGTTGCCAGGACAGACTTCTAGCAATCTGGCTTCAAACGGGGTCATAAATGTAATCAGTGTTTACAGCTTTGTGGTAAAACTGCTCCTCGAGGATCCATTTGCTCTGAGTGAAGTTAACATGCCGCTGGTACTTTAAAACCATAATTCACTTTTACTAGAGCTACAAGAAGAAGAGTCATTTGTCATTTATTTATCATATGACACACATGTAAATGGATTACTTAGCCAGGCTTTAGAGTCCATTCTCTCCTGCTTCTACTCCTCCATCCCTCATCCCTCACTCCCACCGTCTTCCCTCCTGTCACCAGGGCTGTGCTCATATCCATTACATGGCTCCACTCCTGTGATAAATCTGTCTGTCAGCAAAACATCATAATCAAATTGTTCCAGAGGTCATTTAACATTGCAGAGGAGGGACTTCGCTTTAGCCCTTGGAAGATCCGGCTCAAATACAATTTATCTGTCAGAGATGAATTGTTGAATGAAACATTTACGGAGAAAATGAACTATCTTGCCGACTGAAATAGCCTTGTTATGGCCAACTGTGTCACTTAATCTACAAACTTCCATCACTGTTGTTTAGGTGCTCTTTCCTCTTCCACCCTGATTTTAAATAATAGGAAATAATGGATGAGACAGTATGTGATGACAGAACCGAGCTGGATGTGTGGAACACAAGATTAAGTTCCTTTCCCCTTAATACTGACGCCAATTCCTTCCATGTACAGATCCTAGGAACTACTTTCTCAACCGTACACTGAGATAATAGTTTATTAGGTACATCTGAATCTTGTAACATCTTTGTCACTTGAACGCTATGTGTAGTTTTGGGGCAGTTGCTGAAACAACTGATGCTGGAGCTGTTCTTGGGAGAACAGTCCTCACAAGAGACGGGGTTTGCAGAGAATACGGTTCCAACCCATTTGGATGAGTTGAATTAGTGGGCGATCCGCCGAGAGCCCCTGTGCTGACTGTGCTGACAGCTGACGTATACAGTGCCACTGCTGATTCTCAGTTGGGTCTGGATGGCCATATACAGTGTACAAAACCTATAGACTGTGAAGAAGTATGTTTTTTGTTTGTGGTCAATTTTCATCACAAAGGTTGGACACATGCTCCTATAGTGGATATTCAACCTGTGGTTTATATAAGAAGCTAACTCTTCTGCTTGTGATTCATCCAGTGTGGTAGAGATCAAGCTCAGTTATGAGCTTCAGCTGCAGAACTCCCCGCTCTTCCCTTCCCTTAGTGCTGAAAATTACAAATGAAAAAATCTCACTAATCAGGAAGCTGTACATTGCCAAGAGCATCTTAACTAATGAAAATGTTAGTGTAGACGCCATCAGGGCTTTCGACCCCATTTTCAACCACAGATATTTTCATTTGTCTGTGCAGACCATCAGGAACTCATCAGGAGCTCATATTGTATGATGATTTTGTTAACTAAATTAGCACAATGATTCCACGGCTAATTTCAAAAGTTCACCTGATAATTATTGTGTTTGGCTTTAAAAATGAAAAGGTTTTGAATTTAATCAGTGTAAAGTATTTAATACTGCAATAATTCTCTTACCATACTTAAGCATTGAGTTGGTCTATTATGGTAGTTGTATTTTCATCAGGATTGTCCTAATAAAGCGATGCATAAAGTTTACAAAGAGAATCACAAGTGTGCAATGGATGATTTTGCCTATAACAGGTGTTGGCTTAGCTATGGTTACAACACATTCCCATCTTGTTTGCTACTGTACGTTCTTGCCTACATTTGAACTCTTGCACTCTCCTTTCTAAAGTGGTGTCCCCTGTTTTCCTGTGTTTAGGGGTCATTTGCCCACATTAAAATGTTGGTTGATAACATAAAAACATGGACTGGCTGCATGGATGTATCGGTAATCTGTGTTTATTCATGCTGTAGGACAGTTCTGAATAACTTCATAAGAGAAGTACAAACTTCCAAAGAGGGCATTGTAAGTGTGGGGTACTGCAGGAACAGTTTTTCCAACATCAAGGCCCATGTCATACTTGTTTTTGAAGTGAAATAAACATTTACAAATGAATAATTGATTTCATCTGTATTATTTGGGGGGAAGGAATAAGGAAATGCGCATGCTTTGGGTTCTTCAAAGACATACCTAATGCATAAGTAATGCTTTCCACTTTCAAGTGTAAAGTCCCACTTTTGCCTCAGGTATTTCATTTCTCTGTGTTTGTATCTGCCTCTCTATTCTCCACAAACACACATCAGAATGAAATGAGGAGAGGAAATACATGGGAATGCACATCAAACACATGATCATATGACACATTAAGAATCAAATGGAACTGAGGCACGTCTCCTCATTAAAAACGTTGCAGGCTTTCCCTTTTTGGCAGATTAGTCTCAGCAGCCATCGGTCCAATACAGCAACAATGTTACCAGTAACCCACATGCTGCTCCTCTCCGGTCATGTAGAGTTATTCCACTGCAATTACAACATGTGATTACGCAAAAGCTGTCCACTCTCTTGTGGCCCAGAGCAGGTCAGCAGGTATGGGGCCATGATGGTGGAAATGCAATTCGGTTGAGGAGATTATATTCAGGCTGCTTGACCCTGCGGCGAAGCTTAGCTCTCGGTGTTGCACATCTGTTTGGACATTAACTGGCTCCAGTGGTTAAGGAATCGCTCTCGGAACAGAGCATGGCTGAGGAAAAAAATAGAATAGAGTGTGGTCTTTTCCTAATCGATGTTATCCCTAAGGCCAAACTCAGAGGTACAGGAAGCAATCAAGAAAACAATGGCAGGTACAAGAGTGATTTTGTGGGACAGCAGCTTTGCAGATGGGATGGAGGCTATTAGAGAGAGAGAGGACGGCCATCTGCGACCATGCTGGTGACAGCAGCATCAAATCTGTAATGTGTACATAACCAAGCAGGCATTTTGTGTCTTTGAATACATATTCGCTTAGATACTGTACGCATATGGCATTTTAGAGTTTCTCTAACATAAAACATGTTGTGTACTAAAACAGAAAAAAACACATTGTGCTGCTTTAAAAAGGCCTGTCTTGTCTTTCTAGTGTCTTCAATCTCCCTTTTCACATCTGCATGTTTCCTTTGAAACCTCAATTAAAACACCATGATGCAGAAAATAACTGCACAATGATTTATGACGTTATTTTCATTACTGGTATAATTGCAGGCTTGAATGTGCTGAAGAACTTCTAGTTCCTCAGTTATGTTCCTGGGGGTCCTTAATCTCAATCACCTTTTTGATTATACTTTTTTCTCCGATACATTAATAATTTAGTAGCCAAATTGTCTGATTTTGAACTAATCAGTGGTTCAGACATGTAAAACATTTACCAACAGATAAGATAAAATAATGGGGATGCACCTAAGGCCCAAAGACACTTACTGTACAAATGTTTGGAGAGTGTATAAGCCGAAATCTGTTATGTGTTGCTTTTTTCCAAATAGTCCTGAGACTTATTCAAAGGCTGCTTTTTATATTAAGGTCAAAAACACAATATATTCTAACTAAAAGGGGACCTTCGTCAAGGCCATTTCCATGAGTGAAAAATAATTTTGTTTATTCGCCGGTGATTCGCATCACCTCCAAATTAAATGTGTTCTTCCTTGGCCAATGCTACATACACCCTTCTACGAAGTTCATGAAAATCGGCCCTTCAGTTTATCTGTAATCCTGCGGACATACAAAACGAAACGGAACCAAAAACAAAACCTCCTTGGCGGAGGTAAAAAAATAAAAAATAAAAATCCTTATCTGACCATCATGGCTATAAATGCCAATACAATTTTACAGTCTACCTCTTTTTGTTTTCCCAGAAAGTGTCTCAGTCTGGGCTGTGGCGGGATGATAACATAAAGAGGGATTTTATTTTTTGATCGCTCACTTGCTTATTTTTATAGTTGCAGAGTATATTTGTGGATGTCCATTGAAATTATATTATGAAGATTTGTCAGGATTTGAAGGTCAGAAACTGGGTTTTGTTAAGTTTAGGCTGAGAGTTACGGTTATGCTTGTTAGGCATTGTAAGGAGCTAGGAAATCAATAAAGAGTCCCCACAAGCATAGCGAGACATGTTGGTGTGTGTATGTCTTTAAAAAGACTATTGGAAGAACGGTGTTCATCGGACAGTGTGTGTCAACACTGAGCACCTGCATTGACTTCTGTCACGTCAGGATTGGCTTTGGTCCTCTGGGAGTGTGCTGAGATCCACTTGGTCGATTATTTAGCTTACCAAGCCAAGCGCACATCTTGCCAACATGAGCCGTCAAGCAGAATTTATATGAGCTGTATGTCTTTGTGACAGTATCCAAAGAATCCTGTACTCTGTCAATCCCTTGTACTTTATCAATGACTTTTTGGTCCTCAGACCTTTTTTAGGTTCAAATGATAAAATAAGACACTTTCATACACTTTCACAGTTTTGTTAATGTATTAACTCGCATGGGAATATTTAACTGGGCAGCTCCACGAGGCTGTAGTCCCAGGCAACGAGCCAACAGCTTCAGAGCTATACAACCTGACGTGATTTGTTGTAAGCAGACAGCTGAAGTAACTGTGGTGCAGATGACCGGCCTGCATCAACGTCAGCTCCACGGACAGATACTTGTCACATTCTTAAATCTATAGCAACTTCTTCTCTCTTATCTTGTATCTTCAGATACAAATGAACAATTCTATTTTAAAAAGGCAGAACATCTCTTTGTGCGATAGATTTAATAAAACATTGACAGATTTTATTCTTCATGAGCTCACAGCCAGAACATTTGTCTGATTGGCAAAATTATTGTTAAATTTGGCATGTAATTATATATTTGAGTTTAGTTTACAAATTACAGACAATTTGATTAATTAGTTGATCGGCATAAAATTGATCATCAATCAAATATTTTTTATTGATTTTCACATATTGTACAATCACAATAGTACCCAATACCCCAAAATAGAAAATACATAAATAACATAAACACATTTCTGCTGGGCATTGCAGACGATAAATTAAATATAATTTCAATACAGCAAGTTGACACTAAATCAGTAGATACAATGAGGGCCTAAGGGGGGGGGTTAGCTACAATATATTAATGGAAATGAACTCTGTCTCAAAATAGGACAGAAATGGTTGCCAGACTTTATAATCCCACACAATTGATCATTGATTGATTTATTGATTTAATCATTCAAGTAAATGTTTATGTTTCCATCTTCTGAAATGTGCAAATTAGCTGTTTTTCTTGTCCAACACTATAGTAAATTGAATTGGTCGGACTAAACAAGGCATTTGATCACCTTGGGCTCCAGGAAAATGTGATGGCCATTTTTCACTGTTTTCTAGATTAATGGATAAACTGGAAAAAATGATCAATTATGAAAATAGTCGTTTGTTGCAGCCGTGTATTATATGTAATCACAATGATCTACAGGGATGTATACTGGTGGAAGTCCTGCACATTAAAATGACCCTGTAGGTGCTGAAGTCATGCGCATCCTATCATAATGTGGTGTAATGGGTTTAAAACTACAGGCCCTCGGGTCATCCCTGACCTGTGATCACACTGCTGGAACCTTTAATAGGCTGTGTTATTAGGATATATTCTTGTGGTAACATTCGCCATCATTATACTCCAGTAAAGAACAACTCTGCTCAGGACACTGTACAGGCTTGTTTATTAAAATATCTCTCCGCTCTCAGTCAGACAAATGTGTCTACAGAGAGCCCTGTAATTATGCTTGCTTTACCAATATTCAATTCAAGTCATTTTGTTGTAGATTTATGTTATACCAATAAATGAATTGGATTTTGTTGTTAAATGCAATTTCTGAATAGCAGCTACGGTATTTGCTTGAGCAGTGAGCGCTTGAGGAGAATGATTGTTTTTGGAAAATCATTCGGAAAAAATAGCAAAACTTTTTCTCAGCTCTTTAGTGGAAATTGTTTCCCGCTGAGGGTGCATGAATAAAAATGTATATTTTTTCAGGTAGTGCTCTCTGTAGGTTATTTGTCTTGGATAACAGAATTTCACTTATTTTTTGATTTTAGTTCATTTTGGGGCACCACCCTTTGAAAAGGGAAAATGTTAGCCATTTAATTTATTTAGTCTCATAAAATATACTAAACTATCATTTCAGAACTCTGAGGAATAATTACCTTTATAACTACAAGCAAAAACTATCAATGGCTGGTAAAAGTTGGCAGCGTTCACTCAACATTAAATAGAGCAGCATATAGATTTAAAAGCATTAAATTAAAAGATAATAAAAGTAAAACACAAATTATGAAATTTAACTAAATTTAGGTGGTCAGATCAAAGACTATGTATGTACATTGACAAAAGTTAAGCAGTCCTGTGCTTAGCCGTGTACTGTTGCGCTAAGTTAACGTTGCCAGTCCATGAAGGGAGCGGGGCGTGCGGCTTTGTTAGCTGGCCATCCTGTGTGTTGTGGAGCAGCCAGGCTGACGAGAGGTGTGCTTTCGATGTTGAATGATGCAGTCTGTGCTGTGTTCAAATAGTGCTGGTCAGAGGAAACCGATCGCTCCTTTGTTAGCTTGGCGCTAACTTACTTCTTTGCTCCTCTTGCTTGTAAAGTTAGCTGTAAGACTTTGGGCTGTAGCTACTTGCTCTAAACTTGTTTCCTCTCTGTTAGCGGTGTGTACTTGGCTACCCAGCAATCTTAGGCAGGCTCTTGTGTCAATGCCATATGAAAGGAGTCCGGTGCGTCTGCTCCGAGCAGACATGGTGAAGTTCAGATATCGGGTACGAGCGCGGAAAAGAGAGAAGCGGTGGACTACAGGAGAGCTAGGGTTTGGTTTACCCGGTCTGGCCCTACTGCAGGGGGTATCAGGTCACAGGAAATGATTGGAGAAAAGGGGCGAATGTTATCGTAACGGTTTACATTTCACAATAAAAGCTCAGTCCAAGTCACAATGAACAAATTCAGTTCCAATTGTACCTACATCTCCATGTCACTGACCTGCAAGACAAACAAGGCTTTCAGTTTATATTTAAATCGAATCAATGGGACAATAGAAGTATGCACACATGGTCAGAATTGAAAGTGATTGATGGTGATTGTACAGGGCAGAAGATGGTAGGGCTTATTGAACGTATTAACACAAAGCAGAGAACAGTCACCTGTCTAATACACAGGCATGTCTGCTTGTCATTGCTCTTGGACAGCATGGTTCAAATCAATCGATTCAGGGCTTTGCAGAAAACAATGGATGACCGAAAATAGTTGCAAAACATAAGCAATGCGCCGCACATTTTTAAAAGGGTGCATGGTCCGGCAGCTTGTAGAAGAAAATAGCATATTAATGACAGTGGAGAGCAGAGGATATCCCATACCACAGAGTTCTTGAATAATTTCTTCCATTTAATTTAGATGCCGTTGGCTGGAGAACAATGGTTTCTGGGTAGTTGTGAGAAAGTTTGAAAGCAGAAGTGTCACGAGCAGTGCAAGATGTCTAGGGTGAGTATTCCAGCTAGAGGCCTAATGAGGCCTGGTTCACTGGTGTCTTATCCTTATTACTCTTGGTTATAATGAGGGTCAGGTTGTTGGGCCATTCAGCCCTGATCACACTTATTAGGAACCAGAAGAGAGAGAGTTTGGGAACGAGTTTGTTCTCCGAGAGAAAAGGTTTTTAATTCTACTGCTTGTGGTTGTATTTTTTTGTCTGGATATAGGATACCCTGAATGCATCTTGTGGATTCTGTTTGATTTTGTTTTGTATCAGCAATTAACAGAGGGAAGCAACTGATGCAAAAGAAGCCTCTCATAATTACGCTAACGTCTGTTGTTTATTTCCAGCTCAGACTTTGTTACCCTATAGCGTCAGATTAAAGTGGATAAAAGAAGAAAGAGCAAAAAAAAAACAAAAACAATGAAGAGCGCTCTGCTGTTAAAAGGCCACTTGTAGTGGTTAAAACAGAATACAAACGCATACAATGTAATTAAATGACGGTGCTTGACACAATATGTCACCCCACTCCACTGCATAGGTCGTTATGGTCATTGGGAATTAATTTGGCCAGATCAGTAATGAGAATTACGGAGTATTAGAGTGTCTTACATAGATCGAAAATGATCAAAGCGAAGCAGAATTTTAAGCAAACCAGCTCACGACAGCTGAAGAAGAGACTTTTAACGGAAAATATCTTTTTTTTAAGACAAAATATGGCAAAATTATATGATGACCTTGAGGGCTGACTTTACAATGTTCTCCAACATAAGGGCTGTGCATTCAAACATCTGAATGTACATTAGCTCGTGCTCTACACTCAGCCCACACGTCCCCAGCTGTTCTCTGAAAGCTTTTATCAATGGCACTTGATCCCGAGGAAGGTAAACTAGCGGCATCGGAGAAGGACTTTGTGGTTTTGGAAGGAAGGGGGACAGATGCCGTCACTCTCAAAACAAACTCCTCCTCAGTGTGCTACCTACACATGCATCATGTTACATGTTGGAATGCTGGTGCTCACACGGGTTGAAATGGGGAAAAACAAACAACTCGGGAGACAATTTCAAGAGTGGCTTCAAATGTCTGGCCTACACGAGCATGAGGAGGAATGTGCACTTTATAGAGGGGGATGTAAAAGAGGATGGAGTGGAGAAGATGCTGGAGCTGCTTCACTTTCAAATTACAAAAGCCATCTTAAGTTCTTCATCTTCGTTTCCATTTGGGAGGAAAGGGAAAGGCATATGGTTAGGCAGCTGGCTGCCTTCACTGATATGTGGAGGTGGCAAGGAGCACCGGGTGAATTTAGGGAAGACTACTCTGGATCTTTGTCATGATGCCTTAATTACACTCTAATTACAACATATAAAAAGTTAAATGTCTCATGATGCACTGAAATAACTATCATCTACTTTCTGAAACCTGCATTAAGTGATTATTTTGCCCACCTTGGGGCAGTGGAAGGAAGCTTTACTGTACATGTTTTTACTCCATAAAGTTTATTTACACATTCAGCAAATGCAGAGCAATATTGGCTTTCATTTTGCAGTCATGTTGCTGGCCTCCTGATGGGCCTAAGTCCAATGTTTACTCGTACTCTACTTGTTTTGCTTTCCCCAAACTCCTGAGGGAAATATCTGGCTCTTTAGCTGCTAAATGCTCAGCTGTGTTCACCAGATGCTAACTTTCTCTGTCTGCTATTAGTGTAACTGGAATGTGCAGCAGGTTTATCAAAGCTTTTTGTTTGTTTGTTTCTTTCCTTTTCACCTACCTGATCTGAGATTTAAGAAGGATAAATGAAAAGATGATTTGTGCAAGGCCAAGCACTGACCGTAGCTACAGTAAATGGCTGTAACCATATTTGTGAGGTTATGCAAAAGTAGTTGTGAACCCCCCCAGTTGAGCGCTCATCTGTAGGTTTTTGTTATAAGTGGGCTTCCTTTTCAGCACAATATATAATTGGAGTTTGCTCTCAGGCAATCCAAACTCCACTCCAGCGCAGAATATAAATGCAGTGTAGTGATCATCTTATTTATTTATATATAGTTCTTTTTACATGTTTCATTTCTATACTTTTTTTTCATTTCTTTTTTACCCTGAAGTTCAGATACAACATTCAGCACATTGAAAATAAATACACAATATATGTCACAATTACCATGGTGGAAGAATCCAAAGTGAACCCAAACTATAGCAGAATGAGAATAGCTTGGTGTGGTGATTGTCTCCCAGGGTTGTATTGTGTGACCTGTGGGCTGCCTTATTGATTGAGTTTCCATTAGTGTCCCATGACTCATAGGTGTCGTGAATACTTGAGTGACGAAAGGGGAACGGGGTTTTATTTGTTAATATAAACTTGGAGATTCCTGAGCAGCCCTCACGTTTCGTTCTGGAGAGAGGCAATATGTTTTAATGTTGACTAACAAAGAGACAGAGAGGGAGGTAGGGAGGGAGACAGAGAGAGAGAGTGAGAGAGAGAGAGTGAGAGAGAGAGAGAG
>CALSCE010010661.1:7874238-7888208 GCA_943593645.1 Bovichtus variegatus
GGGTATGTAGTGTGGTGTGATTATGAATGAATATTTATTTTTATATTTATATATATATAAATGAAAATAATAATATATATATATATATATATATATTAATATTATCAGTGAAATGCATGAAAGTCATGTCATGAAAAGTCATTAAAGTGTCATTTGCAAGCGTTACAAATTAATGAGTGATGTTATGGCGGGTATGTAGTGTGGTGTGATTATGACAGATTATTTTTTCTTCATTTCACAACGTGAAAAGAGACAATAATACATTTCATACCATATAACATACACTACCGTTCTAAAGTTTGGGAATACCTGTTATATTGATGTTTTTTCGATTTTAGAAACGTGTATCATTCTCATATTATTGTATTATTTACATTTGATATAGTTTGGGCCCAAAAAGCACAATAATTTAGTGCTTTTTAAATGTCCATTTAGTCATTCAGTCGAGAATACTGTTGCAACAATTCTTTAACCAAATGACCCTTCGACTTGAATTTGTTTTCCAGTCCAGGAAAGCGTGAGTGACCCTCATTATCGAATCACAATGATACAATTTGGCCCTAAATATTTCTTTGAGCCCTCTGCAGTCTACTCAGTGGTCAGACTGTGATTCGTCAGTCCATAGTATGTTCACTTGATGTTCCCTGATCCATTTCCAACAGTGCTAACCTTCGACTAACCTCTCTTTCTGTATAAAAGTTTTCAGAGTAGCTTTGCATGAACAATTCCAGCTTGTTATAGGCTTTAGGTTGACACTGAAACGGGAACCTGTTCCTATTTAAATCTTCACACATTTTGATGCTAAGCTTCCAGTTGCATTCACCAATGACGGCTGATTTCTTCTATTTTTATTTAACTTTTGCTCAGAAGTGTCTTTGTGTCTTTCTGCCCTGTCAATTGTCAGTCTGGTTGAACCATTGTACAGCGTTTTGTTCTCCATGTACAAAACAAACCCATCATGCAAAATGACATCTATTTAAATGCACGAAAGACGAAACAAAATAGAGCTGCTGTAGTCATATCAGCCATCTGCTTTTGAATTGTAGTGTATGTTTCTCCTGAAATGGAGTCGCTATATTAACTTAAAGGGGAAAAACACAACTTAACCCCCCCCACACACACACACATTTCACTTTTTTATAATTGATTCATAAATTAGCTTATTATATAATCGATTTTTACAAATAACTTTGCAAACTGATATTGAATCTACAAATGTATAATGATTTGCTAATCACTGGTTTCATTTTATATTAGATTAAGTGAACGGCTTTATGTTCATGCAGGTTACAGCGCTCCGTAGGTCCTCCAGGTTTAGAGAGCAGGATCTATACGGAGCTTAATGAGTGTTCACAGCGCTGCACAGCAGGGGGCAAAGATTGATGGCTTTCATTGAGATAAAGGCAATCTTATTACATGGCCATTAATAAAACATCATTCATTAAGTGGAGTAATAAAGCCCCCGTCAGTATTGTTGACTTCAGCAGACACCTAATCAATACAGTCTGGGGAATTTAAAACTTCAGAGAATATTCACTGTTAATTGGAACCTTTTGCAAGTACCGAAATTCCTTGAAACGGTTATTTAGTTGTGGAGGCTTTCTACCAACGAGTGAATCTCTCCTACTCTCCTTCTGGTTTAAACTTCAGGGGGTGCTGATTATAATCGTGAGAGAGCAGGAACAAGTCACTGCAGGTATTGTTTCACAGAAGAACTGTGCTCACCGGCTTCTTTGTCTTTTTATTTTAAGCACAGGAGCTTAGTTTGGCGGTGAAGTTTAAGAAGTATATCTCAGTTCTGTCACTTCAGGCAGACTCTCAGAGGTGATCATTTCCTGCAGCAGATGAAGTGGTAAACGCAGCTTACCTAACTGCACGTGGGAGTGATGGAGGTTACCACAAGATAACATCAGAAAACATCATGGGCGGATAAAAAGGCAGATTAAGAGACTACCCATTCTACCCAAAAATAAATAATAGAATTTAGGCCCATCACTGAAATAGGTTTGTGTTGGATGGAATGGAATTTTTAAGTAGCTGAAGTGCATTTGAATTGAAGGTAATTTTATGGTTGACATAGCAATTTTTAGGCAGCGAGTGTCTGGTCTGAAGGTGACTGCGCCTCAGACGGAGAAAGAGGCTTCAGAGGATCTGCTGTTGGTCATGTCTGGACTTGCGAGTGTGTGTCAAATATATATCAGTGTGTTTGTGCATGTGTGTTTCTTTGGGGTAAAAGAGCAAGAAAAACGGAGTGAAAAGGAAAGTGAGAGCACATGGGTAAAAGCAATTATGTGTGCATGTGCACAGGACTGAAGAGAGCTGCTCTCTATAGCTCCATCACACTGGACAAAGCCTCACTAACGAACACTAACTTCTGGCTTTTGTCTTCAGTGGGAAACGTTGTAACCATCATTCATCCCCGGAACAAATGACTCTGGAGTAGTCAGGAGTATTTATCGTCTCCATCTCCGATCGGCAGTGACGGAAAAATGACACCCTGGAGGCCCCTCAAATTTTTGCCCCTTCTCTGGTGCGACGGTGTAAATGCATGTAAAGTAAATGCACTAAAAAAATACTTTTTTTAAAGTGATTTGGGCTATTCTTATAATTTCTAAACGTACATTTTTTTTTTTTTAAAATAGGGCTCCCCGGTTGCTCACCTGATAGAGCGGGCGTCCCATGTACTAAGGCTGAGTCCTTACCGCAGCGGCGTCCCCCATACTGCTCTCTCTCCCTATTTGCAGTCTTTATTCTGTACTATCAATAAAGCCAAAAATCAAAAACCTTCATCTTTAAAAGAACCATAACATACAATTAATATGCTATACTCGAAGCCACCAGACTCCAGTCAGACAACAGTCATTTTACCTCGCTGACCTTTGTAAACCTTCATCCAAATTTGACAGAAACAAATTGAAACTCAAATCTAAACCGTCTTCCCACTGTTCCAACAATCACCAACACTGGTTTGAGAGTTTGAATGATAGACTGAACGAGTTACAGATATAAAAAAGAAATAACAACAGTTTTCACTGTTTACAGTTTTCCTGTGATTATTAAAAATAAAAAAACCCCTGCATATATGCGCTGATTTAGGTAGAAAAAGGCCGTACAATTACTGCAAAAAGTCATGCTCACGTGTTCAGTGTATGATGTACAAAGGCATCCATGGACATAGTGTTGTGTCAAAAGCTCCTTGAATCAGGAACATTTTTAGATTACACTTAATCTCGCCATAATAAGCCTCTTTGTGTCAGGCTCATAGCAGATGCTGCAGTTCCATTGTCTGTGCTGAATAGATGACAAGATAAAGCCAAACGAATGAAAGCTACAGGAAGTGATGTCACAAGCGATAAGCAATAACAAGGACACCATCAGACACCGAGCTACATCATTTGTGTCTCCATCTTTTAGAAAAGACTTTCTCTTTTTTTTGTCCCTGCTCTCTTCCCTTAGCGTCTCTTATCTTACTGCAATAATTAAACCCACGAGGGAGTATTTTATGATGGACATATAAACCTATTTAAAATGGAATTAAAGATGTTATCACATGGACTGAAATAATGAAATGCTTTGGGGAATTCAAATCACTGGGCTCCCCTCTCTCTGGCGTTCTCCGCCTGAATTAAAAGGGGAAACAAGCTCTCCATGCTGAAGATTACACAAACCATTTGACTTGTTGCTCTTGGGAAGTTTGGTGTCTAATGGCCGCAGCGATGAAAGATGAATCTCTCATCGTGGCGGTATTCATCATCCATTTATGCATAAGCAAGGTGTGCTCAGGAGAAAGATGGACTCTGACATTATGCTGCAAATGATCCTTGAAATTTCTCAGGTTGAGAAGTTTTTTTCCTTTTTTTTTTTTCAACGTAATCCATTCACTTAGAGGAATAAAACGGGGCACGAAGCCCTAGGGCACGGCGAGTCTCCATTTTATTTTTTACATACTAGATCCCACATAATCAGAGCTCTCCATCCTGGCCTATTACTCCTACTGGGTCATGGTAACCCCTCATGAAACTTGGTAGCCTCTGCTCCATTACCCTCTTTCAACACTAATGACACTGAGAGTTCCTCTCTGATGCACAATAATGCAGTGCTCAGTGCTGGGAGAGGGTGGGAGGCAGTGTGCTATAGAGATAACCAGTATCTAATTAACAGGAGCACATTCAGCTCTCCTGCTCTTCCAGTGAAGGCTCAAAATAAGGGGGAGTCGTTTTTTATTGCAAGGAAGCCATGCAAGCATTAAAGACTAAAATAGGATTAGCTGTGGGTAATGAGTCCATGTGACCTTTTGGCTTTCATATTCTACAAAAGGTAGAAGATGCAACTCAAGCAGGTCTCAAGTTTGAGACTGTATACGCAGTCATATTCATAAATTTATTATGCATATTAAATGCTTCAAATACCAATTATATAAGTTTATAGGAATGAGGGAGGTGAATTAATCTACTAAAACGCACTTGATTCTATTGTCTCTACCAAGATGCAATCTGATATAAAGTAATCTGTCCACTTGGCTCCCTCGATGGTGTCTTATCCCTTATGGAGGCAATTTTCAGTGTCTCTGGGCTTCACATTTCCCCAACATTAACTGCACGATTAAAAACTCATTTCAGCTGTAATTCCACAGCTAAGCACCTTTTCCTCTCCCGTGTTAGATTCTCATAATCCTCCCCGTGACGTATGCCTCCGCTTTTTCAGAAGCCATTCCAACACGCCGCCGCACCAAATGTTTTAATTAAAAGAAGAAAAAGTTTGCTCAGGAAATAAGACACCTCTAACTAAAGTTGAGAAATGTTCTTTTTTTGAAAGCGCTGTAATTCCTGGAGAGAACTAACAAAGAGACAATGCTTTGGTTGTACAGTTCAATAAAGGGAGAGAGATTTCTGAGATGTGGCTACACAAGCAGCTCACATTCACATTGAGGAGGAGTTGACACCATTAGAGACTAAATAATGTGCTGCACTTTGCACTCAAGGACTGAGGCATCAAATATTCATGGAAACCAGTCTGCATTGGTGTTCTTTTTAAACATTCTTTTTTTTTTTTTTTGCGAGTTGACACTTTCCTCTCTTCGCTGGTTCATAATTTAGTTTGAGGTTGGGTGGCGCTCATCCTCGAGGCCTCGCTGAACACTGTTGACATTAAAAACTCCAAAGTTTACTTTGGGTTTAAAAGCACGCGTCGTGCTGTTGGGAATCTAAAAAACTGTCAGGCCCCCCTCCAGCAGCTCCAGCACATCGCCCCAGCAGACAGAGCCATCAATATCTTCGACTTCTTTCACCATCTGATATGTTGTTTATTGTCAAGTCTGGAGCATCGCTGGATCTCTCCCTTGTACGTCTGCACTTGAAGATTCATTTAACTCTCCGAGACGGTGTGAAGTGTATCGTATCATCACAGGAGCCTGAGAGACTGTGTCGGTGACCTTGGGAGTGCACTGGATCTTCTTTCTCAGTCTGTGTCAAAGTAGGGCTGGTGTGATTGGAGCGGTGATCGCGGTGGTGTGTGTGGGAGATGGGGTCGAGGCGGGGGGAGGTTTGAGGATCGTGAGGAGGGAGTTGGACAGAGTGCTGCCGCTCCATTCTTTTAGATGTCTTGGAGATTTATACTTTGGATGCTGGCTCGGCTAGCTGCAGTATTGATCCCTCCTATAGTCTATAGGTAACACATGCCCACTGTGCGCAGGAATCATACATCACTGCATTGAAAGGAGGAACAACTACCATCTCTCATAACGGAGCAGTCGACTCATTTTCAGCCTGCAGTAAAGAAAATGAGCCGGCGTGAGTGATGGCAGTCGCACTGTGCGCGCAAAGCCTACAGAAGAACTTTGCAAATCTACTCCTTAGATGTTTACACGAAGCAGTGCAATAGTTCTGTCCGTGTCAGCGAAGTGTCCGTGTCACAGCGACGTACACAATCCTCTAGCTAGCAATGGACAGATCGTGGAGATGTAGGGGAAAGAAAAAGTCATTAATCTGGCAACTTCCGTCAAAGTTCAACCCAAGTTTCAAGTCTGCAAGCTGTGTGATAGTTTTCTTGACTGCGGATGAATGATTGTAAAAGAAAATCAACAGAGATCATGTCGATCAGCGCTCAGTGAGAAATTCCGCAGTGGCGGTGCGATCGTATTAATTTTCCAGGTCATGCAGGCGTATCGATCTATGGGAAGAGTTCATCAGCAGTGACCTTCATGATTTGAGTAATACAATTAAATATGCATTATTACAGACCTTTCCAATGATTCTTATGGATGCAGAATCATTTGGGAAATGTCAGGTTCTCTCATTTCTCTATGGCTGATGACCCCTTCCCTGGCTGTGCTGGACCTGAAGGAACAAACGCAGTTGAGTGTAGGTTATGCCATTTTCCCAGTCCAAAAAGCACATTTGATCCGCTTGAA
Source organism: Bovichtus variegatus (assembly GCA_943593645.1). Lineage (NCBI taxonomy): Eukaryota > Metazoa > Chordata > Actinopteri > Perciformes > Bovichtidae > Bovichtus > Bovichtus variegatus. The sequence goes on from CALSCE010010661.1 coordinate 7,880,648, forward strand.
ACGATCAATTTGTTTGTTTGAGTAGATGAACGTTTGTTTATCCAAACGTAGATAGATTAGCGGTGGCTGTTAAATTTGATAATAGCAGAATACCCCCAATTAAATGATGCCAACAAGCTTAAAGGATTAGATATTCCTCTATTTATGTGAATTCATAAAGACATTTTCATCATCATATTACCTCTGTAGAACATCTCAAGGGGAAAATGGCGGTTATTGCCTCTTATGGCTGGGAGACTATTGGGGGCCTGAAATGTGATAAAAAGGAATAGAAAACAGAAGAAGAGAGAAGGTATGTGATGAAATAAACAAATAAGAGTAGTGACGGCAGAGGAAAGGGATGAAGCTTATCAAAGAACAGAAGTTTCCCTGTCCAGTCTATGGCAGGCTTGTGTGGTTTTGAAAAAAAATCTCTCTCGCTAGCTTTAAATTGGTCGGAAATAAGTCGGAAACCTTCAAATGCGTCCCTATCTTTGTAAAACACAGTTTCACTGGCTAAGCCTCTCCGATTTAACTTAACTTTACGTTTTTTGAGTTAATCAACAGGGTAGTAAAAGTAAACATTTTGCTATGCTATATAAATGACTTTAATAACAAAGTATGTCCAAGGTATTCAGCAAACATGCTTCAAGAATTCCCCCCGAGAAGCAGATGAGTCCTCGATGACCTTCACACACTGGGAATAAAACGCAGACATGACCGGAGTCTCCATCTGGTTCTTGTTTCTCTTAATTTCCTGCGCTGAGAGAGATGCCATCACTCATCGCAGAGATACGATCACACTGGGCACCAATGATGGTCGATTCATGAACTATTGATGAATGTCAGCTATCCACAGACGGCAGTGTTATGTTTGTCATATGGACTATTGATATACTGCGCTGAGTGCAAATTGCTCTATTTATTCGTAAAGGGGTTGCATGTGTTCTTTGATTCATAATTGATTCGATGTTAGACATACATTGCCATAACCACAAAGACAACAGAGATGATCTATACATTAGATGGACTCAATATGGAGCGACACATATGGTGCAGAGAATGTTTATGCAAATCGATTACACTGATCACGGATGAGTGGGCGGCTGCAGATACTCGCACAGAAAACAGTCGGATACTAAAAGCATCTGAAAAATAAAGTCAAGAAGAAAAAAAAGAAAGGAAAAAAAAGTGACTCATTTAATATAAAATGTCACTCAAGAAATATTGGGATATAAATGAACGCGTTATATGAACGGATATGAACAGCATCTTTTTGTATTTTTGCACTAATATTTGTCTGACTGACACAATTTGCCACAAAACATCCGAGCTCTTCTTCTTCTCAAAGACATAACTGCTGTCCAAACACAGGCATCATACGCACACTGCTGCGATCAGTGAGATCCACTCCTAATAATAGTGGTGTCAGGATCCATGATCCAGGACAAACAGTTTAGAAATCATGTAAAAGTGCTCCTTTCCTAGCAATCATGAGATTCACACAGATTATTCTTATCACGACCGGGACACCGACAGCGATGTTTACAGTAACACTTGGCTGATTGATGATACCAATGTTTTCTATTGTTGTTGTTGTTATTTCATTTTTGTTGTTCTCCTGTGCCAGGTAAACGAAAACCTCTTCATTTTAAAATGCAAACAGTTTTAAGGCACACAGCCCTTCATCAAACAACTTTCAATATAGCCTTCATTCACATGAAAAAGATTGTTTAAAAAGAAATAAAATAAAAAAATGCTTCAAAAGTCTTTTTAGCCTGCTATAAAACGATCTATACCTAAAGCCTACTAACTACTTAAGATCCCGTGAGCATCTCTGCCTTGCAGTCTATTTCTCTTCTCATCCAAGATGTGAGACTCAGAGCTGAACAGCTGCTCACTTACACTAATAATATAAATACAATTCAACATAAATATTAATAAAGTAAATTACCAACAACATAAAACCTGCACATTTGCACTTTCTTAAATATTTCCTAATCTTTCAGCAGGCCATAATTTTTGCAAAGCAACTTCCACTTTCTACATATTGAACTATTCAGGCTTCCTGACAGCAATGTTCCGAAAGAAAACACGCAATAATATTCTTACATTTTACATTTCTTCAGAAATCCAAATAAAAAGATCTTGGCATTTAGTTTACATCGTTTTGATTGTTCATAAAGATTTCCTTAAGCATACATGGAAAACAAGTTATCTTTTTACAGAACAAGCAACATGTAAGACGGTGAATTAACGCAGTGTTGGGGGGGAAAAGTTCAACTTTCCTACATTCTCACATTTCTTTAGTGCTCTCAGAAGATATATCTTGGCATTTCAGGAAAAGTAACATGTTTTTTTTTATCTTTGAATGATTTCGCCTCTGACTAATTGTCTCTCCGGCCTCTCTGCTGGAACAGCTCCAAGGTATCTTTTTGCCACTTTGCTGTGCAGTGGAAATCTCCATCACTTTTTCTTCCATGTATGCATTTGTGTTTGCTGTACAATTCCCATGAAAAAGCCACATGTGTCAAACTTCTGCCATACTCCTCCCTTGGATGTTGAAAGGTCTGCACCATTCCTTTCAGTGTTTGCTGCTGGGTGACCCTTGCGGCACTGATGAGGCTGTTCCCATAGCGACGGTTGATGCAGTAAATTGGTTCATTGGTTGTTGCCTGTCCATCACAACTGCCCAGGGCATGCATCTCAATGATGAGCCGCAATTTCATAGTTTCCACATTTCCAGTTTCGCAAAGTGGAATGTTTTTGGTAATATTGTCCAAAAAGGTGCTGGCTGAAAGAGTATAGTTGTGCTCAAAGTTTTAAAGGCGCCGGTGGCATTGCGTTGCAAGCTGTGAAGACAGTGTTCCCCTACTGCCCAATAGACGTGGTTGCTTTTTGGAGAATAGGGAGCAGAGGTATGACTTAAGAAATGGTTACATACGGCTCTGCTGAAACGTCCTTACTGGCCTCTTCAAAGGTCCCGAGAGCTCTAATGGCTTGGCTGATATGGGACCGTTCTGCCTCATTCAAGCACAAGATGTTTCTCCGAAGAAGACAAAGTACTGTTGTAACACATTGACGTTGTTCATACAGTCTAAGAACCAAACGATGGCACCCCATTCCTCCAGGTTGGACCCAAAACTGTCAGCCTTAATGGAGTCCTTCACAACTAAGTTGAGTGAGTGTGTGTGTGTGTGTGTGTGTGTGTGTGTGTGTGTGTGTGTGTGTGTGTGTGTGAGAAAGCTACAGAATGAGTTTCCAGTGGGGTTTACTGCTGAGGCCATATTGGCTGCATTGTCCGTAACAACAGCATGGACCTTGCCGGTAGTGCACCAGTCATCAGATATTTGTGTGAGTAGTTCAGATATATTGTCTGCTGTGTGCTGCTACAGCTACATGGACAGTCTCAGGAGTGCCAGCCTGCAACTGCCAATTCTGGTCAATAAAATGTCGTGACACAGTCAAATAAGCTTCAGTTGTTCACATATACACATATCACTTCTTGTTAAAACCACACTGCTTGCAGTTTCTATGGAGTCTTTCACTGTTGTTTCGACTTGCTCATATAGCTTTTGAATTTCACTAGACATTAAGGATTTCTAGGGACTTTGGATCAACCAACTTCATAAAATGACAGAAACCTGCATCCTCACCAATAAAAAAGGTTGCAAGTCAGTGACAATCATCTTGGCGAGGCTCCTTGTGATGTCTAGGCCTCTTTGGGAAGCATCTGAAAAGGGCTAAAGTTCACCGTTACAAAAGGGAAGCGGAATTCTAATAACACAGTTGTATTTATGACTTATTATTTCAGCCAAACATAGTCCCAAACAGCTCTTTAGCTTGTAATTGTCTGTCTGTGCATATGTCAATTTCCTGTTCTCTTTTACTTATAGCCAAACTCAAATGGCCTTTTATGCATTATTATAGTTGTATTGAATTGAATATTTTTTATTCCGGTTATCCTCATGTAACAATTTTGTTACTAACACAAACATTTTAAATGAGATTGTGAGGATGATATATAGTAATTTAGGGTAGACCAACGGACACGGCTAAAACATAACCCCCGCCACTTCCTTGGCAGACGTAATAACTAATAGCCTTACGGTGCAGCCAGTACCTGGATATGCTTTGCCTCTCTGAAAACTCTCCTGCAGCGTCTTTTGTTGGATTTTCTTTTCTCCCAAGGAAACGATACAAGATGTGAGCCCGTGCCCACGGATTAATCCAGTGTGGGACCGATTTAATTAAATGAGGTAACAAATTAAATCTTGTTCTATTTTTTTCTCTCCATGGCCACTCGCGAGCTCCGTACAAATGAGTAACTCGTGAGTGTTCAAGTGTCTCGTCTGCAGTATCCATCCGCCCATACCTCATTTTTACCTCATGATCCGATATTGAAGGCTGCACATGACAGTGGACAAGAAATTGACTGTTTGAATTTAGGGACCGTCTCAAAAGTGTATGCAAATTGGATAAGAGAATGAATCAGATCTTCGTCAATGCTTCTCTCATTTTCGTGTGCCCCTGTAGCTCACCTGGTAGAGTGGACGCCAATGTACAAAGGCTGAGTCCTTACCTCATTGGCCAGGGATCAAATCCTTGTTGTCCTCTCTCTCCCTTTCCTGTCTGTCTATCTGTACTATACATTGAAGGCAAAAGACACCAAAAACAAATCATACATATTGGCACTTAAGACCAGTTTGTTTTTTATCTGGACCTCCTCCGATGATATACTTCCAGTTGTGAAAGAAAATCATGCACTGTAGCCCAATGACACTTGTATTTTCTCACTTTTAAAACCCGCTGTATTTCACTCCCACTCAGACCAGTTACACAACTTTTATTTAGACTCAGTTTAAACTTACTTCTCTCCTATTTTTTTGAAGGTGGTGTTCAAATACAAATCATGTTTTATCAATCAATCAAACAATCAATTAATACTAAATAATAATAATCATTTGAAATAATCACTTAATTTAGGTACATGGCTAAAATATTATTATATTTCCTTGGCAGCTAAACCTAAAAATATATATGTAGGAAGTGTGCAAGTAATAGAAAATTGGTCAAACTCCAAAACGCCTGTATCCTACACTTCCCATAATGCAACATGACAGCATTCTTTGTTAAACCATCCCTGCCTGGTAAATGCTCACATCTTTCACACTCTACACTGGCAGTTTTTAACACAGTTTTTCTCTTGTAGTCCAAGCCGACGCTGATTGACCCCGATGATATCATCAGATTTGTTTCCAAACTTTGTAAAAGCTCCTCCAGAGCCACAGAACACATTATACACAGTTTACACAGCTGTAATTACAACCTGGATGTTGACGTGAACACTATTTACAAGTCAGAAACTGGTAATTGCGCTACCTCTGTTATGACATGAGATGTGTCCCTCATGGCTGTTTTTCAAAGTTATTCAAACACGGTGGCTCATTATTTCAGTTAAAGCTGCTCACTTTAAAAGTTACTCCCACTTCCTATTAGTTTCTTCCTCTAGCGCACACATGCATGACAAAAATGATCTTGCCTCTTGGTTGATTTAAGCTTTAAAGATTCTAATACACATTTTTCACCTGGGTGTGCGGTTTTGGAAACGATCTTTGCTGCGTTTATCTTTGTTACCGATGTGTGTGGCCGTGGGCAACTATGCCACAATTGACACATTCCAATGCTGCTATTGCTTTTCCTTGTCTTTCACCCAATGCCTGCACAAGCCCCGCAGTGACTGAGGTGATTTTGTGAAATGGACAGATGAATGAATGGATAGATATTCTTGATTATGTCCAGTGAACATAATAAGAACACTGTGTTCTACATCATCCTGCTGCAGCACCAGCACACAGAATGATCACCAGTGTGTGCAGGGAAATGATCATTTTAACGTATCATCTATATACTTAACACGCTAATAAATATGTCTAGTAGATCTGAAGAGCAAATACTCGACGATGTGACGCTTGTTTAAAGATTGGGGTGATTTTATTAACATTTATCTGGATATCGCCATTAATTGTGCAATTGTTAAAGTAATGTTTAATCATAATCACTTCAGCACTCTTCTTTGCAGGTGCAGGCTCTCTAGTATACCTAATGTTAGGAGAAAGGAACAAAAGTTCAGATTTTGTTGCAGTTACTATAAACTCATATCTACCATCAGCAGCTATTGTGCTAACTATAACTAGAGAAAAGTGAACATATTGTGCTAACTATAACTAGAGAAAAGTGAACATATTGTGCTCACTATAACTAGAGAAACGTGAACATATTGTGCTAACTATAACTAGAGAAAAGTGAACATATTGTGCTCAGTATAACTAACCAGAAGTGGTAGTCATATGCAGGCTACAAATGAAAAGATGAAAGCTAGCTAAAGTTACATGTTAACTCACCGTAGCTCGCTGGCGTAGTTTGTTGGATGGAGATAAGTGTTTTGGATTGTCTGCAGCAACAATATTTATGTCACCAGCGACGGTTCCCTGCTGCTCAAACATAAATCTCCGCAGCTGTAGGCTGTATTTGTTTCTGTCGTCTGCATGTTTTGTTTTTTTAGGTGAGTAAACGGCGCAGTGATACTATAGTAATGTTTGCAAAGCATTTTCGAAAGCGGCTCAGCGAATCATAATCAAGGACCAGAACTATCCGTTTCATGAATTGTGTTGTAAACGATTTACTTAGTTGAGTGTTTATATGCCTCTTATAAATGCTAAAGGTTAAAACAAAGTGATTTTTCCTTGACAACATTCAGCATGCGGTGCTGTTGCAGCGATTCATCATAAGGGGAGAGGTGCAGTTTACAGCTGTTTAAGATTGGCTCTGGTGTAGTAAGCAAGTGGTTGTCAAATATTTAGTGGCAATAGAGGAAAGAAATGGGAATTGTATAACATGTATAACAACACATTTGATGTACATAAAAAGCCCTGTAGCCACACAGACAGGAGATGGAGCTCATTCTAACTGTGCCTCTGTGTTTCTATACGTGTATAAGTATATGGAAATTGAAGGAGGCCACATGTTAATGCTCTGTTCTCACAAACACTCTGGGTGCGCTGTGCCCTCGTTGGCGGACGGGCAGCTGTGTATAAAACACGAGCAGTACCTCCAGGCACGCTGCCATTACCCGTCCAACAATGACATTTTTACTGTCTGTGTGTCTGTCTCTCTCTCTTTCTCTCTCTCTCTGTGTCTCTCTGTCTCTCTCTCTGTCTCTCTGTCTCTCTCTCTCTCTCTGTCTCTCTCTCTCTCTCTCTGTCTGTGTCTCTCTGTCTCTCTGTCTCTTTCTCTCTCTCTGTCTGTTTGTCTATCTGTCTGTCTGTCTCTCTGTCTGTGTGTCTCTCTCTCTGTTTGTCTGTCTCTCTGTCTGTGTGTCTCTCTCTCTCTATGTCTCTCTGTCTCTGTCTGTCTCTGTCTTTCTGTCTTTCTCTCTCTCTGTGTGTCTCTCTCTGTCTGTCTGTGTGTGTCAATCTCTCTCTCTCTGTCTGTCTGTCTGTCTGTCTGTCTGTCTGTCTGTCTGTCTGTCTGTCTGTGTGTGTGTGTGTGTGTGTGTGTGTGTGTGTGTGTGTGTGTGTGT
>CALSCE010010661.1:7888218-7906272 GCA_943593645.1 Bovichtus variegatus
GTGTGTGTGTGTGTGTGTGTGTGTGTGTGTGTGTGTGTGTGTGTGTGAGACTACCACTCTTCCCTGGGCCAGGCCTTAAATGACATGGAAATTGAGTTCTGGAGTCTCCCTATAAAACAGATGCAGCTTGGAGGAGCGAGGAAAAGACTTGCTTCACTATTTCCCTCTCTATCAGACAAACACTATGCAACATGGGAGGAGAGGTCCCTCATGTAGCAAACACTAGCTATAAAAGGGAATGAGGACTGCAAAACGAAGGTTTATTTCTCAGCTTCTTTTCCAAGGTCTCCGGGGAATTATTCTAGTATTGTTTTGGACCTGATGACTGACACCACGGACAGAAAAAGAGCCAAAACAAAAACAGAGCAAACAGGCTTGCAGCACAAACAACATTTTATTCAGAGGCAAAAATAACACGATCTCTGAGCTATGCTGTTCATTTGAGTCCATTTTTAGTACTGAGTGTTTTATATAACACAATCAAATATGCGGTAATACGGGCACTTATACAAAAATAATCATCTGCACTATTACAGCACAATGGGGATTTAATTGCTGCCGTATCTACTTGACTTCCACACCAGCCTGGCCAAACAGGATTACGGATGGAAAAACAACAAATGAAAAAAGTGTGGCCTGATTCTCCAGACTTCCCCCTTGTTGAGTGTGCGGGTTGCCTGTGGAATAACAAATGGTCTGTGTAAGACGGTATGGGACAGTGGATCACTGTTTAATATGAGAATAATGTCTGTTCAGAGTGTGACCCACTGACTTTTATAATAGAGCTGTGAAGTCTTCTGCAGAGCTCTGAGAGTTGGCATGTTAAACCGCAACTGCTGAGGTCAGTCTATTGAAATGCAATATGGAGTATGTGTATATAACCTTACTTGGAGGAGGCTAATGCTGGTTTAGGTTCAATGTGGTAATGAACCTTCGACTCACATGGTCACCAAAGATATTATCTGTTGAGTAATAATTGGCATGCAGAGGTCCAGTTTGCGGTGAGTAATGCAAAACTGGAAGTGTCGGGTCAACGCACACAGATCTACCATCGAGAGAGCTGGATATAACCAGCGCTGTATTGCAGTCCTGAGCTTAGATATACTATGTTATATTAATATCAGGTGAACACCAGCTATACTTTATGAGTCATCTGGTCACATGGTCTGGGATAGGATAATCCAGCTATATTATAACTTCATCATGCAAGAATATTGTATGTGTGAATATGTTTTTAAAAATATTTTTTTTTATTCTCCCAACAACAAAGACACAGGAATGCCGTACAGATAGGAATGATGGGATGGATACAGAGGAGGGCTGTCACAATATCACATTTTCACTACACGATTATTGTGGCCAAAATAATTCACGTAACGATATCATAGTGATGCATATAGATCTTAATTTTTTAAATAAATAATGCTGTCAGTCAAATTCATCTTTAGAGCTAGGGTAGGTAATGTATTTAAGAAAATATTATAATGTTATATTTGGTCTTTTCATCCTGACAGCAATCAATCAATCAGCAAGTGCTAGTTGGATAATTAAAAAAAATCTAGTCTACTGTTGTTGTCTTTTCTATCTTTAACTTTGTTTATTGTGAGTTTTGTCTCTTTTGTATTTGGCAAAATAATTACACTCTCTTGTGTGTGGGCTTTTGGGGAGGGAGACAAAGCGAGAACTGAAAGATACAGAAATCATTTATAAGCCGCAAGATTATTTACATGACATCATGTGTGTATTAATAACATGATATCATATTTCATTTTTTAAATATCATGGTTATTGTCAATACCTGTATATCACGACGCATCAAATCCAGGTTAACAACATAAAAAATATTGAAATAGAGAGATTAACCGTAGATGTGCACGGAGAAGAAGATGTGAATAATTGCTGTCGGGAAGCAGCCGTCTGGAGTCAGTTTGGGATATTTGTGGAAGCAGTAATACAGTAATAAAAAACAAACAGAAGGACTGAATAAGTAAATGAATAAAAGGAAATTAATGAGGGGAAAAAACATTCAATAAATCAATATGTGACCATTATAATATTCTTCTCATAGTCTTTTTCGCAGCTTCAGCTTTGTGCGTTTCTGTCAGCGTTGGTGCGTTATGTGTTTGCAGTAGTGTGTGTGTGTGTATGGTCCTGTTTGTGTATGTATACTGTATGAATGTTATTGTTTGTGTTTGTTGTGGCATTAGCTCACCGGCAACTGGAGAGAATCAAGACATTTTGAATAGTTTTCATTGAATTGTTCTAATAGTTGTTTCTTTAGGGCTGAGTTTTGTTCCAGTGTTACCCGGTCAGGTACAAGATGTAACCGCTGTGAGATGGTGAGTTGTTTTCTGTTTTTCCAATTTAGTAGAATAGTTTTCTTGCCGATAGTTTGCTGTGGTTTGTTTTTGTGATGTGTCAAGACGGATATATTGTTATATTTCTAAATGTCTCTTACCTAATTCGGTGAGGCTTGTCCTTCAAAATCTTAACCGCACACATTTGTTGTAAATTGCTTGTTAAAAACCGGGTGACTGTCCTCTGTTCATGAGTAGGTGCGCATTCGTGACATTTGGTCATTTGGGTTGACCACTTTGACACAAAGGAGACTTCCAGGTGTGTTCCAAGTTTAAAATAATTTCCTTTAACTTCTTTTCGTTCTGGAAATACAGAAACACAGGCACATCGCTGAAACGTAGCTGCAGACTGTCGGCCAGGTCTAATGAATGAGCCAACGTTAGAAGTTACTTACCAGTCCCAGAGAAACGTTGCGAGTTCAACATCAAACCTCATCGCTTCACTCGCCAAGAGCTGTATCCAGTGGTGGAAAGCCATGCCAATGTTTACCCTTCTTTTGCTTCTTTTCATATCACTTGTTTTCTTCGCCTCCAAACGTGGTTTCCTGCCAGGATCGGGTGGTTGGGATGGTGATAAAGGTCGCTTTCCAAGAGCTTCAGCCATCTTTGTGTTTACTGTGCCACTAACCGGAGGCTGCACCTTCAACGTCATTGACAAGCCCTCGGGGCGGCTCTACTTCTTCGTCCTTCCATGTTGGACTGAGGGCAAGTTGTATTACAAGACAGGAGTGGCAGGGGTGAGCTGCTTAGCATGCTCATTGCAGTATATATCTCTGCAATACAACACATAGCACAACACTGTTTTAAACAGAAATTCTGCCCATATCTTACACATTGCACCTCCTTAAAGAAAATCGGCATCGAAAATGTTCTATTTACGAAGGAAATGCATTAATCATGTTTGGTTGGCCTCAATGATGCACACAACGCATTTCTGTGAGTAGAACTTTAAACGTTTAAATAGAACATTTAATTTTTGGCTTTTTTACATGAGAACTTCACAGGGCAACTTTTGTGCAAAGTCGATTGTGGTTAAGGAGAGGTGACAACGACACACATGGCTGAGACAATACTTATACTTATACACATTCAAACTGTTTTTCAATTAGATTAAGGCATTATAATTCTTCAATCAAACAAGAGTTGTTTTCCCTCGTGCTGAAATCCAATACAACAGAATTTGAGAAAATTCTAAAGACAATAAAATTGGTAAATAAATAAAATAAATCATATGTATGGCCCATGGTATCAATCAAAAATAACCCATTACCAAGTAGTATCATATTGGCAGCCCCGTGCATGAGGCCTAATGTTTTCTCAAAAGTAATTTCTGAGATTTTGGACATTGCTTAAGAAGTCAGCGGAAGACAGCAGGTGCATACGAGGTGGTTTAGATATTCTGCCTAAACTGTTCTTGTTTAGTCTCATCTGTCTTGCCTCGTCTGACTTTGCTTTCCCCCCAAGCTTTAACATACAGGGATTTTCCTTTAACAATTCTGCCTCTCACTAAAAATAAATGATTAATTTGTTGAAGAATGACATGCCTCACTGATGGCCCAAAAAGCTTCTGCCATCTTAACAAGCCTTAATCCATCAACACAAATGCTGAGGTCGGGTGTTTAGTGGAACACATACTGTAAACAAAGCTCTTGCCAACACACAGAGAGGGAAAAAAAGGACCTCTCTATCACTGATAATGATCCTCAGCCATTTAGAAGGGCAGGAAGCAGACAGGTTGCTCCGGCAGTAAGTGAATGAATATTCTTTAAGCGCTGGAGAGTAATTCACTGGCAGGACAAGCTGCCTTCCTTGAAGACAAATGTGTGTGCATAATGCTGGGGAACATAAGCAGGCGGGGTTTTTTCCGTGGAAGGGCCTACTCTTTATTTAATGTACTCCTTGCAGATGGATTGAAGCTGTGGAGCCGAGCACAGCACCACAATTAATATTTTGATTAGAACTCTGGCAAAATAATATCCAGTGATGTATCGCCGCTGCAAGCTGATGGCTCCATACTCTCTATCGCTTTCTCCAGCCATATTGACATTCGTGATAAACTAAATGATGACGTGCCTCTGGATTCAGCATTGCTCAATAATAATATCAGAAAGGACAGGAAATACCACAATCCTCTCCCGAAACCAGCTAAATTTACAGCCGAAGAGAAAAAGTCTTGTGACCCAATATTACCTCGACTTCTCTCTCAGAAAAATCCAGCCCCCTCCTCTATGCACAGTGAGACCCTTAAATTGTGTGCAGTGGACCATTGTTTCCTGCAGGGAGTCCGGGGAGATAACTCTATGCGAGCTAACAATGTCCTCAACTGGCCGGCCATCGCTTGCTGGGAGCTCTCGGTGCAGGTGAAGCCGGAGTTGTGGTGAGCAGCTGTCAGAAAGGCCTGTAATTGGAGCCCATTGCACCATTAGTCCTGCCCATTAGGCCTGTTATGATCGCTGTCTGTCTCCGCTACACTTCTACAGTCACCGTCTCCATTTGACCCCGGGCACTCCCTCCTTACACAGGGACAGAGCTGAGACTTAACGACTCGTCACGTGTCCACCTGTGACTCTCCGGGCTGACAATCCAGCGTGACACATTCCCCCGCGCGCTGTCTGATCTGTAATGGTCACCATCCATACAGGGAATTGGAGTGTTCACCCGAGGCAAAAAAAAAAAAGAATGATTGTAGTCTGCCGTTTCTGCGCAGACTGTAAAAAGTGAAAGCCAAAGTGCCCGGAGAGAGGAAAGGTAAACGAGACTGTGTGATGGTGCGATGGGAGGAAAGTGAGCGGGATGTGGGAGGTGGGTACGGAGGAGAGTACGGACAGACATCACCGTACCACATAAACGTGTCCCCTTTATGAACTTTCCTCCAGAGGAGGAAATCAATGTCAACAATCTCAAATTTCAACAAAACCACCCAGTTACTGTGAGTGATAATCCCAAGGCTGTGCTCTGTGTTGTCCGGTTCTTTCATTTAACATTTCTGCTTATTACGTTCTCTCTCTCCAACTCTGTCAAAACAAAAATAATCTCAAGCATGACACCTGGAAATTGAATCTAATTGGAGCTAAATCCTGTTTGCGGAGCCAACGGCATATCGATTCTTTCCTCATTCTGTTCGAGTGCGGTGTTTACTGAATGTATCCCTGCCAGGAAAAACAAATGGTGAATAAGCAGGGTGTGCACCAGGGCTTGCGGATGTTGAGTTATTGTGGCAACTGCAGGCTGCACCAGGGGAAAGAGAACGCTCAGATCACTGTTGGCAGCCAGCATTGTAACAGAGCATTTTTATGCAGGCTTTCAATACCTTTGGGAGAGAACGTAGAGTTACTTTATACCTCTTAAAATGGAGTCAGAGTGGCGGTAATGTTGGCAGCATGCACAGCAGTCCCTGGAAACCTTTTTATTTTCTTCTGGTTGGAATACAGATTATTATGTTCTCTTTGCTTGAGGATTTTGATGAATTTAAGATTGTCATAATGTGACAAGCTACATTCAGGGACCGTTTTTTTAAAACTTTCTAACGGGGGGGGGGGCCAGACTGTGGAAACGATAAAACAAAATAGGAATATTAAATGAGTGAAAATGTATTAAGACTCTAATTTAAAGATGAGGGGCCAGATCAAGCGGCAACCTCCGGGGCTGAGCAGTGAAACCTACAGTATTTGAGTGTCAAAAACTGCAGTTCTTGCAGTTCCCACTCAATGCTGGCTCCAAAAGGAGTCAATCTCCATAGACCCACATGTTAAAATGTCCAACTCTACAGCAGAAATAAACATGCTTACAGCCTGACTAAAAAAACTAAAGCTAATTTCCCTTTTCATGACAACTATACGTAGGAGTGGAATTTTTATATAACTCACCCGTGATAATAATATTAAGGCTTAAAATGACAAATTATTGATTGACAGGTGGGTGCGCCTGTGGCCGGCCTCCATTCCACTGACTGCCCATTTTTAGATTAGCCTGGAGTTAGACGGTAGCGGCTGACGGAGACGCACAGCTTCACAACGGTCTTCACAAACCCATAGGTGACGTCACGGATACTACGTCCATATTTTATACAGTCTATGGCGCAGATGCATAAAACTCTGTGTAGATTCACGACTAAAACTGTGTTTACGCACAAAGGCAGAAATATGCATTTGCATTCTTTATGTGTAATTTTACCAACCGTGCGAGGTTCTCCAACCAGAACAGCTGTTATTACGTACTTCCATTCAGTGGTGGAAAGGACATTTACTCAACTATTGTACTTAAGTACAACTTTGAGGCACTTGTGTATTTGTATTCAATGCTACTTTAAACCTCTGATCAACTATATTTGAGAGGCAAATTTTTTACTTTCTACTCCACTACTACTTCAGACATCAGCCGTCAGTGGTCGTTTTGCATTTCAATGTGGTCATTCTGCAACTCTTTGTGGTCCATTTGTGTCTCTTTGTGGGGGCATTCTGTCCGAAATGTCTTTGTATTTATACACATGTTTGCCTACATGTTAACCTATCTATAAGAGGGTGTTGGAATGTGGTTTGATTAACCACAATGACCTGGAGACGGGCCCTCACAATTGACCCATGTTGGATGACCACCAAATATACAGCCTGTTAATATCCAGTGTAGATGTCATGTCTGTAAAATGTTCCAAAATGTCTGTTTTGCCTGCTTGCCAACACATTGGTTACAATATTGTGCTTTGCATACACATATATAATACAGCATATTCACAACTGTTACAGCTTTACAGTGTGATAGTTATTCACTTTTAAGGACATGCATTTAATGAAAACGTTATATAGCTATGTGGAACGAAAGATCTTTCCACTGCGTTTCACTGCGTACCAAGAAAAATTTGTCAATATTTCCCTAGTAAGTTGGATAAAGAACCTTCTGATTATTATTAGCTTCACTTAAGCATCTGTCAAGTACAAAGCAGTGTGTCTGAAGTGCAGGAGGTTTGACAAAGCCTGTGCAGATCGTGGAGTGCCGTGGGGAGTGATCGGACAGATCTTTTGCTCAGAAAGAAGAAGTTGTTTTGAGGGCGGCATTACTATATAATATACCACTAGCGAGGAAATGGGCCCGGCGAGAGGCGGCCCACGCTGGTCCCCAAG
Organism: Bovichtus variegatus; assembly: GCA_943593645.1. Lineage (NCBI taxonomy): Eukaryota > Metazoa > Chordata > Actinopteri > Perciformes > Bovichtidae > Bovichtus > Bovichtus variegatus. The sequence continues at coordinate 7,895,693 of CALSCE010010661.1, forward strand.
ACGCGTCTTTTCAGTGTCCACTAGTCCCAGTGGCACTGTCAGTCCCGACATGTCCAATCTGATGTCTCAGAATAACGGCCACCTTGTCAGCTCCGGTGAGGATTCACAGCTTTGACAATATGTCTCAGTGTCCAGTGTCACTTGAGGCACCAATTAACCACTCCTCACTCCAAATACACATATGCAGAGCACATTCACATCTGCTATGGCAGTACTTGCATGCAGTCACTTTTCACTCACACATAATTCACTCCCACCAGGCGAATGGCCACAGGCAGCTCTCCAGCGTTATTAATGGGAGATGATGGGTCTAAACTGGTAGTCGGTGAGACCTCCTCTGGACCGGTGTCCTGGCAGGGTGACCCGCTGCTTCTTGTCCCTGTTAGCCTCTTCATCCCCATGCTGAGGTCGTTATTAAGGAAATCATTGCACCCAGACCCCAGATGGTGTGTCAGGATTGCTGGCAAGTGCTGTGATTATGGAGCAGCCAGTCATTCTGGATGAGCTGGAGCCTTGTCTACAACCGTATTCCAGACAATCCTAAAATGATGCTCTGGCAGCAATACACCTTGTTGGTTAAACTATTCAAAATCCCAAATCAACTTTACTCAAGTTTACACAAGAGATGGCCTGTCAGTGTTTCTGGTCATACAGGTTGTCTTTCATTTTCTGAAAGCAGCCTCAAAATAAGTGTTTATAAATGCTCCTCCCCAAGTGGAATATGACTTGTTTGAGTCCTGACAGCAGCCCACAGCAATGCTGCTGTTTAGTAATCCCTATTGTACTAGAGATATACAAGAATTGGTTGTAATAAATAGAAGAGGAATTTGTCGAACCACTTTCGGGTCAATACTTCGCACTCAAGTCAAAATGCATCTTAACAAAATGCAGAGCTTTTTCTTTGGCCTGTAAATACAATAATATGTTGACACCTTTCGTCGGACAGCTCTAAATAGAACCAAAGATGCGCTTGTGTGTGTATACACCATATTCTTATCATACCTCCAGCTGTTAATTCGGTAAATTTCATTTCTTAATACTAGCATTTTTTGAAAATACCTGCACTATATTTTTTTTAGGTATACCTACACATGCCCACTGTTCATACTGTGTATACCTAGTCTGTATATGTTTATGTAGTATATATCTATAGAGATAGAGATATAGATAGATATGTATAGATAGATAGAGGGACATAGCTATATAGATCTACATCTCTATCCTTACCGTTTGTTCTACATGCTATATTTATTCTATATATTACTGTTCATCCCGTATGCAATACACTGCTTTTTGGTTAGATGCTAAACTGCATTTTGTTGTCTCTGTACTGAATCTAAAATCTAATCTGATATTGCATAATGTAATGGAATGGAATAACACTAGGCGCACAGAGCGTGGCTGCAGACTCGTCATCAGACTTGTCCTGATTATCCATTTCAAGCGTGTTCCTGTAAGTTAATTATCATGCTTAACTGAGATCAAGTATTACAATTAATTAAAGTAAAGTTTGAAACGTGTTCAGATTGTAAAGTATACATCATTAGTAATAATAAGCTAAAAAAATGCACCAAAAAAAGTGGTTTGATCTTTTAAGAGTGGTAGATCTGGCCACCATTCATTAGCAGAAGTCTAGAGCAGGTTTAGGTTTGGCCAGTACCCAAATCTACTTTTGTTGCAAAGGGTGTAACCACTAGATGTACAGACAGGCTGCAAAATAAAGTAAAAACGAAATGAACGAGTAGAGAAACATTATGCATAATGCAGCTGCTTCCATACAGGAAATGATGGATTACCATGTGTCTAGTTATTTTATTACTGAGAGCATTAGCCTTATTTTGTCATTGTATAAAATTGTTGTTTTAATGGCTCTTTAATAGCAATTTATTTATCTAATAATTCAAACAAATATATCCCTGTCTTTGTTCACATAGTTGCTCTTGAGAGTTTGGGGTAAATCACCACAGCCACGACCAGTTAGTACACTGACTGTCACTCTCACTTACAGTCGCAGATTTTCTTCCTTCGTGCTAATCTTTATTCTGTATCTGTCTTGCATCTGTCTCTTAGGATCAAATGTTACCATTAATATTGGAGCTGGTTTACCCATAACACAACAGAAGAATGGGCATCATGGTGACAAAAAGAAAGACATATCAAAGAAGGAGCCGCCGATGACAAAGGCAATGCATTTGATTTTCAAAGGGATGCAGATATCAGCACTTTTAAATCGCTTGACCAGGCCTGGCCTCTCCACTCTCTTACCTTTCATCTCTAGAGCTGGCCCCAGGAAAGAAATGATGGAAGGCTAATCAATATTTAAATGCATCCAGGCCTGACAAGTTCATGCTTTTATTCAGATTTGATCTGAATATTGAAAACCCTGCTTCATAAGCACCAAATACTGGTCTGAAGAAGGCCTAATGGACGATCCTCCATGCCCACATTGTAATCTGTCAGATATCTGAGGGAGGATGACGAGGCCTCTTTATCCTCCAGCACATCAATCACATGGATTCATTTTAACATTTTTAATCTAGCTCCACTTTTTGCTTCTTAAAGGGTTTGATCATAAAGAACCGTTTTAGCTTTAAAATACAGTCTTCTATCATTATTATTATATTATATATATATTAGGGGTGTCCTGACTACGAATTTACGTAGTTGAATCTGATCTCTTGCCTATCGTCTACTGTCGAATCGTAAACGTGTGGCGCTGTTTGTATCACTATAATGGAGCGGAAGAGACAGACAGACAGACAGACAGACAGACAGACAGACAGACAGGTTTCCTAGCCTGCTTGCTTTTTGTGATATATTCTTTGATTTTGAATCAGTAGACTTATGATGTTAGTATAAACGGTATTAATAATAGGATGATATTCATACCAAATAGGTGATAGGTCTATATCATTCTTTGTACAATCAGACATCCAGCACCCCCATATAGCCCGAGTGGAATGGTCTTTGCTTCATAATCACATTTTCCCGCCACTGCGACAATTCAACTGTGAGATTGGCAGTCCAAGCAGGCTCCTTAGATTGAATTGTCAAAAAGCCAACTATTCGGGGCCAGCACTAATACATTTATATAGTTTTTTTATATAATTGTTACAAAACAGTGAAAAATCTAAGATTTTCAGAGCCCAAGTTCACATCTTCAGATGTCTTGTTTGTCTGACCAATAGTCAAAATATATTCTATTCAAATTGATATAAAACAGAAAAGAAGGTTGAGCTGAAACAGCAGATTGTGTGGCATTTTTCTTTGTTAAATGACTTCATCAATTCATGCATGCACATGTAGACAATTTGGACATAATAACAAAAATAAAAGGCAACAAAACAAATCAATTAATTAAGTAATCTTTTCAGCTGAAACTGAGATGTGTATATATACAAACAGCGTATCCCAAATTGTGTTTTTTAAAACCATGATATTATTAAATAGACTGTGACTAAATGTTTCATCCTAACTAGAGCCTTGTCGGTCTATCAACGCGTTATGTAAATAATTGTAGAAAAGGAGCATAATGTCCTGTACAGATTTACTTTTTTGTTGAAAATGTTGATAGATAGTGAAGAAGTTGTATATCGAGTTTCATGCTGAACAAGTAGACATTTCTCTGTCTCATGTGAGAAGCACCTGGGACGTGACCCATAGGTTTCCAAAGGAACTTTATCAAGTTTGGATTTGGGTTTACCATCATTCTCAGTTGCTGGAGCTGAGCAGGTGTCCGCCTTCACCGCTGAGTTTGATAGGTTGCAACAGCTGTCAGTCAAGCAGACATGACCCCGAGCGTACCTCTCTTTGAGCCACAATATCTCCCCAATGAGAAAAAAACACATTAAGAAGTGAAAATAGGTCTAAGTTCTTAATTTAAAGGTAGATATTGGAGGCTTCTAAATAATTTGAGTATTTTGTTTACTCCAAAATACTCTGTTCCAGTACACGTTAAGTGCCATGTACATGCATCCAAGCTTGTTTGTTTTGACTAGATTACCATCTATTTAAATGTTCCTCCTTTCATCCCCCTTTAACTGAATTCACCTTCTTAGCTCCTGTCGTCAGGCTTTTTGCAAAATTGGCAGCCTGTGCATCAGTGGCGCTTCACAGAGAGCTGCAGCTGTAGACTAAAAGCTGCATTTGCCATGCATGTTTCGTCATCTCCATTTGCTGCTTAAGTCCTGTAAAAAGATTCATTTTGTAATATTTGTTGAGCAAAAAATATAAAGGAATTTGCCTCTTGCTCAAGTACACTAATTCAATAAGTAATTATGCATATTATGTTTTAAAAGATGCATGAGGATCATGAGAAATGGAGGCACAATATGCGTTGATTCTGTATTGTCGCCACAGTCAGTGGCACTTTGCATAACTAACTAACAAGCTAAAAGCACAACCACGAGTCGGTTTAGCTCCTTCAGCTGTCCTCATAGCGCTCTACCCATAGCATTGTGGGATTGTTATTATGAACCAGGAGCCAGAAGGACATGAATGTATGAAACAATGAGGAGGATTTAGATTTTCCATCTGCTAACTCCCACTTCAGCAAGTTTAGTGCAGCAGGCTCCTCTTTCCAGAAAAGCCCAGTTGTGAAGGAGGTAAACAACGCAAGGCGGCAGCAGTTGGGTTTACCTGGAGGAAAGCCACCCGAGAGACAAAACTAGACGGTAATTTGATTTCAGCACATGTTGTTAATAAAGGCCTTATGCTTCTCTCTGCTGCTATGATTTCATTTAGACGCATAATGCTGAACATTAATATCAATACATACACTATTGATTTTTCCTCTCTGCCTGCTTTGAAAGAGAGGGAGTTTTAGAGCAGAGAAAGGGGGGATTCAATTGCACAGAATTTAATTTGGTGGTTTCATGTCAGCATTGATATCCTGAAATTCAGACTTGTCTGAAACCCTGTTCAGTATCCTTGCTTGACCCCCATCCTCTGATTTCTTGTCCTCCGGGAGAGATGCATTACTCCGAAGGAAGGAGAGAAGCTCTGCGCTCTCTCTTTCCTCTCCCTTTTACAAATGATTTGCAACCCTTACCCACAGAACCACAGAGGGTCTCTGAAGGGGCAGTGTTGCAGCATTTCTATTGAGAGAGAGAAAAGGCCAAGAATGTGGGTGTTCAATGGAAATCCAACATCCAGAGTTTCCTTTGGGCTTAACAAAGGGCATCAGTTGAGCAAAGGTGGTTTGTGCGATTGTTTTGGTAATAAAACATCATCCTTTGCTGGAAGATCAGAGTTCACTTGCTTCAGAGTATTTACACTGAATACTACCACTGAAGAATATTAAGTGGTGGTGGGAAGTAGTGTAGTCGGAAATAAAAACTAATTGAGATTGATGTTGAGGGGGAAGCTGTCACCTCATTCATCAGAGAACAAACTTAATCCTGATACATTCCTCTGACTGTGTAATCGGTTAATTGGGTACAATTATAATTAATGGGTGCACTCAACAAAGAATATTAAAGAACAGATGTTTACTCAACATAAGTCAATAGTCGCAGAAACCTTCAATTATGGCCCCCCTGTGGGGGACAAAGATGGAGAAATAATCTGGGCCAATTGACAGTAGATTGAATTGATTACCTTATTATAAGGAAGCCTGGTTATTATTGCCATAACTCACTGCCGATTAGCAATCTTTTGCGATGCAGAAAGAGACGGCATAAACGCGATCAAGACCCAGTCACATGACCAGCCCATATTCATCTTGTATACTTGATTAGGTCAGATGTACAGAGAAAGTCGGGCAGGGAAGAGAGTGGGTATCAATTTTGCAATATGAAAATGATTTCCATAGACACCCCTGGGTGGTGAGAGGCTAGTGCGCAAGAAACCTGATTGCATACCATTAATCATGACTAAACAGTCTATCGTTGCAGTTTAACATTCATGCACAGACGAACCCCACAGCTGAGTATTTATTAGGAACTGACTTCTTGTGTGCTTTCAAAAAAAGGGGAATAATAGCTCGTGTTCATTTTGTCATCTTGTCATTTTTTCCTTGTTAACCTCATCCTGTTTTTCTTTAGTCAAGTATTAGTTGACTTAAAGTCTAGGCATTTTAGACAATCCTCACTATTTGAGTACAGTACAGTAACCTGTTGACATTTTAGTCTTTTAGTTATCAGAATAAATTGAACATTCCAGTCAGTCTTGTCTAAATATCACCTTGTTTCCCTCTTGTTGTCATTGTAAACTTAAACTTAAGTAAGCAAGTTACTCCGAGTCCTCCTGACTGTGCTCATTGTTTGCTGCCGCTGTAGTTCTGATATGAAAAACAAATGGCCTATAATATTTTGTCTACACGTTTTTGTCAACGAAAATAATGAGAGATTTTGGTAAAGGTTTTATTTTTTTAACTACATTTCAGTCTCGTCAACAGTATTGCATGTTGATATAGCCACGGTTGTTGTTCAATGACGTCTTAGTCATGGAAAAAAAGGTTGTTGACGAGCATATTTAGTCATAGTTTAACAAAAAAAAAAACGAGTCAGAATATTCCACTATCAACATTGAAAGGAGTGTTTGCAGATTTAGCAGCAGTATGAGTTCAGACAGTTGACATATTGCGAGCGCGCCTTGATTTGTGTGCCGCATGCTGCCCCCCCCCCCGTGCTCTTCCTGCATGATGGGGGCTTCACATCTGAACTTCCGTCCTGTCAATTGTGCGTTGGATGCATTCTTCTGACAGCTCTCTCGCTTTACTTTGCACCCCCACCTTCCCTCTCCAGCCCTCCATTTCACACCACAGAGGTCAGGGATTCTGTGTGTGTTGTTGTGTGGAGTAGTGTGCAAGGAGCAGAGAAAAAGAGCTGAAGCGTGTATGGGGAGAAGCTGTCTACCTTCTCAGCCCGTGGTGTTGTCAGGTCTGTGGTGTTAAAGAACTCCGACAGTATGTCCCCTACCTCACCTTGCTGCAAACAGGGCCTGATATCAGCTTTCATCCATGGTACAAGTGTGTGAGAAGTGTGTGCGCGTGCCCATTGAAGTGTAACAAGTTAGTTCTTTTCTCTACGTGTTTCTACGTGTGTGTACAGTACGTGCGTGTCTTCCCTGCTCTGTACTGATGGACTGTTCAATATTTATCTTCGGTGTGTGGAGACCGACTTGAAGATGACTTGAGGATTAATGCCATCCTCAAGCAGAATACAACATGTCAGATTTTCAAACCATCTCTCCCTCCTGGTGACCAGATGTGATGATTTTCTTGAAGGAGGGTGAATGTATTGACCTTAAACCAAAAGGAGGACTGGAAGCTCACTGCTGCAGATTACACAAACACATGGCAAGCTTTTTGGAGCCTACCTTCATTTCTCTTTCTGCACATAATGTATGTGATTCCATGAAGCAGTAAGACAAGTAAGGGCATTGTCATTGAAGTTTTTTAAATACTTAAATTAATCTTAATTATTTTAGAAAAAGCAAGACCCAAAGACTATCTTTGTACCCCTGATTTCTTTTATAAATATCTGAAGAAGAGCGACTTTTCCTAATCTGATCTACCGTGCAGTCAGAGATGCAGTGATGCACAAACCCATCTAAACCGCAGCTTTCGTCTCTATATCTTTTGATTTTAGAACTGTGTGTTTCGCACAGACCTAGCAAATCGTCATCTTTGATTTACTATTTTCCTACGGTTTTTTTTAGACCAAAAGATTAATCAATTCATCTATACATTTTAGCAGATTAATCGGTAATCTAAATAATGAGTTTAAACTTTTACTTGAACTATGTAGTAAAATAAGAATAAACGTTGTAAGGATCTTCTCTTGTAAAGGATAAACATAAAAACTAAGTGGCACTTGGAAAGTGCAGACCTCTGCCAAGGTCAATGGTGCATTCACGTGTCGTCATGTGGAAACAACATGGATGCCACAAAGAAGATGTGTTGTGTTTTGTCAGAGACATTAACCAAACGTCTACTTTGGTCCGGCATATTTTTGCATAATATGACGTCAACTCAGCAGCTCGTGTAACAACATTTTCGCCAACGTTCCCACTTGTGGGAGCGTTGATCTGAATTTTCTCAATCGGAAAATATTTTTTCAAATAATTCCGACACCGCATGAATGCAGCACAAATGCCCTATCTCGCAAAGTTAATCGCTGAGAAATAGTTTGTGTATCCCCCCGTGATTCAGATCGGCTGCAAAACCTAATGGGTTCTTTCTTGGCCCATGATACACACTTTGATCAATTGAATGAAAATCGGGCATTAGTTTTCGGTGTAATTATCACTTGCTAGAGGTCATAGATCATACCTGTTTTCATTTAGCTGTTCATCACTGTACAGATCAAAAACCTTTTTTTATTGTAAATCCAGTATAACATTGTAAGCTTCATTATGCATATTCGTCCACTCACCTGCCACTAACCTTCCCCAACACCAGCTGCTGTCCTTTGAAGTCCCAGTAATAGCCTCCTCCTGACCTGACATAGATCTGCATACACCAGTTCATTTGTCCCTCATACATCCTGCTCAAACTCCCCAGCACTCGTCTCCATGTTTGAGCACCTACCTGCCTGTCCCGTCCCAGGCTGCTGCCTGACATCCAGCAAACCGGGCCTGACAGGTGGCCAGGCAGTGTCACAGGCTCACCGCAGAGAGCACCGCCTGTCTCCACTCATTTCCTCCTCTCTGCTACCCTGACCTGAACCCCAGCCCTCTAAACCTCAGCCCACTCCACCCACCTTCCTGCTGGGGGAACATCATGCCAAACATGGAGGCTTTCTTTTTTTCTTTTTTTACAGGCAAAACTGTTTAAAGAAGGCTTTCCTCCCCTCTGCCGGTTTTTGTCTTCACACATGTGATTGTGCGTGAAGGCGAAGATTGAATTATGGAATAAACCTCTCAAGGTGTAACCGATAAAAAAAAGTGCTGAAGGTAGTCAAGGTGATGCTCTTTTTTTTTTTTAGAGATACTTTACTGCCTTCTTTGACATTTCAACATTCATCAAAAAATCCTTTGTTGCAATAGACACAACAAGAGAAAGTGCTTGTTTAACCGCTACTCATTTGCAGCAAAATCCATTATAAATACGCTAAAGATATGTTGAAGACAGAGTTCCATTTTTAAATCGTGATCTCTTGCAGGAGGAGAGTGTCTTGTGAAGCCGAAGCCGTGGGTTGTCTAAAAGAGAACTGTTAGTCTTATCAAAGCACGCAGGCCCCTCAGATGATCCACTGCACGGCATCTCCGCTCTCATCCATTCAATTCTGCCTTTTCACTGCGATACGTTCCTCTGCATCTCTTTTGTTTTTTGTTTTTTTTTTAGCTCTGGAACGAGACACTTCCCTCAGTCTCAACTGTAATTGGTTTTCATGTAAATTGAAGTCGGTCAGGAGATCAGCAGATTACCGCTGCATTCTTTTCCTCGTACTCGCAAACACACAAGTACATATGCATACAAATACACACGCATACAAATACACACACATGCATATCAAAACAAAGAGACAGTGTGTCACCTTCTCTCACGCACATGCACACGCACACGCACACACATACACACACACATGCATTAACCAGAGACGGTTGCCATGGAAGTCTTCCTAATGAGGGCTGAGACGACAGACATTATAATGCATGCAGGTCCCAGGAAATTGTTCCATCTCAAGACATAAAAAAAACCCCATCGGCTCTTTGTGTCCGAGAGCGACAGTTAAATGTCTCTAAATCAGCCTTACAGTAATTTGATGTTTGATCTTCCTCACCCCTAAAACATAATGGCCTTGAATATGTGATCCTGTCCATTCAGAGCAGGATGAGAGTCTCTTGACGGCTCAGTGTGCACAAAGGTGTGCTGTTAGCAGGGACATTCACATCGCCATGAACAAGATGGATGCGGTGCAGTTGGCACCCTTTAAAGGAGGAGAGATGTCTTTTTCTCCCACCAAGCACTTTTCAGATGCATCAGTTTTAAAAGCACCTTTTCACAATGTGTCCATTTCAGCAATATAAAATAACACTTGGCCTAATGTAAGGCTCGACCCCCCCTCCCACACCATTTCCATTGGGCCATAGCCATTATTTCAGTGCATCCTCCAAAATAAGACACATCAGAGTAAAGACATACAGAATTTGATGTCAGAGCGATTTCTAATTGCATTTTTACATTGAGGCTCCAGGGAAGAGAGGGTGACCCTGCTAATGGAAGAACTCATCAGTATCTGCCAGGGTAATTAGCCGAATTAGCCAATCCCCTCATCTCTAAGGTGACCCCGGTGTTGGGGTGAGCTTTTGACGTGCAGAGAATCTCCACCACAATTACTGACTTCCATCAGGGCCGTACCTGTTGGCCCTAATGCTTTGTTTATTCCATACCGTCTGCATGCAATGAGGCCGAACAGCTTTTAAGCTCAAGGTAGATGTCATGACATCCGGATGCATTACACAGTAATGCTTTGACGAGTAAATGAATGGCATCTTTTTAATGCATTGTAAGTACTTAGCTGAGTAATAATCTTTTTTTTTTTTATTCAATGTTTAACAAAATACAGCAGTAACAGTTGATTTAGCAATTGCTATGTATGGCTCCGGGGTGTGTGTGTGTGTGTGTGTGTGTG
>CALSCE010010661.1:7906282-7917949 GCA_943593645.1 Bovichtus variegatus
GCATGTCTCATTTTTATGAAAAACTAGTGGTTACAGCATTAATGCTTTCCCTTCTCTTCCATCTTTATTATTCAGTAGCCCTCAGTACATTAAAGGGCATATGAAATATTGCCTTTTTTCCCCCCCGCTATTACTGTTCTCTAACTCCAACCTTTTCCATCCATTGTTGCTTACACATTTCACCGCCGCCTTCGTCTCCATCTCGCCAAGAGAATATTTAACCTTGGCGAGGCTCAGGGAGCAGATGGTGGGCCCTTATGTGTGTCCGGCATCATCCACAGCTAATGAAGTGATGTCTCTATAAACACCTGACAGTGGGTCAAACCAGCCTGGATATGAAGATTGCCAGTTCTGGCTGCACAGAGCAGGAAAATACGCCCGGTTCCTTACTGAAGCCACATTGTTGTGCCAGCACGCGAACCAATCGTCCCAAATTAGCACAGCCCTGCCTACTGCTGCACCTGCAACCTCACACACTAACGAGTGTGGGCTGTCCACTAACAACACAGACACATTCAACATTACAGACACGCACATTAAGTTCTGGATGGATATATCACACGGAATATAAAATAGATTTTCCTTAATGCTTGAATTTCAGTTTGAAACAGTGTTGTTGTCTTGTATACATAGACTAGAGACCGACATAGCATATGTTTTTTTTCACACAGGCATTTTGACATGTAGCAGGAGTATCAGGTGTAATTAATAATGCTGACTACATTTACTTGCACAAAATATTCAGTTTTTGCCCCCATCCTGAAAAAAAAGACAATATTCCTACTAAGCTGTTTACATGGCTAATAAAAAGGAATATTCCACTAATATTCCCGTTTATATGCAGCTGTGCATACGCCAATAAATGTGAAACTCCGTCTTTCATTCCTTCAACCAACATCTCGAAAAGGTCGGATTTGCAATATATGTGCATATTCCAAAAACCTGTTGATATCCAAGTCTTGATAATGTTTAAAAGTTGTAGTGTTTCACCTTCCAACAAGAAATGTGGGTTTTTCTTTTGGGCATGCATGTCTGCCTCAGCCTTGCACACTGTTGGCTCGTTGGTTTGTGTACAACGAGCTGGCCATAAACAGGCAAGAGGCCGTGTGTCACAAACTGCGATTTAAAAACCCCAATTGAGAAGCATATTCCGAATGCGCTGTATACGCGTCCAAAGAATGATCCTAAAACCCGAATAATATCTGCATATCCCACGTCTTTATCGGAAAATGCTACATTCGTAATAAGTCCTAATTTGGAATATCCAAACGGAATATGCTGTTTACGTGACGCATATCAAATTCTGAATATTGCCATACCATATTTGGAATAGGCCTACTAGCGAAATATTAGTGTGTAACACAGTCAATGGCTGCACTCATGTCATAGCGTTTAAACCGTCAGCCACCTTGTCGACTTCTAATTACGAGTCGGAGATTTTGGGAATTTCTGACGTATCTGATGTCTCCCACTCGTTTAACTTGACCTCGACCTCTGCTGGAGGAGCGGAGCAGAATGAAAGCCAGAAAACAGGAACTGCGGGCTGCGGGGAGACGGCTGCTGGCCCGCTGAGCTGGGGAGCTCGCCTCCTGGCCGCACAGGTGTCGCCTCACCGCGGTGTGCCCGGCTCAACAGGCGCGTCATCCACATCCCAGTTAGTTGGTTATTTAAGGGTTACACTACTCATAGGAAGTACTTTTGTGACTTTTACGCACCTGAAAGAATAAATGAATGAGTTTTCTGGCCCTCAGTTGCTAGATAACTGCTAATTCAAGAAGCAGCTCGCAAAGCCAATCATTGTCCTGCCTTTTAACATTCAAACATAAATGTATATGAAAGTGTGAGCTAGATAATAAACATAGAACAAATAAACACACTTGCTGTCTCACATTAACATAATAATATGAATGAATGCAATGACCTATTTTTAAGTAATTGCATTCCTTTTAAAAAAGTGTATAAAACTACAGATCTACAAATGCACTTTCAATCCACAAATAAAAGCTGGACTCACCAATGCCTGTTCGTGGAATTTGTTTGTGTATTTGCAGATCCGTTTTATATTTGTAAAAATATTTTTGGGAATTCACAAATCTTTTTTTGCACTTGTGGAAGGTGTTTTACATTTACAGATTAAACATTTACACACGGATTGTTGATCTGTTCACACAAATAATATTTAGACAAATCTATCCCCATACAGTGCATTGTGGCATTGTAAGAAAATAATAAATGTTCATTGCAATTGTCGACATCTTTACATTTTTAGAACTATATAGTGCATATTTCTTTAGGAGAGTTCTGTATAGGTTAGTTTCAGTCCGTCCGTCGAAACAGTGTGTCTGCTTGAGTTAAAAGGGAAACAAGTGGAAAGACTCTCCTGATTGAAGACATTGTAAAAGTTGACGGACAGAATCATCTGCCAAGAGGCCAAGATGACATCCAGCGTCTCAGCCCAAAAAGACAGTATGAAAAATTCCTTCTGTGACTGTTAAAACTGACTGCTTCCAACAACTTGACAGGAGAGAGTGAGAGTATGTGATTTAAGAGAAACAGAATCGGGCATGCTACCGCAGCACTCGGAAAAACATACAGTACTTGAACAGGCAACACAGGTGAGATTAATGCTGTATTTACTGATGAGTTTGTGAAATGCCTCTTTGGTAAACTTCCCCAACTCCAAGAAAGAACGGGGCAAAGCCAAAAACCCGACACACTGCCAAAGTAAGAATTGCTAGCAACGCTGCTAAAATTAGCCTGTCCATTACTCAAGTGAGCTTTGGTAAGCTTTTGAGATGGCAAAGTGTTTATTTATTTCACTTTTATTAATTGGCTGTACTTTCTTTCAGGCAGACACTAATTGTACACTCACACATGTGTTTTCGCTTGATTAGACCTCTTCTCAGAACTGTGCTGGCTCAGGGCTGTTTTCTTACTTTGTAAAATACAACCGTCTTGTAGTGACAACAGCAGACATTTGACCTGTGTTTCGAAAGCACAGGTCAAACTCATTTTGGTAACGATGGGTCAGTTCCATTAAGTGTCCCAGTCAGCCACGACCGTGAGCCAGCAGGCACTAATACCCGCACAATACCCGCACCCTGGAAGTAGTTCGCTTAAAAGGAATGTAATGTAATCCATTACACCTGTGCTTTCCTACTGTGACGAGCCAAAATGTCAGCTATGAAAACGGTCTATACGGCTACAGCAAGCCTGAAGTCCTGTTAGCTTGTGCCACTCAAGTAAATACAGAGCCACGGCACGTCTACAACGCACTAACTAAGGATTAGCCTACATGGGTTGGGTTTTAATTAATTCGAAGAAGTTACGTTTTGAAGCCCAGACACACCAAACAGACTTCAAAGAACAAGTGGCGACTGTCGCATCGTCTCACGCTGCCTGCGTATTGGCCAAAAAGTAACTTGTATGTTCTGCGCCCGCGTGAGAGGAAATAACCCTCTATAACAGCAGGCGGCGTAGTCTGTATTCGTCATTAGAAAAGGGAAACCAGTAGACCTATGACTGTAAAGATACAACCGTTGCTATGATACACACAATAAAACAAAGCAACATTATCACACAGCTCTCCACTTCTCTTCACTCCAGATGGCCGTGTCAGGAACATATCCATGTATTGGAATGATCAGACGAGATGAAAAATGAAAAGAGCCTCTGTGTGTGCCCTCTTGAATTTATGTGTTTGTTTGTTTTCCTCCATTTCATCGTGTCGTGTCCTCCATTTCTCCTCTCGAGCACTGATTCGCTGAAGCCGAGCAGCCAATCAGAGGGATTTATTTTGCCAACAGTCTCTGCCACCGATTCCACGGACGAAAAATGCCGACGTTGCGGGACACACCGCAAAAACTAGGCCGACGCTCACCGACGGCCCGACATTAACCAACAGCCGATAATGGGCTTGGTGTGTCACAGCCTTAGAACTTCACTTCTGGAATAAATGGCCGCCCTACATCTTTATCATTATTGATGCATTGATATCTCCATATTTCATCCATACTTTTAATCATCAACAATAAACTGAAAACACCTGTGTGGGTGTGCAGCACATTTAATAGTTGTTGAATATTTGATGTTTTACTAAGGGCCTTTGTGCACCTGAAAGTCTGAACACAGCTTTTTGTTTGTGTACATTTCATCCGGTTAGCTTAGGTTTCACATTGCAATTATGACTCGACATTAACACTTGCCCGGGGAAAGTAATCTCTAAAATAATAACAAAATAGATATTGGAGAAGGAATTATCACCTGTTTAACATCCTAACACTAGCTCTAAGCAGTTTATAATGCACAATAAAACTACAAATGCTAAGAAATATTTTTATTTCAAGCAACTATTTAAATACAAATGCAATCAATTATTTCCTAATCATTTGAATTACCACTAACCACTATACATAGAATGAAGTAAAAGGATAACATTTTGAATTTCTTGACGGCTTACACTGTCTTCGGGATGGTTGAAAACATTTTTCAGGACGGTGGTGAGTCTGGAGCCTTGCTACATTTAGTTTGGTGAGTTTGGCTATCGGCCAGGTAAAACACCGCCCTGTCTACGTCCTATGATCTTTAAATACGTGAGCTGCCGCTCCCTATACTCTGAAGTTATTAGTCCTCTCGTATAGCCTCCACAGATACAGTCACAGGCACTTTGGTCTTTAGGAGATGCAGTGTTTAGAGACAAACTGAAACCTATACTGTCCTTTAACTATCACTTGACAACTTTACTGCTAACTTCTCCCCTGCTCTCATCGCCAACAGCTGTCCTGCATCAACATCAGTCTTTCACTCTCACTCTAGCACACACTCGCTACGCGCTGAGCTTTCCCCAAAGTACGCTACTCGTATAACACGACGATAGCCTGCCAGAACTTCCTGTAATTGCTCAGAAAGTCCGAACCATCCAACAAATGTTTTCACGCTAGAAACTAACCAGACCATGGTTCAATTTGAGCGTAGTCTGAATGCACATACAGTATGTATTTAGAGTACATGCATACATGTACATGTAGGCACACACGCATACAATTACATTAATCTTGACCATCGGGCCCCCAAAATATATATATTTAGAATGAAATAAATCAATTTCTTTCTTTTTTTTTTTTCTTTTTTTTTTTTTTCAATTTAGAAACAATTACGGCTTGAATTTATGTGTCATAATAAATATAAATCAGACTCCACTAGTGATGAACTGCTAATCTGCAGAATTAATAAAAAACGCATAACAAAGGCAAACAGTGTCAACACATGCTGTTGCAGAAGATTTTCAAACATTGAAAATGCTATTTGTCTTACACACTCTGCGGCAAAACAATAGGCTTATTTGAACCATGTCTTGGAGCCATAAAGCAGAACAAAGTATTTTGGGCATTCTTGCCTCGAAGGATCCCAATAAACTGGTGCTCCGCTGAAAAATCTAATTTTGACATATAATTTAATAGCAACCCTGTTACAGCAGTAATTTCATAACTGCTGTAAAATGCCTCATTTGTCTGAGTTCTGCCCACATAAGACTGGGGATGCTTGGGATTCCATCAAGATACAGTATATGTGACGGACGATCCTTATTCATAGTTTTACCTGTCTGTGATTTCATCATGATGGGAAAATAAGCGAAGACTGTATTAAACACAAAGTCTGACACAGAATTGAAGCTACAGTCCTGCTAACTCTGCACTTTTCTCACTTCCCACTTTCCCAGGAAGATGTCTCATTCATGTCAACTTTTATTTTTCTACTCTATTCAAGCTCATCTATTTGTGCACCGAGCTGTTTTCTATGGGTGATATCCTGTCATTATCGTATATGCCACGGTATGCCACTGGAGCTCTACCTTTGTCCCCTTTCATTTTCAATTGGAAACAAAGCCTGGGCATAGAAAGTCTTTGCTGCTGACAACTGCCTTTGTCCCTGCAGCAGAATGTACTGTACTGAGAACGGCTTAATGACAGACCAGGCGTGTTTTCGTTTTTTAACACCCAGAATGGTCCTGCAGCCGCAGCCTCACCACTCGTGCTTCCCTCCTTTGCTTCAGAGATGGTAAAATAGGCAAGTGTACAGCAAGAAGACTATTTGTCACTCAGCAGTAGACCGCAGACTGGGGTGTATAATTACCACTTACTGCACAATCAGCTGTCTTGTCACACCCTCGGTGCCAGAGCTCTTCACATTCACATTGCTGGAGAGGTTGTTTTTTTCCTTTCACAGATTTCTAACTTTTCTTCCTTTCTTGGCATTTGCTTTCTATTTCAATCCACTTTTTCATATTCACTCAATTATTATAGGTGTTGTTGATTTAATAGCACCCCACATGATTTTTTTGTTTACACATAATTGGCGACTGCTCCTCTCCCTCCCTTGCTGATTAACATATTTTTTCTCATGCGCGCCTGCCTTTCTGCTAACCCCTCCCCATATATCTGCTTCTTGCTCCACTCCTTCCTCTCTCCACTTTGCTGCGCCAGCACTTTCGATAGCAGAGTCGCTGGGGGTGGTGGTTTAATGGGGGGTGGAGGCTGCAGGCCCAGATGAGAACAGTCAATATTTCATATCTCTACCTGGAAGGAGACACAGAGGGCAGTGCAAATTCAAATAGGGTAAGATGTATGACACCCACACACAGTTTTAACTGTCTTGCCAATGGGAGACGCTACATGAGGCTCCTGACATGAAGAATCCATTAATTTCAACATTTGCAAATAGAACATGGTTTCTAAAAAGATGGCAACGCCTGCACTATGGAAGCTGGAAGGACAACAATAAAAGTGAAGTTACATTAGCATAAATCAAATTGTCCAACTTTTCCATCTTTTGAATGCATTGTGCGCACAATGCGGATATGGATGGAAGTTTTGAATAATGCAACTTGTGAATAGCAGCAATTTTTCCCCCTCTGATCAGGTTTCAGGTGTGATTATGTGCTGCTGGTTTCAAAGGTGTGTTGTAATGAAAGTGGATGGCTGTGGATGAAAGGGGTGTTCCCTTCCCCGCTGCCAAGTCCCATTCTTCCACCTGAACTCAATCAGCCATTCAGCCCATGTAGACGGAGCTTACTGTTGGCCCCTCGTATTGGTTTCCATTGCCCAGAGAATAACTCTGCAATCAGTTCACATTTCTCCCCATATCCCTCTCAGGTTTGCTACATCTGCTCTCATTCAGGCCTGTGCCAATCGCAAATGAACTGCAGTCTTATCAGGGTCGAAATAGTAGCTCTGAATGATGTGATGTGATAAATTTTTGCTTGAGAATCATGAGGGCCCATGAAGATGTTAATGTTGTGGCCATATTCCCCCATGCAGTCTTATTTCCATGGCAATGTGGCTATTCATATTCCATTTCTAATATTTGCTTACAGCAAATCAATAAAGGCCAATGTGCTGACTGCATTCTGCACCAGATAAAGGACGTTGGAAATGTATGCAGCAAGCATGCATACATTCCCAACTCTATAAAAGGCATATATTTTGACATTATAGAAGTTTTCGGGGAGACAGAGCTCCATCATAATACCGCCATTGCATAGTAAACTGGTTTTCTATCAAAGTGAAATAAATATCACCTGATGCGTGCACATGACAGTACAGAAGATAGTGTTATGAAGTAAACAATACAATGATGTTCCCATGAAAATTGTGTTGGATACACTCCTGTGAGAGAATCACATCCAATTCTCTACGCAACAATAAAAAGACTATTGTACCTGTCTCTCTGTCTGGCCCTAGTTAAATGCTGCTGGTTGCGTTTGATCTCCACAGAAGCCTGCTTTTGGCTCCTTTGCAAGGCCTTGCCACTTGGGTGCTGAACTGCTTCATTCCGGTTGCCTGTGTTTGTTTGTTTAACGCCAAGCTCTGCTTTCACACAGACGTAATTAAATCAAGCCTAATCCACTATTTATGCATTCTGCTTCTGAATTATTCACACAACAGTTTTATGTGTTATTGCATTTTTTTTTTTCTTCCCGCACACGGTTAAAACTTGTGGGGCTGCCGTTATTGAATAGCATTTCCCTCAAGATTGCTTCTTTTATTAATTAAGCCCCCCCCGTCCCCACCCTCCATGTAACACTGCACAATGCAGCCATGTAAAAGCTGTGCTTGCATTTCTTTGCTTAAGCAAGTATGACTTTGCCTAATGCAACTACACAGTGTGTAATAAGAGTAATTACAGTGCCATTAGAGAGTACAGCTTTCCAAGAATATTTTTTAAACATTGAAATATCAGTGTGCACACACACACAAAACAACCTTTCAGTGAATACATACAGCACATCACTACGGTATATAGTCTCGCTTACAGTATAGCTTCTGAATTAGAGGAGAACAATACATATTGTACACATTAAAGTCTGTTTACTACTGCATATGTGAACAAAGTTGTATGAAAACCTTTTGCACCTCCAGGGGGATGCATGAAATCTCTTGCCTCAAGTGACTGTGTCGATTGGGTCTGAAGACCGCAAGTTTGAAAATGAAAAACATCTAGTGGGGTGTGGAGTTAGAGGTAAGCCTACCAGACCTCATCTCTGCTTGAGGCTAGCTCCTCAAGGCTACATTAGCCGCTACTAGCATAACGCACTGTTGAACTGGCTAGCGAACTGACTGAATATGCATTGTGGGTAACGCGGGCGCCAGGTTATGACAAGGAAGGAGAATATATTTCTGTTTCTGTTGCATCGATTTTGATCCTTTTATTTTTATATTCTTTATAGTAGGTGGTGGTAGTCTAGTGGTCAGGCCTTCAAATAGAACCCTGGAACACCAGGCTGCCACCATTGAGCTCCTGAGCAAGGCACTTAACCCTGAGTTGCTCCAGGACTGTCCCTGTAGTTAGTTCACTGTGAGTCGCTCTGGATAAGAGCGTCTGCTAAATGACCTGTAATGTAATATATAGTTTCACCTTAGTTTGTAAAAAACTAAAAAGACTTGAAAATCTTTTCAACGCTCTACCACCTAACACATACTTTTCTTTCCAGACTCTGGATTCTAACCTCAGATTTCAGAGTCAATGTCCTGTGCTTTGTATGCCCAACATCTATCTTCCCACATGTCTGTGGTGCAAAATGAAGTGCTTCTTACACTTACTGGGGAACATCATATTGGCAGCAATTGCATTTCTCCACTAATATATGCAATTGGAAAAGCATATGGCTGCTATATAAATGTATTTCTAGAGGAGTTGGTATCATGCAGTAAACTTTAACTCTGAGGACATTTCTTAGCAAAATCTATATATGTGACACATGCCTACAATATAAATTGTGTGTGAAATATGTTGTGGGTGAGCTGCTTCAGGTTTTTTCGCTTCCACACGGCTGTGGAAGTCTGCCAAGTGGAAACAGACAGAGAGGTTAATTAGGCGCAGTAGATTCGGATGTTCCGGTTCAAATGAAAATCAAATGACATCCACCGCCATCCATCACCGTCAAGCCACTCTCCGTGCACCTATCAGGCAATCATGGTATATTGAAATGGTAGTCAAAAGGTTAGCGATACAGGCATCTGCAGGGGCTCATACCTCTGCGTTAAATATGGAGAACAGCCCGTGGCCTTGTGTCATTACTTTGGGTCCACAGTCTTATAGTCTGTGATAAAAACTGACCCATTGGCTTTGTGAGCAGCATCAGTGCATGTCTCTCTGATAATAAACTCACCTTACACCTTGGGAAAACAAAATCAATTCTGTTTGTCTGTTTCTCTAAACCTAGATTGCAATGCAAGGGGTGCAGGTATGGCCCTGAAAGTGGTAGGAAAAGTGAACGCCGGAATAAGTGCTTGGCCAGCAGGCCATATTTACCAATATCTTCCTCAGTTTGTTCGTAGATTTGTTCTCGTTGGGCCGTGTGCACACAGAAATTAAAAAGAAAAGTTAAGAGAATTAAATCATGAATGCCCAAACGAAGGTTTCGGCAAGTAAATTAACACACAAACGATGCAGTTAGTGTAGTGTTTATTTTAGAAGACCATAATGCTTTGTAAAATAATGAAAACAATTATAATTCTTTTTTCTTGATTGCTATTTAAAGGCTATACTATACAACTGTAGGACTGAACAATTGCACGAACATGTCAACACTCAAATGTGCGTGAGTGTGCATAGATCCTGTCCTTACCGAAGAACAAATCCCAAATAAGAAGTCAGTGTTGAATTAATCTTCGTAAAAACTGCGTACTTGAGTTTTTAAGAAGAATTGTCTTCTTGAGAACGCTTGGTGAATGAGGCCCAGTGTTCCTGCATAGGGAAAGTCAGAAACTTGTGATATCCACCTCAATCCAATGCCACTTTGATTAGACTAGCACATCCTGGTACTGTAGTCTTCCCAAGCTGTGGAAGATAAAACTTCAGGTCTCCCAAAATAAATTGATCAGAGTGGTCTGAGGTCTCGGTCAACGAAGGCACACAGGAAGGAACCTGTTCATGCAGCTAAACTGGCTCCCTGTGGAGTCTAGAGTGACACAGTTAAAACTATGACAGGTTGACAAAACTGTAAATGGCGTAGCCCCAAATTACTTATTAAACCTCTTCCTGCAGGTCAGAGAGCCTCACAGGCACAAACACCAGGTCCAGTGTAGCAAATCTGACGCTGGTAAAAAAATCAGATGGGTAAAATTTCTTTCTTTTCTTTCTTGTGTTATCCTTGATGGTCTTTTAATTGTGCATGTAGATTGGTGTTGTAACCATGTAAGTGTCTTTCTTTAATTTTTTTTAATGAATTTGTCAAATATGCAAAAACAAATTGGCAATTGTTTTCTACCCTGTTATCTGGATTCTACGGTCGGCTCTCTGTGGAAGATCTGCTGCACAGTAGTACTGAAATATGTTTGAAGCTCACAGGAACAGAAATATTATCTAATCTTAGCTATATTAAAAACCCAGATCAGGGGTGAAATTGCTTTATATTTATTTTACATCATCTTCTCCTCTCTAGGTGTTGAGTAAATGTTTACTTTGGTCTTTTACTGATGGATCATTTGCTTCCTGTGGTCTTCAGGCATTTGTGTCGTGCACATATCAATATTTCATTCATTTAGGAGCTGCTGGTTAAAACAAAACAGAAGTTCCTGAAAGTCCGAGAGGATTCAGTGTTGTGCAGAATTTGTGTTGCAGTTTAGTTGAGCCTACCTTCCTTTTTCTCTTTTCAGTTTCTCTGTGTGCATCAATTTGAAATGCAGACACTGAAAACTGCGCCAGCCTGAATCCTCGGGGGAAAAAATCACTCATAAATTATTGTTACAGCATGCTACTCACTATATGGAAATGTTTATTTGCAATAGACCAAACAATATATGGTAAGTAGTACTGACGATGACCTTTTCAATACTTACTACACTGTTGGTGGTGCCATACTATATTATATTCCACTGATATTGTGTTTAATTGCACACACAAAAACATGATTCTAAAACAGTTTCATAAAGTGTAGAAAAAAGAAACTATTTTTACTGTGCATTTGCACTAAAGTAATTAAAGAGGCATTATTAGATATAGCACCAGCTGCTGCAATATTTTCCTTTGAATCACCTGTGTCATTGAAAAACCTGAAAACCTTCCAAATATTTCAGAAATGCTTTGTACTCTTAACATATTTGAAATGCTGCTCTCTCTCTCTCTCTCTCTCTCTCTCTCTCTGCCTCTCTCTGTCTGTCTGTCTCT
>CALSCE010010661.1:7918349-7931531 GCA_943593645.1 Bovichtus variegatus
TCTCTCTCTCTCTCTCTCTCTCTCGCTCTCTCTGCCTGAGAGAGTAAATTACTCAGGAGAGTTCGGTTGATTTGACTGTGGTGTCACATAACTCTGAAAATGTCTGTGAAGTTTTCTCCTTGGTCAGCACCGAGGGAAAGTTTCACATTGAAGGCAAGTCGTACTATTCCCCGCACAGTTGACAACGGTGCAATAGTTGCATCATCAGTGGCATCGCTGTGAGCGCTGCGGAGATGAACTCTGTGTGGCTCTTACACCTTGTGAATACGTCTGTTCAAAGCAAAGTTCACATCACACGCACAGCTTATGTCCCACTGTGCATTCATGGGGATGACGTGATGTGTACAGTAGACCTAATAATAATCTGTCAAAGTGTGATTTGATCAGCCACATTCTCAATAAGAGTAACGAGTAGTGCGCTATAGGTTTATGACAAATCATTTAGCACCACTAACGAGCTTTAAACAATGTCAACAATAGACAAATAATGAAGAGGTAACATTTCCTGTGTGCAAATTAACAGTGCGGGTGTTAATATTCACAAAAATGCATAGACAACACATGTTTTACTTCCTTCTGCTAATTAGATTCTCCTCTGTGAAGGTAGGATCAGACAAAGGCACAGAGCAGTGAAATGCCTTTACGCTGACTGACTGGGGTCCATGTGGCTCTCAGTGATGCTAATGAGATAAAAAAAAGATCTATAAGCGCGTAACATTAAGATCTGTGGTAGTCAAAATAGAGTAGAAATGTTATTAGGCCTCTCAGTCATCACATGCGTTTTTATGCTACTTCTATTTATCTTACTCTCAAAGTCTCTGCACGTTTCCCCCCAGAAGGATAACCAGGGCCAATCATTTCCTTCAAAATGTATGATGTATTATATACACGTAGAATTTAGGTTGGCCTTGAAAAATTCCATGATAAGATGCATTTTATTAGAATTCTGAAGGTATAAAAAAGATGGCTCATTGTGAAACAGTAACCCACCCAACCAGTGAATATGGGTGGTGTTTGGTGGAACCTGCAGAAACTATACTCAGAACCAATAAATCACATTCCTGAAAAAGGATTATGTGACAAAAAATGTTTTCTTGAGAGTCATCCAAAGAAAAAAAAAAACGACAATCAGTCATCTCAGCAAGTGCTCCACAACAACATACCGATATGTCAATGTGTAGTTACGATGGAACAAAGGGTGGTGACAAAAAGTCCAAAGAGGAAGCAAGTTGGGGTGGAAAGGTCAACAAAGATTGTTCCCAAACCTTAACCACATAGTTATTACTGTAGCCATGACGACGAAGGGTTCCTTAACCTTAACAAAGTTACTCTCAGATCAGAAAACGCTCTAGAGGACATGGACAAGCAACGCATTTAGTCATTATTATATATTCAGGACTTGTTGACATTTATACAAAGTACCTTTTTACTCAGGTTTTACTCGAGTCATACCATGTGACTAACCTGTCTGACTTCATGGGGGTGAAGGATCAACACCTACCAAGTGAGTAGTGTACAAAACAGTCACAGCCGATCAATAACATTTGCCATTTACAGCCTCTTCCCCCATTAAGTAAAACTAGACACAGCCATAAAGGCTTGGAACCAAGTGTGATAGCTCATTTTGCTCATCAGGATCAGAGCTATTAATAAGTTGAGTGATAGTGAGATACACCACTATCATCGGTTCACATGCAAGTCTGTGGGGTGGAACGCCGGCGTGCATGCTGGCACTGATTGGGTTAAAGCTGAGCAACAAGTATATCATGTATAAATGTCTTCCCTAATTGTGCTGGTATCAGACCTAAATGATCGACTACTGGTTGGCCCTAATGTATGCAAGCAGGATCATTAAATTCCCAATGAGCCCTTACACATTTTGTGCCTTGGTGATGAATGCTATACAAAAAAGAACCGGTGCTGTTGTAAATTTGTCAAAGCAAAATTTATGAATGAAAGTATTGTCACTTAATAAATTCAGCTTGTGGCATCCAACCAAACCAAAAGAAAAAAGAAAAACCGAGAAATTAGGAGTGTCATGTAATTCTTCACAAACGACCAGAAGAGTGAAAGTGATTCAAACAAATGGTGAGAAGAATTTGTCAGCCTGTGTAGTCGATGTTAAGGTAACGTCTTTCCGCCCTGTAAAAAAAGAGAACTGGGACCCATTTTGTAAGATTTGTTTAATAATTCAGCACAGCCTTAAACCAATTCACTTCAAGTGCCCAGATGGTGTTTTTATTAGGCAAATGCTCGATACTTGAGAGGAATAATTTACTTGCGTTCCAAAACTGGCAGGGTACCTTCGAGCCACGTGGAATTTACTGAGCAGAGAATCGGTCGGGACGGCCATGGTCACTTTATACACTGTACTGTTGTTACAAATTAGGTGCAAGGCTAAAACAGCGGGTGCATCACCCTATCTAACCTATGTATACAGGGAAATATAATAGCAATGTCGGCAGGAGTATTTTTCACTTGAGGATGTGCCACATTCAGCACACTCAGACAATTTTTCACTGGAACTCTGAGCTCTTTTTTCCTTTTTTGACCCTCCTTCCTTCCTGCTCCCATGTGAGGAAATGACAGTGACGGATACCAAGATGTGACGTTATTTATTACAGTCATTGTTCACTGTACAAGCCGTGAGTTTTGAATCCTTGTCACACAGTTCCTCTGCTAAGTTGTATTCCAGGGTATTATAAAAGCAAAAAGCAAAATGTCCTGAAGGGAGATGAGTGGAGTGTATTTCTGATATCTCTGACCTTAAAAAATTCTGCCCTCTGGACAGAAACAACCACTGAGCTGTAGTCAACTAGATTAGGAGTACATCTTAATTATCAGCCTCAAGCTGTTTATTTTGAAGATACCGTTTAAAGGAAAGAAAATGAAAGAAAATGAAAGAAAATGAAAGAGGAAAAAAAAAAGAAACTGTTCAGACGGGGTTTTTTATATTGTTGGAGTTAGTGGTGAAAATAAAGCAGCAAAGTGAATGGCAGTGACAGCGGCAGACGCTGGGCTGTGTTGATTGACACTGCAATACTGTCCTATTCCTTTTGATGGGATTAAATTGTCATGACCTCTCAGATATGGAAATTGAGCCGCTGATCTGGGGCTTTGGAAATGTCAACATTATTAGGGAGTTTTTCCTTGTGCAGTGCGAGGGTCTAAGGACAGAGGGGGTCGAATGCTGTACAGTCTGTAAAGCCCACTGACACAAATGTATCATTTGTGATATTGGGCTATATAAATACACTTGATTTTATTTCTTAAATTGAGAGCAGTTAAAGGCACAGACAATTTCTCACATAAAACGATGAATAGAATAATCCCACAAAATAAACAATTGTTTCCCCCCCCAAAAAAAAAAAAGATATGAAGGCTGAATATTGGACCAAATGATATGGCAACATTTAAATATTTCCTGCATATCATCACACAGGCTACTGATTCGTTGGACTTTTATTTCACTTGAACCTTACATTCTTATCCCGCAGTGGTCTATCATAGTAGCTTTAATAAAAAGCTCATAACTCTGGAGCTCTTGGCGTACTTATACCGCGGATCAGGGGCAGAGGGGGTAACTGGGGTGTGAAATAGACTCCAGTTCGCTGATGGACACATGAAAAGACTCGGATGGTTGCTTGTCACTCACACCGCCGGACCTGCCTTTGCTCCAACTGAAGTGAAAATATGAATCTAAATAGCCTGGAAAATGCATTTTCTCCGAATAGATCCCAGAAGTGTGCGTGGCATCATCACAGGGAGTCATTTGAAGCTCAGATAGTGCACACTTCCATGCCTGCTGCTCCGCCGTGCGGTAGGAGGGGTTGTAGTGACGCTGTCATCCAATGGGCACCGGCTTCCTCCGGACGGAGCGCAGCACCCCCGTCTCAGCGCCACTTTTGCGCCAGACAAGTAGGGACGGTCGTTCACTCAGCATCCGAGAAGAAGAAACAAGGCTCCGGGAATTTACTGAGGCGTATTTGGCGAAGAAGACTCATCTTTTCCTCTTTTTTCCTAACACGCGATTTTGCAAAGATGAACGTTGCCTGCGTCATCCTGGCGTGCACCTTACTTGTGGGCGCATCCTCGGTAAGATGAGTTGATTTCTCCACACGTCTTTTCGGCTAACGGTACAGTGGAGGTGCTGCACTGCTGTGGTGCTTACTTGGGGCTTTGCCTCGCGCTGCATGAGCCCACAGAAAGTGTCTGTGAGCGGCTCACTTTCCCCCGCAGCGTTGCGCTAAAGGCAGCATGATGCGTGTATTAGAGCTTCATTCGGCAACGTTTAGGGTCAAGAATATGTTTTGTCTAAAGTGTGGTGGGAAAAAAAGTCTGAGACAACTCTGTTCGCTAGCCTCGCCATCCTCTGCCGAATGAACTGCGGTGCATTATCGCAGAGGACAGTGCTTTCTGGAGGGGCTTCTCCTTCTGTTGGCCGCGATCAACTTGGTTTACGCACGTTTACGCACTGTCATTTCTCCTATCCTGCATCTCTTGGATTAATGGCTCAGTGGACGACTTGGTTATTTGGTGTGGGTGCTTATTTAAGAAGGATGTTTTTAAGGAACACAT
Source organism: Bovichtus variegatus (assembly GCA_943593645.1). Classification (NCBI taxonomy): domain Eukaryota; kingdom Metazoa; phylum Chordata; class Actinopteri; order Perciformes; family Bovichtidae; genus Bovichtus; species Bovichtus variegatus. Next base: position 7,922,928 of record CALSCE010010661.1, read on the forward strand.
TATGAATAGCTTACTTTTATTTTCAAACTTAAATAACGCTCTAAAATCAGCTTTATTTCCCAGTTGTATGCAGTAGTAGTGTGTTGTTGATGTGCAGTAAGGGAAATATTGAGTTGCCTGTATCATGCAGCAAAGTGCACCACATTTCCTTTATTAAAAAAAACATAAATTGATGTAATGAATGAGGTGTATTGCTGTCACTGCATTGTGTAGAGAATGAAATGCCTGCTGGAGGAGCAGTACCTGCAAATATGCTTATACATCAACAGTATAATTCAATGCATTTACTCTCTTACACACATGCACCTCTCTCTCTCTCTCTCTCTCTCTCTCTCTCTCTCCCCCCCCCAGTCAGGATGCAGTATGGATGTTTAGGATTAAACATTTCCTGCTAGCCACAGTCATCATCTTTAAAACCATTGACGTCATTATCTCGACTTGTGTCACCGACATATGATGATCATGATGGTAACATCTGTAACGGGGATAATGGCGCTTATTATTACACACTGTGGCGGTCCAAGTGCTGTCGTCTGAGGCAAATCACTCAGTGCATCCAGAGAGACTGTGAGGTTCAATATGAGTCTGAAAAAGCTGCGGGATCAGCTTGTGACCCTGTGGCTGTGAGTCAATTTGCCGATGCTTAACAGCCCGTCTTGTTTTATTCCTCAGGGGAGTAAGGCAGGCCAGCCCCTCAAACCCCCATGCAGACCAGGCTTCTCCCAGAACTTCTACACAGTGATCGTCTCGAGAGACGTACTGCACGGCCAGAGCATTCTCAAAGGTAAGCCTGCCGCTGCTGCATCTCCTTTATTGACTGCTGATATTTTCTCATCTCTGCCCAGATGTGTCACCACACCTCACAGTGTGATTGACTGAGTAAGTGTGTCTCTCTACATGTGTGTGGGGAGACATATATTATAAAATAAATAATTAAAGAACACCATGTGGCTGTGCGACATAAGCAGCTCACCTTGAGCCCAGACTTGCACATGTTCAAGCAGAAAGATCCAGTGATGCAGCTTGAGTTGAAAAACGCCTGGGAGGTCATTAAAGCTAACGTGGCAGCAGGCGTGTAATGCATTTAGTTCGAGAGTTGTCATTGGATATGGAGTATCATTGATGAATGAACACCTAAATTACACTGATTGCAGTATAAAAAAAACCAATAAATTCCTACTTTTATTGATTGACTAAGCAGCCGGCTGACAAAGCAGACTCATTTAAATGGCCTGTTCCATACTCTGCACGTTTGCAGCTGGAAGCCCAAAACTTTTACTTTATTCCCCACTGTTCAGTGTAATACATGTTCCAGCCCTTTTATTCTTTCTGTTTTTCGGAGGAATTCAATTCTGTTTTCCCTCGCTCCATTTCTTTTCAGAGCAGGCAGTGTGCTGTATCTACCGTGCGGTTCATATCCTGCCATTTGAAATTATGCTTTGGTTTCTTCACAGTGTGTCTTTTATTTGTTGGTGAATCTTTGCCATAATGGGGGAAAAAAACAACTCTAATTCACATCCTAGGGTCCCAATTTGCATAATTCACAGATAAACAAAACCTTTCACTTTAACTGGATGTGCTTCTATAACAGAGCATTATATCTAAAACTCTAAAAAGTACACTAAAGATATGACCCCCAGGATGAAGAGTGCTTCAGCATTTTGCAGATTTTTAAGTCATAGGCACAATAGGTTTTAGGGACAATATTAGTTTGTTCCGCACTTCCCCCTATTTTCTTCCTCTAACATATTCCACAGCGTGTACAATAAGCTCAGCTCTCCCCTGACACTTTGCTTTTATAGCCAAATATTTGTCCATTAATACGTGAAATGGTGTTTGCCAGGAGGAAATGGCATTCTCATTGTAACAGCTGTTTGAGCATTTTCCGGCTGCGAGCAAAACAATTGACTTATTCTGGAGGCTATTTTGTTATTTAGGAGGCTGACAAGGACAGTGCAGCCAGTCAGTGGAGAGCGAGTCAGCCTGAAGGGGCTCCGGGGGCTCGAGGCTTCTGCCTGTTCGGAAATGGGCTGAGGCGTCCCTGCTGACCCAAACAATGTTAACAGAGAGTGATGTGACTAGATAGATGAAGTATGTTGGTTCCTCCTCCGTGTTTGTGTGTTACACGCACGTCTGTCTCGGGGGGAATATTGTGTTCTGGTGTACATATTAGGTTAAAAAAAAAAGAAAAAAGGTTACAGCAAAGCTCAACTGCATCAATGTGATTAACCTTATGTGCGACATCAGCTCCTGCTCTGATCCCTTATTACCTTTGCTTCCAGTCTCTTGCTTTCATTTTGTCTGTCTCTGTGTTTGGTCTTCGTGAAAATCAATCTGAGAGCCGTTCTGTCCTCCCAACTGGCTACTCAAACAGGGGCTGCGGCGGCTTACAGTAAGTCCTCATGCGGTGATGACTGTGCGGGGGCTTGCCTTGCTGAACGCCTGTGTTCTAGATGGTGGGATACAAAGCGGGAGGAAGCCTTTAATACTAACTCCACAATATGTATAACCTGAATCTGTCAATTTTCCAGAAAAATTAATGGGCCTGAGATGAGTTGAGTTGAGGGAGGGAGGGTCTGGGAAGCTCCGGAGCTGGCGAAGGGGTTGCTGGGCCGCTGTGGGCCGTGGCTGTTGTCTCCCTAGAGAGAGAGAGAGACAGTGAGCGATGGGGGGAGGACTAAAGAGCTGCGGCCCAGCAGGTGCAGTGTGAACCAGGCTGCAGGTTTCCAGTCGCTGCACAATGTGTGGAGCGCAGCTCTTTTTTTCATGTTGAGGTGGAAGGGGGAGTTCTTGTTCTTCTATTTTTTTGTTTTGACCGTGTGTGGGTACTTCAGGACTGACGAACATTTTTGATGCCAAATTCATTTACACCAATCTGAGTTAATTGAAGAGAATTTTCTCAATGCTCTTGTTAATTACGCCTTATGCCCCATTGTGTGTGCTTAAAGGATCATACTGGTGTTTTATTACACTTTTCCATTACTGCTGACCTTTTTCCAAGGCAATGTGTTATCTTCAAGGAAGCATCATGGGAAAAAGTAGATGGTACAGAGATGACAGGGCATTAGGGGTGAGAGTGATTGGGAATGACATGCAACAAAGGTCACCAGTCACACACGAATCAGGGATGTTGCAGTGTAGGTTATTAGGGCACGCCTACCTGCAATTGTATCTGCATTACTACACAAATAAACATTAATAAAAAAATATATATTAGATAGTTCTCGAGCCTATGGCGGAGGAGAACTTTCTAAACCCACAAAGGATCATGTAATCCTTTCTTTAATGATTCCTCACCTTTTCTGCTTGTGACCATTCATAGCCAAAACGTATCCACTCAGCAGGTAGACCAGAATGTGATGTTCCCGTCTCAGATACTTTCATTTAATATGATTTTAAAAAGTCCTGCAGACTTAAAACTCCAGTATTTCATAAGAAACAAGCTTTAAAACAAGATCCTGACCCTGCAGATTTATATTGTGACCCATTAGGAGTCCTAACACCCACGTTGAGAACAACTGCTTTAAGCTGTCTTAAAACATGAACTTGGAGATTTATGTTACACTCTTGACAGTGACAAAAATGAAATGAATGGAAACTAATGCCACGGCACCAAACATTCAAACACACAACAGCAGGACTTTGAAAATGGTCAGCCATGATTTTAATGACAGTAAATAGTTAGTAAATACACGTCCTTGCTTCTTTTCTTATGGCGTCCCCTCGCAGGTAAAGGGAAGTGTCTGACTTGAAAGGTCATTTTGGAATCGTAATGCATCATTCAGTGCCCACTTTGGTCATTCCTTGCCAGCTTTATAGGTTAAAAAGGCTGTTATTGCTTTGTGGTTGACCATAGAAGACCTTTTGTTTAACTAAATCTCTGCGCTGCTGCTAAGTTGTTGCTGAATAAATCATCCCATGCTCCCATGGAGATGTTTGTCTGAGAGCTGGGTCAGGATCGGAGGGGGAGGCTGTGGCACACAGGCGAGCAGACAGCCGGGCTTTGAGTTGCGCTCTGTGCAGATTCCCGCTGTGGGCAGATAAGCCATGAAAAGAAATATTCCAGTGATTGCACATCGCTGTGTAAACCATCACCTCGCTCCAAGAGCCAGAACAGACACCTAGGAACACGGACAAGGGGATGTGGCCTCGGCACAAAAGAAATTGATTTGAAATACAGTTCAGTCAGGATAGTGTCTCTTTAAATCACTGTCAACAGATATTTGAAAAGACGGCAGTGATGAGTTTCACCCTTTACCCCTCGCCAGTCCTGAGAGACGGTGAACAACACGGCTCTGTGTGATTTAGATACCTGTCTGATTGCATATTTTGCTTCGTGTCGCCAAGATTATGTTACAAAGAAAATTACTTTGATGGATTTACTAGATTGGAGAAACCTTGTTTTTTGGAGAGAATTCGATTTTTGGGCTCTAGAAATGCAGCAGAGGGCAACTTTGTTGTGGGCAAATGAGATTAAAACAAATGGATGATCCCTAAATGTTTTCTGTCAGACAGCATCACAAGATGTGTGTATTCCTTAACTGAGCGTACAATATATTTTCATCGAGTCTGTGCTTTGCCACGTCGACTCCACGCCGCCCTTTCCAAGAGAATGGGCTTTGTTTATATTTTCAGTCCCTGCGTTGCCTCTTGAATAACAGGAGCTGAACTGGCTCCATGTAAAAAATCATGCACTTGGGTTTGTTTTCCTCGCTTCCTTCATCCCAGGGCTTTTAAACTTAAAAGTAGGTCTTTCAATTGCAGTTAGAAAATTGCACACACTGTACTTTAATCTAAAAGATTAATTTGAGGAAGATCGTGCCTCCATCAGCTATAGGTTTTCGGCATGGATTGCCTATTGTTTAACTCCATCTCTAAAAGTTACACATAGAAAATGACTTGTAACATGACCCCAATTAGACTACAGCAGGAAAATCTGGCAAGGAGCCATATCTGCTTTGAAACAGCCAGCTCTGTGTTCGCTGTGCTGTGGAGAACTCCTGACTCCTAACCTACTATCCAAAGTGACAGGGCTTTCATAAGTACGTCCAGACCCAAGAACTAGGGGGGGATTACGTTTCCAGGCATTTGATAAGCAGGATGCCATTTTCCTTCTGACTCACGAACGTCTCTCTTGTCCTCCAGAGAGTCTTTCATCTGTGCAGCCAGGACCTGCAGTCTGTGGCGAGCTGATAGAATACAGGTACAGAAGATGAGCCACATCACTTCTCTTTATCTCACCTGCCTTCTTACCAAACCACGCTACGCCACTATATCCATCGAACTCCCTACAACATGACATACATAATGAGCCAATTCAATCAAGCAAGACCACCCAAGATACAGTGCACGCCACAGCAAAATCCTTTTCGTCCTGTTTTGTAGTCATTTCCTCAGTGGCTGTAGGAAGTAAGTTGGCGCCTGCTGCATTTTCAAAGTGCTGTGCACGGCCTCTATTTGCACTTTACTGGTTGAGATTATGCAGTAGATCTACTTTTCCTGACAACACAGAGGCGAGCTAATTGTGCCCTGTGTTGTGTTCTGACCTTCTAACGGCGCTAACTGCGATATTATCAGACCTCGGATTGCATCTGCAAGAGCTGGCGGCTGTGGGTTAAATCATGGAGTTATTATAAGGAGAGAGAAAAAGAAGAAGAAACTATGCACTTGTGATGCTGTTAGCCAAAAAAGAGTCCTTGGCAAGGGATTAACAGATAAGAAAGAGACTTTGTTGAAGCAGGAACTAAAGACTTACGACTGTATTTCTGGAGGTGAGACAAGGACACATTTATGAGAAGAAAAAAAACATGCATGGTCAAAGTTTAAAGTGGTGTTTCTTTGGTTTTTCTTTGAAACTGTTTGAAATTGCAGTTAACTCTCCCGATGGATGCCTCTCTTTATCATATCCTATCAAAGAAAGGAGCAAAAAGCAGTCCACGGAACTACTATTTGCATTTGTTATCGAATACCTGTTTTTGATTGACCTCCCTCCATCACAATCAATGTTGTTAGCGCTTTGCATCTCAGTGTCCTTTACCGACCGGTGGCCTCGATGAAGACACTATTGGCTTTTTTTGTTGCAATGCAGAAATGAACAATTTTCCCATGGGAGACCTCCGTTTCACCTTTTAGCTGTAAGTGTAACCCACAATCTACCAGTTCATTACAAAGCCCCCGCCCCCTCCTGTAGGCTTGCGGGATTTACATGCGTCTGAATACAAATTAGGTCTCAGTATTGAAGTGGTGTTTCTTCAGCTCAAATTATTCACTTGCCTGTTATCCTGCCTGTTTGTATTGTCATTGACAATGCACAATTTAGGTGTCATTTAGGTGGATTATTGGATACATAATTATTATTACAATTAATAGAAAAAAAGATAGGGCTTTATCTACAATAACCCTGCAAAGAAAGTGAAAAGAAGAGAGTAAGAGCTCAGTTCAAACCCCTGTCGGAAAATAATGTGGAAGAGCTCGCTTTGAAGCGATTTTCCATTTCCGTTATCATTAGTCTGACATTGTGGCTTTTTAAAGCTGCGATTGGCTTTGAGTCGTGCCAAGCTTTCTTCCTCTTAGAAATGAAATACATTAGGAAATAAAAAGCAGAAATTGACTTACTTTATTGTATAGACCACATTTATGTTTCCATCTTTCTGTATATACCTATTTGGTCATGATCAGCTAGCTCGAGTGGACCTCCATCAAGCCCGGCCTGAATGTTTTCTGTTATAATCACTGGAGTGGATCTCCATCAACTCAGGAAGTAGGAGAGTCCTCCTCCTCCTCCTCCTCCTGGACCCCCATCAATCTCTCTACACGTTACTCATTGTTGACATTACTTTGTCAATTACTAAGGAGCAATAGTAATGTGCTACATTACATTACTTTACTTTTGTACTCTGTTAAATAAACACGATTACACAACCAGTCATCTCATCTTTTCTATTTAAGGTGTAGAAATAGAAGAGGAGATATTGCGGTTTAACCAGCAGCCCTACAATTTGTACCAGAATCTCCAGAAATCCTGCACTCACTGTAAAGCTGTGGGATTCACACACCATCACCATCCAACGCCTCACAAAACTAAGAATGCACTCGGGGACCGTAGACCTCCACCAAAGGCCAAATGCCCTATCAGCAATGTTAACAAATGGTAATGCATGTATCCTCCACGTGATTTAGAGCCGCTCCAGTGGATTGATGGGTTCTTCCTTGGCCCATTCTACACTCTCCCACCAAGTTTCATGAAAATCAGACCAGTAGTTTTTTCCGTAATCCTGCTTGACAAACAGACCGAACAGAAAACATGACCTCCGAATGGTTACTAGGTGATTCCTAAATTCCCCAACATGTAAATAAGCCACTTTTGGTATTACTTGAGGCCGCACTACTTGTAACCAAGAGGAATTTCTCCCCTTTTTGTGAGAACACGTACCAGAGCAATCTGTCGACTGAACGCAGAGAGGCCAAACTTTAACCCTCCATCAAACTCCTGATCACCATGTGCACATTTTACAATATGTGTTCTGAGTGATGAGCTGTGAGATTTCTGAGGATCTGCACCTACCCTAGCTGACCTCTTCTTCAGCTGTACCTTTTTTTGTTTCTCTTCTCCCCCACCTTCTCTTCATTCCTAAGTCAGGGGCTCAAAGTGACATATGGCCTCTCACTTTATTGATGAATTACAGCCAAGCGGTTTGACCTTGTGTTGCTACTTGACCTCTCATCTTCTCCAACACTCATATCCTCAGTCTGTGGCACTGGAGGAGATGAAAAACATGGCCCAATCAAAATGATTTACGTTGGGCTTGACTCAACACATAGATTCTTCTAAGCTGCTGAATGCATCTCCAGAGGGCCACTCTGTATTGTACTCTACAGCCATTTCTGAAGCCACAGGGCTTTTGCTATTCTATCGCCTTAATTAAAAGACTACACTGTCAAGATGCCTTTGTTCTACAAACTCTAATATCAAAAAGGTCCCTTGCCAGAGAGCAGCGTATGCTCTACTTTGTCCTTTGGAGTAATTCCGCCTTGAATCTATATTTGATCAGGGCGCCTGCATGCTCTTGTTTTTACCATATTTTCTTGTTCATTTTTGTTTAATGCATAAACACTTTATATATGTATATATATATATATATATATATATAAAACAGTATTTCTTGTGCATTGTGTGTATTTGTGTGTGCATGTGTTTGTAGGCAGCACTCCATCCAGAGAGTGATTATCTTAAATGGAGAAATTAAAGGATTACACACCAGCCCAGTAATCCAGCTGTCAATCTCACGGCTCATTAGTAAGAGAGAGAGAGAGAAAGAGAGAGAAAGAGAGAGAAAGAGAGAGGGAGAGGAGAGAGAAAGAGAGAGGGAGAGGAGAGAGAGAAGAGAGAAACAGAGAGAGAGAGAGGGAGAAGAGAGAGAAAGAGAGAGAGAAGAGAGAGAGAGAGAGAGAGAGGGAGAAGAGAGAGAAAGAGAGAGAGATAGAGAGAAGAGAGAGAGAGAGGGAGAAGAGAGAGAGAGAGAGAGAGACGGAGAAGAGAGAGAGAGAGAGGGAGAAGAGAGAGAGAGAGACAGAGAGAGGGAGAGGAGAGAGAGGGAGAAGAGA
>CALSCE010010661.1:7937232-7996515 GCA_943593645.1 Bovichtus variegatus
CTCCTCTCCTCTCCTCTCCTCTCCTCTCCTCTCTCCTCCTCTCCTCTCCTCTCCTCTCTTTTTTTAGTTCCTCCATCCTTCCCCATGGAAGACTTTTAGATCCAATTTGCAGTCCTCTCTGTGCCTGTGTTGCCATCTTTCTCAGCTTCAGTGTATTCACCAGCCTGAAGCTCTGCGTGAACTTCTCTTCACACTCTAGAGATTGTATCTGTCGTTCCAGGGAGAAACGGAGCAGACAGGGGATAAGATGTTGACAGTGGACAATCCCTTTTCACTATTTTATAGAACATATGATACACGGCATACATGTATTTCTGCGTGTGTACATGTGGATGTGTGTGTGTGTACACTCATGCCTCCCCCCATTTTCCATAATCTTACCACACACCACCACGAGTCAGAAGCTGGGCCCTTGCAGGGTGCATTCTAAATACTCTCAAGGCTGGAGGCAAAGCCACATGAATTTCAATGAATTATTAAACAGGATTATTTATTTACTTCCTCCGCACCTTGAACCACCTAACTGGCAAATCTACATAGCATTTCTTTCGAACCTGTGGCACATTTGTATGCATCATTTACTCTTATGGCTGAATATTTTCTTAAGGATGTCGAGTTTAGTCTATTCCCCCTGTACACCTTTGGGAATCAGCCAACAGTGGACTTGGAATTGTGTAGCGCTGCAAATCTAATGGACTTTGATTGTACATCGCACTGCGCTTATCTTCCTGAAGAGATTTATTTTGAAATGACAATTAGCATAATTAGTTTTTGTTGCCATCCTGTGGTGCCTCTGAATTTCGGTTTGTTTAAGATTAATGACATTGTGTGACTCAAGTGGTATTGTTCTGGTGGTGGCTGAAGGTGTGCCAAGTGTGTGTGTGTGTGTGTGTGTGTGTGTGTGTGTGTGTGTGTGTGTGTGTGTGTGTGTGTGTGTGTGTGTGTGTGTGTGTGTGTGTGTGTGTGTGTGTGTGGGTGTGTGTGTGTGTGTGTGTGTGTGTGTGTGTGTGTGTGTATGTGTGTGTGTGCGTGTGTGTGCGTGTGTGTGTGTGTGTTGGCAGTGGGAGAAAGAGATGAATAAGCGAGCAGAGGACTGGAGCCCTGCCAGCCCGTGAGACTCCGGCGCACTGCAGATGAGCCAAACCTCCATCCATTCACATGGAGCTCTCCATGGTGGGGCGACGACAGGCTCCCACCGTCGCCGTATCCGTCAGAATTTATGTGGCGCTACAAGTTGATGTGTGCTCTAATTCTCCCGCAGTTTCCATTAGCAGATATTGTGCCATCATAAAGGCATGATTAAATATCAAATCTAAACCTCCTGAGCCAACAACCTTGGTTTTTATTATGAAGTTTAAATGAGAAAATCTTACCACTCTCATGGTAAACATCATTATGTATTTATAAAAACCCAGCCTTGGATCATTAACGGCGCGGCACACATCAAACATGGCACCGTAATAAATAGCAAACAGCCCATGTGTAAGTGAAGCGCAGAGTGTGTGACCTACGCAAATAGCACACAGATGAAATGTAAATCCAGGTAAATGCGATGACGCCTCCATTCGTTCTAACAGAGGCGACCTGTGCAGGCTTCTTTACGTTGCCTTTCATCCAGTGAGATAAGGAGTGTGTGTGGTCAGCAACACTAACACTGCAGTGATGGAGGATGCAGCTGGAGGGCAATTAGATTACAGCAGGATCCTCCTGATATTACTGCCAGGGGTGCAGCACGTGCCTGATAGAAATATGAGTGTTTTGTATCAGGACTGAATCGGTTAATGAATGGAACCCGCAGGGCTAATAAATGCACATGAATTGTGGTGTGTTATACAGGTTTCTCTCTGTAAATACTGCCAGTCAGGCTCAGACACCTCGTTTTCTACCAAGATTTACGATCATTGACGAGCTCCTTGTCAGTTTTACTGTAAGAGTGCTATAGAAACTGCTTATGCACTTACATACAAATGTATTCCTGTGGCTCTGTGAGTTCTTGTAGTTACCTGGACAGCTTTTGATTTAAATAAGTTTTTGTTCACATAATTCAATGTATAGCACATCAATATATTGGAGATACAAATACCCTTAAGGAGCAAGGAGCAAGTCATATTTTACAGGCACAATGAGTAGGATTTGTTGATTTGTGGTTTGTAAACACAACATTCAAAGTTGGCCCCGACTCAACAAGGGTTACGGCGCTCACCGCCACACATTTGATGTTTTTTGCCTATACATTGTTTTTATGTCTATGACATTTCTACTATTTCTGCCTTTTTAAATCAGGAAAATCAGAAAACTGTCTTGCTGTAAAAACATATGCAAAATGCTAAGATGAGAAGTCGAGCACAAATTGCTTTCTTCTGCATGTGAATCCAGAAGCCAATTCTCAGATGGAGCAGAAAGGCAAAAAGTCCAAAATGCCCTCCCACACAAAGGAACAAGCAAACTTGTGTACAGCTACAGCTGTACGGCAGCACATGGCTGCCACCGCGACAAATGAAATCGGCTCCTTCTTTATAATGAGAACCAGAAGTTTTTCTATTTTAATGAGATTTTTTCGTCATTAGATACTTTCATGGTATAATGATATGTTTTTGTCTATTGTTAGGACACCAACAGATTATGGAGAAACCTCTCATTAAAATGTCACACCGACATGTCGTTATAATGAGACACTAGAAGTTAGCATGATGCCTTCACAAGAAACATTCCAGTGGTCCAGTCAAAGCCTACAATGCGGTTGTAGTCATTGCAAATCAGTGATTTTTATCGTGTTCACTAATACACTGTGGTTATTGTTTAAGGACAGAAAAATACTGTTTTGTATATGAACAAAAAGTTGAACTTTAACAATTGAAAGGTCTGTTGTTACCATTCATTCAGAGCTCAGCTAGGCTCTATGGATTTACATGGGAACATCGACTGTGTTCTTTAAAGGCAGAATCCTTCTGTGCTTAATACCAGGAGAACTTCTCTGAATGATTAAAATCAGTCATTGTCAATTTGTCTGATGTCCATAGGCTGCAATGTCTTTACATTAGGCTTTGACTCGATCTTGTTCTTACTAAAATGAGAACAACATGAAAGATTCTTCTAACGACGTACCAGCTTATCATTTTATAAAAAGAAATGCTCCTTGTTGCATCAAGATAAGTTCGTATGTCGTTATCGGGAGAAAAGTTTCTTGTTAAAATGAAATAAGTGCTGCAAAAACAAGAACATTTCTCATCATTATGAGAAACCGAGCAGAATATTTTCCCTCATGATACACCGCTGTAGCAATTTGACTTTAATCTCCTTTTACTTTCCTCTGCCCAAGTTGAAGAAAAGGAATACATCTCATCTGATTCATCTGAGTTTCACGCAGCTGGTGCAGAGCAGACCTCTGACCTCTACTTCTCTCTGACCAGTCTGGCCAGGAGGGTGCCTGCCATCATCTCCTCCACATGTACAGTGTGTGAAGTGGAGTGGAACCACAGGAAGTAGTTTGATGCGTGAGCTCGGCGCTATATCTGTCGGTGCTGAGCGTCGGGTCCGGGGTCTGGCAGGGGCCTCCCAGGGGGGCCTCACCCCCAAGCAACCTACTCCTGCATGTCTCTTTGAAGTGCTGGGGGAAGGTTAAGTGCACACAGGGGTGCATAATGGCTTCCTCAGGTTATGTTATGTTGGGAGAAAGAGCTATGCTGCGTTGTCATATGTAGTCTTGTAAATGCTGCTGAATCGAATCCAACTGAGTGCTGCAGTGCTCGGGTTACAAGGCCGACACAAACAGAGAAAAGGTATTATTCGGGCTGGCACTATGCTGATGCGCTCTTACATAACAGAATATAAAAGATGTGGGAAGGGAAGTTGCATTAAATATCTCACAGGGCGCCTCCCTTTCATCACATGACCACACACTGCACCATCCACAGCAGGGTCTTAAACAGTGGAGGGCTGCACCGATGACATGCTGTCGGGTAGAAACAGGGTGAGGAGCTGAGCTGGGCTAACACAGGCAGACAGCAGCGCTGTGCCTGCTGCTTCCTGTGCGTCCGCCTCTGTTCCACTCTATCTCACGCTCTATTGTTTGTGCACATTTGCCTTTCTCTATCTCTTTTACATCATAATTTTTCTTCCTGCCCTGCTCTCTGACATTTATCCCCCCCATCTCATTATTCACCCCTTTCTCTGAATGCTCTTTGGTGTGGTCCCTTGTCAAGCTTGCGTTGAACCTTTCTGTAATGCCTGTGCCTGCTTTATTTGTTTTACTGAATCAAGGCCACAACAGTGAGCTCTGACAGGCCTCTCCATCATGCTCGGCCTAGTGATTGATCTCAGATGGGCTTCGGGAGACTAAGGACTTACAAAACAAACAAACAGTGCACACACAGAATGCGTGTGAAGCGTCTCGCACACACCGGCGTACAGTCCTTTTCCCAGCGGTAGTTGACATCAAGGTAAAAGCTAAATGGTGAAAGTTAAATGAATTGAATCTCTGTCTTGCCTCAGTGTTTGATTAAGATGAAGCAATTTCCAGCACGTTTCTCTGCACCCACAGTAAAAGCTCTTTTATTCACACTTATTTAGATTAGGCTCCATCAGGCCATTAGCATGGATGCTGTGGCCCCTTGGCCAGAGTTCTACTTCTGACATCCAACTCAATCATTTATGCTGGCCAGCGCCTGTGTCCATGTCCAGCCCAGAAAGATGGCACATGGGCAGGGGGCGGCAGCCTGCTCCTCAGATGGCCTCGCTACATTTGTATAAATCAGCACAGCGCCATATAAATCACATATTGCGTGATGTAGGGCAGCATTAACATCGTCTATTGCAACTCTCTAAATCAGACGATATTGATTCATCAAGCCCTTTCAGTTACAAAAGAGGAAACTGCCTCAGCTACCTCGGTTTGATTGTTACATGTGTGAAATGGGATCCAAACGGCACCGCAGTCGGCCTCCATTTACACCGAGGGCTCCAGTGATAACAAATGACAACAGTGAGATCTCCGAAGGATGTCTGAGTAACAGAATACACAGATTACTGTGACGCGTTCAGAGTGAGCACTGTACATGTGTGCATACAGGACAGAGGGCTTGTGTCCGTGCGTGAGACAGCAGAGGGTAAACAACCAGGAGGTGGCGAAGAGAGGAAAACATTGAGGTGCACAAACTGTCCTGAGAGAACAAAAATAAAGCTCTCGGGGTTACCACTAACGACTATTTTTCTATTGATTTATTCTAAACAATTTATTTTCCTCCAAAAATCTATTTCATTTAATTTTTGAAAAACTGTTTGTCATTGTATAAAGCAGCACACAGCAAAATGTAAACAAAGGTTTACATAATAAAGTGCAAAACCGGGTCCACAAACATGATAAAAAAAAAAAAAAGAAAAAAGGAGGGCTTATTATTGAAGTCAGTAGTGCAACTCCAAAATAAATCGAAGTTTTTATTAAACCCCTTAACAAAGTAAAAAAAAAAAGTTAGGTCTGCTTATTAAAACAAGGTGCAATATGCTTAGAGTGTAAGACAGGAAGAGAGTGTGAGAGAGTGTGAGAGAGTGTGAGAGAGTGTGTGAGAGAGATTTAACATGTAATTATGAAGGCACAGTAACATTCCCTCTCTTCCTTTAAAAGTCCGCCGCATGATGAAAATGCAACACTATATTCTCTCTGTGTGCTCTCTCTCGATTTCACTCCGTCCCTCTCTCTCTTCATTCCTCATTCTTTTCCCGTCATACTTGCCTCACTCTGCTCTATTTTCTATTGTTCCCTGACACCCTTTGACCCTTCGCCCCACTGACCTCTTTCCTGCATAAACATATTCTATTAACAGTAAGTTACTTCATTCAGATATCTCTCAGGCAGCCCGTTAAGGTCAACTGTGTTGAACTTGAATTATACTTCTGCCAACATTTTTTATAATTACATTCAAATGGGCTATGGGGGGGCTCTGTGATATGAATTCCTTCTGGTTTCTCATTATCGTTGCTCGCTGAAATGCCACCAAATGTGACATTTAGACCATCAGTTGCCATTTTATAAAAAAAAACAAAAAAAAAACTCTTAAACTCTTAACTCTTAATATTTTACATGTTTAAACTGTAGCAGTCATTGTCCGTATACATATGAAGTCCAGTACGTCTCCACGAAGCGTTGAATCATGGCTGGGAGTGGAATGCTATTCCTTTCTGGGTAAAAGCCATCAGCAACTGAAACACTAAGTCATTACTCTTTAATTGAATCGGAGTCGTACTGTTTTTCTGGTTCTTTGCTGGAACAACAGAATCACTTCTCATCAACGCAGGCATGTCAGCGAGAGGCCGACGGAGTGAGGGAGTGAGGGAGTGAGGGGGTGAGGGAGTGAGGGGGGCAGCAGAATGGATGGGTGAGTGAGTGAGGTTACAAATTCCCGCGTGGCTGGTCCATCCCGAGCACAGGACAGTAATGAATGAGCAGAACTCGCCCGTCAGTCTGGATTTAGAGCGCGCACACACACACAACAATAGTCCTTTCCCCCCGATGAGGAGCGCGGTGCAGGAGGGCTTCAATTTGCTTCTCCTCTCCCACAGAGCTTGGCATTCAGCAGAGCGTTCCTTATTCAGAGAAAGCATCCTCGGCGAAATAAAACTAGTGCCATCTGCTCCATCTCCCCTTGCTTCCCCGCCACAAAGCAGATGATTATCAACTGGAGCCTGCTCAGCTTCAGCGGAGCACTAGAGCATCTCAGCCAGCAACAGAAACATCAACCGTCTGAATTTGTGAACTTTTGACAAGTCGCAGGCTTCCTGTTTTGCACTTAGATTCTCTGTAATGTGCTTGTTCTCTGTACACATGATCCATTGACATTACTGTACAACACATTCTGAAATACCATGCATAATTGCATTTAATGTGACACTCTGAATGCTGGCGTCTGTACTCTCCACTGTTAGCAGAAATACCATGGTGATAATGTTCTGCATTGCGTCAAGTCACAGTGTGTGCTTTGACGGGTAATATTTCCTGCTCTGTCAGCACGGACGGACATTAATGACCAAAGGATAGCCAGAAACAATAGAGGACACTAGAAGTGGAGACCACAGGGGTCCATTCATATCCTCCTGTGCTCGTCTTTATGGAACATGTGTATCTCAGCAGGCACATGTGTCACATGTAGAGCACACAAACACATCACTAGCTGTGGTTACTTGTTCATCCTCCGATGGCTGAACATGTCTTATGAGAGATTTTCTAGACAGGGTAAGGTCTTAAGAAAGTTCTGGTGTTAGTCTATATTTTTCCTATTACTGACGGATGCAATTAAAAGACCAACACCAACATAACTAGAAATGCACCCATTGACATTTTCTCGGCCATTTTCGATTTTTAATTAAGTCTGACCTGCAGATTCCAATTTTCTTTCTTTCTAAGAACTAAAATTGACAGCATACACAAACATTTTTGGAAATTGCTACCGACAACCTACTTGTTGTTGACTATATCGTATGTCAATTCAAGTGAATATCACAGTATAAAACATGTTTTCTGTTTTAAAAAGTACACGCGTAAAAAGATTGATGTTTAGAGATGCCACCGGTTGAAATCGATCAGCTGACAGCCGGCCGATTTCAACCGGTGGCATCTCTAAACATGACGATACAAAACAGGAATGTACCAACACGATACATTGATCATAAAACATCTTCTGTCCCCATGCCAGACCACAGGGCCCTGCTCTTATTGTCCGTAAGTCGTAAGTTAGTTGTAAAAGCACTCCAAACTTTTGTAAAACTGAAAAGGTTCCTCTTTTAAATAAAAGCTGAGAGCAACACACTGCTTATTCCTCCAACACCCACTTTAATAAAATCTCCCAGCACAGCAGAGGAGGATTTCAGGAACTGTAATGGTAGCAGAGATGCACCGATTGATCGGTCCATCGGTCACTCTCATATATCTGATTTTTTTGGCGGTCAAATTTACACGAAGCCGTTAGATGGTGGCACACACAGTGGCACAAACAGTAACGCCACACACACCATGCACACACACACACACACACACACACGTCATCGGTGTGGCAGTTCTTCAGCATTAGTGAAGGAGGCATAACGCTCGCAATTTGTAATTTAGGACATACTGCAATTTATTTTCAGAAATCTTCTCTGTATAATATATAATATAATGTGTCATTGATTTCTTTCAGAACATCTTTCCAGAATTTGTAAATATATATACACATTCTAGTAAAGCATTAATGTAAGTGCCCTCTGTAATCTTGCACTTTCACAAAACCGTAAAAGATCTGGGTTCAGTTTAGTGCGTCTCACAGGGGTAATATGTAAATTGTACTTCCTCTGCTCTATTCGTGGTAAAACAGCCGCATAGGTTGAGCCACATATGCGTGGATCCTACTAACGAGTATTGTCTGTGTAGCCAAAGCCTGAAATACTGCAGCTTGTTCCTCTGTGATGTCTAAAAGCTATTACAAACACATCAATGAGCACCGGATGACATTCCATAAATGTGGGCACTGTAGTTTATTATCAGTCAATCGCCCATTCACCATCCTGCTGCCGTAGTTTAGGGTATAGGGGTGTATAAATGTAGTCGTTGTCTGTAGTACATTCATCTCCATCTCTTATTCCTTTGGATAATAACAGAATCTGGGAGATTCCTCAGTGCGAACATCAAATGCAGCATCATTCACTGCAGCGTTGAATAAGAAAGCTTTCTCTTTTATGCATATTGGTGCCATTCTTTTTGCTTGTCACCCTCACACTGTTTGAGACAAATGTATGTCTTGCCTGTCATTGTACATACAATGTCCACCCTGTCACAAAATGGATTTTCAATAGAAAAGGCTCCCTCCCCTCCGCCTTAATCCGATTTGCAGCCTTTTTGTACGCCTTATACAAGGCGGCCGCTTGGCTTGGCTAGTCTTTTTTTTTTACATCACAGATCTGTGAGACGGAGATGACATGGGGACAGGACGAGATAGGGGAGCAGAGAGATGGAAGAACAGGGATGAAGACATGGAGGGACGGAACGTTACGCAGCGAGGCAGAGTGAGAGAGACAGACCAGCATGCAGACAGGAGGACAAGCAGCATCTCCACTGCTGCTGTTTTTCTCCCAGACTGAGCTTAAGCTCAGTAGCTGAAGCAATACTGTATCCAGAACTCGTATGGAAAAATGGAACACATGCCAACAGACAACAGCACACACAGTAAACACACAGTAAACACACAAACACGGAAAAGCAGAGAGGGGAAAAGATGGCTCAAAAATCATATGAGGGAATTTCACAGTAAATCAATTATCAGTGCTTCCATCCGTGTCAGGCGGGATCACGCTACGAGGTGAGCCGAAGGGTGGGAGGTTGCAGGGATTACAGCCCACAGCGAGGAGCAAGATGGCCACAAAAAGAAGGAAGGATGACCAAACCCTCAAAGGCAGAGTTTTTAGACAGGTCGGGCTTAGAAGAAAGAAAGCCGTGGACCATAAAGAACTTGCAGGCTTATTTTGTACAGGCTTTTCCAACAAACCACAACACCTTAAATCCTGTTTACGTCCTGTTGTGTGCCGCCTTTTGGTATTACCAGCTGAAAGAGGCCAGGCAGAGCCCAGCAAGTTCCCAGCTGTCACTGTTTGTGTTATTAACGGAACAAGAGTGGGGATTGAGAGGAGAGTCATTTTTGCTCCAAGCCATGAAGAGGCACTGCACTGGAGCTATCTGTTGCCAATCCCCCTCCTTAACACTTGGGGTGTGTTTGTGTGTGTGTGTATGTGTGTGTGTGTGAGAGCGCGGGTGATTGCACGTGTGCAGCAGACACAGTGGGAACACATCGCTATTTGCATGAGGTTCACATTCATTAACAGTTCATACTAGAGAGCATAATTAAAAGCTTGCTGTGTTTGTAATTACCCCGTAGCACCTGTTCCCCCCACTGCATGTCTCCTCTGCCCACAATGCAACACTCACCCTCACACTTTCTCATAGGTGATTCGAGAAGCCTCATGGGCACAATTTGTTCTTTTAAGTTAGATGAGATTCATGAAGTTGAGATTTGACTCATTAAATCAGAAGAGTCATTAAATTTGGATCAGAAGAGAATAAATGTGGATGTCGGGGCATCCCAAAAGCTATGCAAATAGCAAAGGACACAAATATTTAAATGTGGCAAATCTAATATTTATAAGGGTTGGGGGGGGGGGGGTAATCATCATAGTATTGCATTATTTTGCGTGGTAATATTGTATCGATACAAAGACACCAAGTATTGATAAATTATTAATGTTCTAAATACAAATTTAACCTTTTGGTAACAATTGCTTTTTCACCGCCCTAGATAGCGGCATAAAAATACTTACTACTGGTAGTATTTTTTTCTGATGATGTCAGCGAGATTGCCAGGAAGCTGATTGGAGAAATTAGAGAAATACATCAGAAAACTTTATCTTATTGGATAAAACCGATGTCGACATAATTGACAGTTGAAAAAAGGTAACCGCAATACTCAGTATCTTTAAAATCGCAAGAATATCGCATTATGCATCCGCAGCCCTAACCTTTATCCGGTTGTTGCACGATAAAGAGGGCAGCTTGATGGAAACATAACCAGCAGTGTGATGAATGTGATCTTATACCTGCACACACATGCATGCAAACCTGATATACATGAGCAAGTTTTATTCTTTGAAAAAAAGATATAAGAGGACCGTCGGATGCCCTTTAAAGGGCTCTGCATCTCTGAAGAGGTGTGCAGCACTCTGTGTGTGTGTGTGTGTGTGTGTGTGTGTGTGTGTGGCATTTATACAAATATGTCTGAGGGTGTGAGAAAGCTTTTCACTCAAGGGCCCCTCTGATGCATAGTGACACCTTAATTTGGTATTTTTGAAGAAGAGGGAGCGGCCCTAATGATTCAGCCTGGGACTTGGGTGGACTGGTTTGTTCAATCAGGAGCCCCCCAAAGGAAAGGAAATAAAGAAAAGAGAGAGAGACTTTGCAGAGTGAAGGGAATGGGGATGAGCGGAGAGATGATGTTTCATTAGCTTAGACATTACTCACCAGGGTTGCTATTTCTCTCAGCTATAAACCTTTTGTCTTTCCCTGCTGTGGTCGGATACAGCCAGCTGCTGTAGTGCACGGGAGAGGAAGGTTAGGGAAAGAGAGAAAAAGGGAGTTTTCAAGGCAGAAGGAGTGGATGAAGGTGAGAACTGTGAGTCTGCATCGTCTTTAAAGGTGTATTTCAGCGAGTTAGTGTTGCGATTTTATAACGTTAGATAAATAAAAAGGAATGGATGAAATCCATACCGCCGAGGCAAAGCTATCCTGACTTTTAGTTCCTTGTATGGGTTAAGATTAAAAAACACCAGATTCTACATTTCCCATATTGCAGCTTGATAGAATCTTTCCGTGGCCTCTCCGTGCCCTGACAAACACACAAGTGTTTCAAACAGCAGCTGTAACGCTGCCTTTCTTTTCCACATTTGTAGTCTTCAAATGATTTTTTTCTGACTTTTGAGTGCTTCCTCCTAAGCCACTTCCTGTGTTGAATAAACTGAACTTGGTCTGTGTAAAACCAGTGTAGAGTCCCTTTAAAAATGACAGGGTCAGTGGTGAAAAGAGGGCAGGAAAGAGGAGTGAAGGATGGTAATAAAGGAAGTGATTAAAAAGAATGCAGACGAATGGGAGGATGATGGGGGAAACAAATGATTTGAATCGGTTTATTGACTGCATTGCTTTTCAGTTCAAACTAATGCTGCCCTGTCAGTGACTGACAGTAAATTCCTCTAGAAACCTATAAGGTCAAAGGTGTATGAGTAATGACGAGCCGGCACAATTAACAAAGGGATAATGGCTCCCACCTCCCACCTCCCACCTTCCTCCTGATCTGATGGCTTTGCAAAGCAAAGCCCGGTAATGACACTAGTTTCATTCAGGCCACAGTGGGAATTTCTTTCAGCTGTCTGGCATGATAATGACCATTTGGACAATTTTCTCTCTTTTATCAGGCCTAAGCTCCCTTTTTGTCTGAGACTCACAATGTCTCCTCAAGGTAGAAAATGTCTCCTTATGGGGTCTGATTTAAGGCCATCGTCACACTAAGCTGACTACATTTTAAAACACATCTTTTCCTCTGTCATCCGCACAAAGATGGTGTTTTTCACAGCCCAAAGCACCACTTTAACACTTTGCAGAGTGGAGGAAACTGAAAATGTCATGTTAGTGTGGACAGAGAAACCCAGCTGACGACGTATGCCTTCACAGCTACGGTCGGGTAGTTTGCTGTGTGTCAGAAATTTTGGCCAGCGAACTTCTCTGACACCTCCAACTCTCTGTGTGAACGGCCATTGTGAATGTCAGAATCAATATTCTGAAACACAATTGAAGACCTTGGAGAGCAGGAGGTGACAGGAAGGAGGTTTAACCTGCTGAGACCCAGAGGAGTCACTGGGCTGTCTGTCAAACGTCTTACCAGGCCATACTTGCCCGTCAGCTAGCTTCTCGCATAAACACAAGATCACGAGGAAATCCAACTGGTCAGGCTTCAAGTAATGCTTTTGTGTCTGGACAAATCGGCGTCCTGCGAGAAGCTTCCGGCAGCCACGGACGTATTTTAGGTGTGTGTAACGTGACACGGAGAGGCAACTGTTTGTTCAACAACAATGGCGGCTCCTAAAGAGGTTAGCATTGCTGCCATAGCCTCAGTTCATGAGACCATGAGACCATGAGAGTATTTCTTCATTGAAAGAAGAGCAAAGAATGGCAGGGAAGGCTTTCACTCTTCTCCTGACACAGTTTTAATGACAGATGGTTCATCCAATCACCCTGCAAAAAACCCATCCGGCTGGTCAGGTTACCGGACCTGCAATGCACAGCTTTGTTGTTTGCCACAATAGAGAGGTAATACGAATAAATTCCTTTGTTTTTCCACTTGTTTTGTGTGTCAGTGTGAACACAGATTTTCTAAAGTGACCTGAAAATGCTAGTGTGGACCCAAGCAGTACTCGCAGTGTTTACCTGTCCTACTGTGGACATGGCCTAGAAACACCAGTTGATGAGGCATCTTGTATTTCAGGTCAGTGTTTTGTAACTGCCTTAGTATTTCTTGTTTGCCTCGCTTTGCTGAGCAAACGTGATAAACCAGGGACAAAACATCACCAGGGGCGTGGCGTGAGAACAAGGTCGGCAATTAAATGTGTCTGAACACACTAAATACTCTCCCTCCACATTAGCAAGTAGCTCTGGGAGACAGCCGCTCTCATTGTTTAAGCTTACAGCAGCCCTGAGGGAGGGGGGGGGGGGGGGGGGGGTCAGGGGGGGGAGTATCAAGTTTATACAGCGGATGAATAGAAAATGTGATAAAAGCAACAAGTGTGACCCCTTTTTATACCAGGGCGCGTTTATCTTTTAGACTGATGGAAGAAGGTGCGGAGAGGTGCCCCGGGAGGCCACGAGGGAGAGAGAGGGATGGCGAATAGGCAGGGAGGGGGATGAAGCAGGAGCCCCACACAAAGCACACCATTATTTTCGTGGCCCCCCTCTCCTGTGGGAGACTTGGCTGAATGCGCCTCTCCAGGAGCACAACTCAGTCAAGGCAACAGTGCTTAGCTATTCATTTATCTGAATAACAAGTGGAATGAGGCAGAGAACGACGCAAAATGAGTGCAGGTGGGGAAACAGTGTCTGTACACAGACTTGGATTAATGTAACACATGACACTATACCTTGTACTGAACATGCGCCACTGCCGGGCCATCAGTCTAACCACCAGTGTTGATCTCACTCAGACCAGTTGTGGGGCTATAAAGAGGCGGAGAGCTGTAATCCTGTTGGGGCTCCCTGGGATTTGATGTAAAAGCTTTCCTCTGCACTCATCCTCTACTGTAGATCCTGTTGAAGTTACAAATTGTTTTAGCCTCTTGGCTTGGCTAGCGTCTCCCCGGCCTTCACCACTTCCTACATGGAGTTGGCAGCGGCACAGGAGGAGCTGTCCTACTTCTCGCTTTCTGCTTTTTCTTTTTTACACTGTGTTCTTGTCACGGTGCATCTGTGTTTTGACTTTTAACATGCACCTACAGTAGTTGTGCTAATATTAGAGACATTTAGGACATTCACATAACATGTACAGGGCTCGACGCTAACGTGGGATTTTTGTTGTTTATTTCACCTTCAAACTCTATTGATTTAATAATGATGTCATTATTTATGTTTTAAACTGTATAAGCTTTAAGGTTCATTTAATTGTCAATATACAACACAAGGTTGCACAATGAAATGGGTTTGTAGTCCCTTTATGCTACACAAGAAAAAGAAGCAAAAGAAAACAGTAGTGCCTTCCTCTAGTGCGTTTTTATGCCTCTGCACCGGCGACAGCTGTGGCCGGAGGCATTATGTTTTCGGGTTGTCCGTCTGTCTGTCCCATTCTCGTGAACATGATATGTCAGGAACGCCTGGAGGGAATTTCTTTAAATTTGGCACAAGGGTTAGCACCCACATGGACTCAATGATGAACTTCAGTCCAAGTGGACTCAAGTCCGTAATAAGCTTCCTTGTGATGCCGACTCTATCGCAGCACATAAACATTGAGGACGTTTTTTTTTTAGTGTCAAGAGAGAAAGATGTATGAGTATGGACAAAAGTGTAGACGTTATACTAAAACCTTCTTTGATCATGAAGGCCAATAGCACTGTGCAATCCTCTGGTTTGTCTACTACACTGCACACTGGATTCTCTGCTAACGGTGACGAACACAATGCACATTTACTGCGCTGGTCTGCGTTATATATGTCTCTTGTATGAAATGTCTGTATCTTCACAATTTTACAAACTATGATAACGTGTCCATGAGTCGCATCACTCCCTCTTCCTCTCCTTGCTGTTCTCATACCTATAGAACTGAGGTTACATCCAGCAGCTACTATTTGTCTTTTGTTCTGAATGCAGTGAAGTTCACGAGAGCTACTGACTGCCGCATCTGTGAACACACACCCTATTTCGCCCGGATGCTCTTGAATACATTTTACAGTTTGCACTCATCTATTTTTAGTCGCAAATGCGTGTGAAACGCTCACACTGTCGAGCCACTGTTATTGGAAGATCTCATTTCGCTGATTTGTTGCATTTCTTTGAAAATCGTTCACACAGAATCTTGACCTGATTCCCAGGTCAATGCGAAGCTAAAAACCCAGATGAAGACGGCTGAATTATTCTCTTCTATTGCGCTCACATCAAAGGCAGATTTTTATCAGTTACCTTCCAGTCGCCTCTGGCCATGTGTTTAAGCAACGCCACAGACAGTAGAAGCTTCTGTCAGCTGCTCGAGAACTCCATAATATCTGCTGCTGTAGCTGCATCACTCAGCGCGGCAGCAGCCACTGCCAGGAGGCCGTACGCTCGCACAGCATCCTATTGCAGCCCGCTGCCTGCTCCCTACGGCCTGGACGCCTGTTAGCACACTGGCAGGGAACAAGCGCTTTAGCCCACCTAAGAACAGGTGATCCTTCACAGATGGAAGAGCCTACACCCAAGGGAGTTCACGCTCTATCGTTTGCATCTTTGGCTCATAAATCTTTCATAAAGGATGTCAGTTTTGCTTACACAGAGGGGAGGCAAACGCCCCGCAGGACCAGGATGAAATACAGGTACAAAAGGCTTCTGCAAGCCTTACTTGGTTTGTGTGTCTTGCTTAGCTTGTGTGGGAGAGAGCAACATTCTTTGTGTTACACTTTGTGCAACTATTCTTGATCCTAATTTGGTGCGTGTTCCCTCTTAAATGTGCTTATCGTGTGTTACAGCATATTTACCATACTAATGGTGGTGACCATTCAGATGCAAATGAGTAAAGGCTGTTTGGAATGTATCCAAATCCCCCCCCCCGCATTACACTGGATTCCTGAATCACTTATTTCTTTTATTTTTTTTCAATATGTATTCTAACCCAAGTATTATACTTTGCTGGAGTAATATTCGACTGCACAAAGGGAGCAGTATGTGCGCATTATTCATTCTCAGTGACATATTAAGATACGCATGCATTTAGCTGAGGACAAACAGAATAACAAAACACATTTCGTTTAAGACGCTTAGCAGTGTGCAAACATAAAATCCAGCCTCTGTGTCCTTCTCTTCTGCACTTCTTTGTCTCCCTGTCTTTTTTTTTTTTCTCTCTCTGCCTTTCTTTAAAGGAAGTGATGGTTCATGGACTGTCTGTTGTATCACGGCTCTAACTGCTTATGACATCAATGCTGTTTGCTTTGATCTAACTGTCTTTGGCAAATGTTTTTTCTTAGACACGGCAGTGAAATTTAACACTTGTGTAATGTGAAAACAGGACTGTCAGGGAGTCACACACGCGAACAGCTTGTAATGTCCTCTGCTTTTTAATTCTGCAAACACAACTCAGCCGACAAGCAGTTGGCTTTATATGAGATTATATTTTAAACATGTATAAAACATTTATAAAATAAAATACAAAATAAGAAAACAAGGAAAATGCAGTAAACATATACACTGAGCTGTCAATAAACAACATTATTAAGTATTTCATATCCTAAAAGCAGTAGAAGGCAGTAAATACTTTTCAAGTCCTACCCCCTCTTTTTAATATATTTTGTCAATAAACTTTATGTGAATAATACCACATGAATATTCCAACTTTCTGCCCCAGTGTTCAGCATACACATTTCAAACCCAAACATACAGTATGCTGTACCACGTCCTACTATGTCAGTTTATCCATCTCATGTCCATTAAATATGTTGTTTTCAAAAATCAGTTTAAACCTTCGAAATGTTAAATGTTTTACATGTTTTCATTTCCTCACTACAGTTGTTTCACAAATGAACCCCTTTGACTGTAATATGATATTTTACATTAGTCCTCGTATTGTTTCTTGAACATACATACACATTCCTCTCAGATCATGTTGAGTCCCTCTCATTTGAAACAACAGATTTTTTGCTCTGTACATAATTTGAATTGTCTTGAAGTAAACCAAATTTTGAAATGTAAGTGCTTATAATTTTCTAAAGCGTGGGTTTGTTGGTTCCCTATAAGTGGTTTTATTGATATTATTTATCGCTGTTTTATGAAAGATAACAATTGCATGGTTTTCCCCCACACTTCCACACAGTAAGTTAGCAGTATAAGGTGTATAACGAAGTTTGGTTTTAAAAATCTGTGACTTTATATAATATTGCAATTGCCTTTATAACCTTTGCAGTTGTTTTGATTGGTCTTTCATGTTATAGTTATCAGGAATACTTTAACTTTGGTCAGCCCATCAGCGGCGTGAAGAGAATAATACAGATCAATGTAGACAGCTGTATCCTTGTTCTCATACAAATAAGAGAGTTGGACTCTTCCTGTAAATGTCAATGTGCATTAATGCACAAAGAGAGCCGGTGGGCTCACTTGATAATTTTCCGCCACCCTGAAGTCATTGTTGCCATGTAATTGTATTTGTGCAACTCACCTGTTTGCTGGGGGAGTGATACTGGCTCTGTAAATCAAATGATGTCGTTTATTCCGCCACTAATGAGTGATTTAATGATATAAGTGTGCTGGGCGGCTGCCAACCCGCGGCCATAAGGAAACCGCGTCCCACGCCGGCGGACTTGCCAGCCAAATGAACTCCATTATTGCCTGTGTGCTGCATGACTGGAGATGATGAGCAGGAATTAATCACACTGTCTTTTCCTCCAGACTTTTGTGTTTGTTTCTTCACTTTCCCCTCTGTCTCTGCCCGTCTGACGCGCCCTCCTCGTCTTGACGTTCACTGCGCTCATCACCATCTCTCTGGCTGGATCTTCATCTCACCATTAGCTAGCCAGTCTGTCTTCCGCCATACTTTCTTCCGTTCTTGTTCGCAGACTCTCCCTGTCTTCACTAATCTGTCTATCTGTCCATCCATCAAAATTATCTTCTGTTTCCATGTAATAATGTTATGCCTTATAGTCATGGAGCGGGGAGGTGAAACCACTTCAGCTGTATTTGAGATGGACGTTAGTTACTTTGCCAGCATATTACAAGCCCGTGGCATGCAAATAAACTTCCACCAGATGAAGAGAAATGTAATGTTTTACCATATTTCCCTCAAGCTCTTCATGCAATTTTAGTCTCATCATGCTCCTGTAAACTTATATTGGATTTCCACTGTATGCCATGGAATGAAGAGCAAACATGCAAGTTTCAAATCAACATTCATGCTTGAGAGAAGCTGCTGGGGTGTAACAGTTGAGCACCTTGATCAAGCAGGGGGGAATAAAACATATTATATACAAAGGGGGCTCGGTAATGCATCTTTTTCTCTGTCAGGTTGAAAGGAGAGTAAGAGTAAATAACTATTGATTGGCCAGCCACAGGGTTGGGGTTCGCGGCCTGCTAACTGCTAGTCTGGCTGAGTGGCTATTATTAGCGTTGCTCAGCATGTCGTGCACGACCCAGGTAAGTGGCTGTCCCTGACAAATGCTGTTTGCCAGCTCAGTCCATTATCTGTGGGGAGCAGGATGACCGCTGGGCCTCACTGCTAATATGCAAGGAGATGCTTATCAGTTCAAATTAAGAGGAGGCCCTCCCAGAGACCAAGGAATGTAATTGTTTTTGACAAGCCACAGCCCCAAAGCCATGAACCCTCTGGAGAGAAAATGGATGAAACATTGGTGGAGGGTTAGGGCTGAGCGGGCCTCCTCCTTACATTCCAGTGGGCTGATATTAAGCTTAATCTGTTTCGTCTGGGGGTCCATCTAAAGGATGCAGATGAGTTTCTCCTAGTGTGTGATCTAATATGGCATCGGATCAATTACGTTGTCATGACATGGCAGGGAATTAGCTGACATTTTAGATTTCAGAAAGTCTTCTAAATACTTTGCACTTAGAAAGTAAGTCTGTGAACAAAAAAAAAGAAAGAAAAGAAGATATGTCCTGGTTCAGATTTGAAATCAAAGTGCCTGGAAATGTGTCTTTCCTCGCTGAGTCCGGAGGCCAACCCATTCGGCCGGTTTTGAAAAGGCACTCTCAGGTATGAACTTGGCCATTTGGTTTGCTGTTTAGCTGAAGCGGCTTTCAAATGTAAAAGCTCTACTTGTGCAGTGTGGAGATGTCTGACCTAAGAATTCATGAGGAACAAAATTAAAAATGACCTATAATTTCCCTGACATGTTCATGTATTAGACAGATGCAGTGGAGAAAATAAATTGTCAGGAGTGCTCCTGTGAATACATCTCCATCCGAGACAGGTTTCCTTACTAACAGGGCAACTGTGTAAAACAGTACATAACAGGTGAGCTTTATGAATATCCATTTTCTAAGTCAACTTGTTATTTTTAAGAGAATTCTTCTACTCTGGGCTGTTTTTAGCCGTATTATTGCTAGTCTACCACATTTCTACCTGTCCATCTGCTGTGTGTCTGCTGGAGTTATTTGGTCCCAGAACTGTCTCGTAACTCCAGTTTAACCTATATCATCTGATGGCTCATGTTACATGTTTTGTTGCAATGATAGACAGGTAGAAACTAGAGAAAAGTGAAAGGTGTCTCCACACTTCTGTGCCCCCAAAATGAACTGAGACAATGTCATCTGTCAAATAGCCAAGACATAGTGTCACCTCATGTCATGTCATGTTAGATAGCAGACAAGAAAAATGCATTTGGAGAAATTCTTGCCATAGTCCCATGGTCTGCCTCTAAGAGCTCAACTGGGTCTACTCATATCCAGCCTTATGTTATACATATGACGGCCACAGACATAAATATTGTGCATCACAGTATTCCCACTCGCCTCTATCTGCAAAATCAAAGTGCTGAGAAAGATCTGGTCGATGGGCATGAATAGCTCTGACAGCCGGTCCCTCAGGGAGATGGGTTTACTAATTGTTGGTTTTTACTGGCTATTGTACACTCCATTTGCCAGTATTTATGGCACAGAAAGACGGAGAGAGAGAGCTACCGCTGGTGCTCACAGAGATGGGACGAGAAGGGTATGTGTCTCGGAAGATTGCACATAAGTGCTGTTTCAGGTGTTGCCTTAGAATTACAATGAAGAGGACCACCAAGGGTTCACATTGGAAGAGAGGAAAGAAAGATAGACAGATGGGAAGATGTAGCAGTCCAATAGGACATTTCCAGCATGCACACTGCCTTAGTCTTTGCTATATGGATCATAGGTACAAAACGATGAATGGATGTATTTTTCAAGTCATGTGGGCTATCTTGGGTTTGGATGTTGGTACAGTATTACATTGTACAGTCAGTGTTCATTAGAACTTATTTTTTCTCACTCCAATGCCAAAAAAAACAGACCCTTTTTCGAGGATTTTTTTTGTTAAAGCTGCTTTTGCATTTGAGCCATATGGTCAGGCCCTGTTGCAAGCTGTTCAGCAAAACATGAATAGAAAAATGAAGTACCTCGAGACATCATTATGGCTGAGGAGGGGTGTTTTTAAGTTTTTTAAAGCCTTTGAATAGAACTTACACGTCTATTTTCCTGTAGAAGTGGTCATGTCACAAACCTGTATCCGTATGTGTAGCCTTGCAATCATGAGAAATAGCCTTAGAGATTTAGCCTACTTAGCATAAATTGATTCTTGTTTCTAGAGTTAACATAATTGTTTTATCTAAAAACCTAAGTTTTTTTTAATGGTGTTTAAAATCAAAAGGCATTAGACGCACATTTCACGCTCACACACATGTACACACCAAACAGCATCCCCAACTGTCAGTCTCCACACTGATATCTGAAACCAATTTAATATCTGTCATGTCCCCATTAAAATCAGAGCGTTAATTACACCTTATAAAAAGCCTGTCATGTTTCATAATCCCACAAGCAGCAACAATTCAAACTCAATCAGCCACTCAGATCTAGCATTGAATTACACACACACACACACACACACACACACACACACACACACACTGTCAATCTGTAATTGAATGGTTGTCCAGGCCGGGCACAAGGCTGCCAATTTAAACATGTTTATTATTCCCCATCTAGACCTCATATCTGACCTTGACGCTTTAGAGGCTTATTCTTTCTTCTGGCAGCTCGGTTTGAAGGAGGTGGTGAGCTGCCAGTGTGCCAGAGGACAAGTGCCGCGTTGGGCTCAGTTGAGATGCAGATCACGTTAGCCTGCCGTTGGCTGGCTGGCTGCTGAGAGGCGGACCAGTACTCACATGTCTGACCTGGTTGTTTTTTCCTCAGTTCATCTGTTTGTTCTGCTCCTTTCTCTCCACCTATGTACAGCCATTTATTTCCTGTGTGTCTTTGTGAGTAAATTGTCACATATTCCCTTCAGACGAGTCGTACGAAGGTGAGAAAGCAAGAGGAAAGGTGTTGTAATAAATCCATTTCTATTCTCGTGTAGGCCAGAGGTTACCATTTACTGGGAATTTATATAGTTAAAAAAAAATCCTCTAAATGATACACATAATTGAATAGCTTCTTTAAAATGTAGAAACTACAAGATTTTTGATTCCTCAATCCAGTAGACTGTCTATGCTAGTGGTTCTGTGAGGTTGTACAAATGACAATGACGATGCCAATGATTAGCAGTTTCATTCTCTTAGTTTTGCATGTTAGCATGCTAAAATTTGAGTGCTAAATGTAATGGGAATCGCATTAGTTTTGCAGGTATTTCGTCATAACACCAAAGTATTGGACAAATTGACATTTTGACCTGATTGCGATGCTAGATGCAAATTTAAGCGATCGCAATCCATCCAATAGTTGTCGAGACATTTCACTACAAACCACAAATGTGAACCTCGTGGTGGCACTAGAGAGTGTTTGTATGCATTTGTGTGCCAATTCATCTCGTAGATGTTGAGATATTTCAGTGGATAAGGCACATTTTTGACTTGCTGGTGTCACTAGCCAGGTTGGGGGATCATCAAAGTCATGAGGATTCATCCTCTGGGGACCATGAACGTCTGTACTAAGGGATGGCAATCCATCCAAGGGGACTGAAGTGGTGGACTGTCCGACTGACATTGAAAGCCCTAGAGCCGTAAAAAACAAGCTAACAAAAAAAAAAAAGCAGAATTAATAAAGTGGAAAAAGCAGAAATTTTTCTGCAGTGTATTTTTAATGCAGGTGAAGAATGTAAAAAAATTTATGAGCATAACCTCTTGCTCTGATCAGCAATTAGGAAAGCACTCAAATTATTGTAAGGGTTTTGCGTTGCAGTATTTGCTGACCTCAGTCAGACACGGTCGTTCCCCCTCACTGCTTTGCAAAGCAGCGTCTGAGGCCAGAAGGGATGGACTGGGAAGGTCAGTAAAAGTAAAGCGCATACAGGCAGAAAAATGAAAAGAGAATCATATGGAGCACTGAGACCTATCACCTGGGTGTGACCTGCATGTGGCCTCCCTGGCAGAGGCAGAAGAGGTTATAGTTTAAGTGGTTGTCATGTTGATGTCTGTGGCGGACCAGGAGGAGGTGGAGGAGGAAGACACGCCACACTGGTCAGGGAAATCAGCAAATCAAGACGGCAATTAAAATGTCACGCACAGCTGTTAGTGTCAGTGTTTGCTGGATTTGTGTCATCTGTGATTATAAACACAGAGAAATTTCGACATTTGAAATAAGTGGTAATGCGATTTTAGTGTAGAATAATACCATTGTATAAACAGTGGATCATGAAGTCTAAAGTTTCTTTAAATACGTTATTTTAACTTGGTGAGATCATTTTACTTTTAAAATAAACTTTATTCAATCATTTTATTTTAATTTGGACTTTTACCATCTTTAGTAGTTTTAGCTAAGAGGTTTTCTTTCCTCATATCCCTAGTATTGCTAATAATCGTATTTTATGATAAGAAGAAATGGCTTGCAAATGATTTATTCTCACTTGTGAATTCATTCAACTAAATGTGAGACCAGATGACACCGAGATCATATGCATTACACAGGTGAATGCAAAAAAATGTAATCGGGAAGGGTAACATGGCTGAGAAGTTATCATATCATACTGATGTCTATGGGGAGCAGTTTGTGTGACAGTCCTATGAATACAGATGAGGAACCTACAGAGTTGGGTGTTTCTCATGCAGTTAAAGAAAGAAACATGATTTAAAGGAATACTTCACCCCACTTTTGTAAATAATAAACACTTCTGTAAAAACAGTACATGCACGGACGAGTATCGAGCCTCTTCTAGCGCAAGACTGTTTAGGCTGAAGTGTATTAAATAATAAGTTTTTTGTGAAAATGCACGTATTTGGGAAATAGTGAGACTTGGGTTATACATATATATATATATATATATATGCATGAGTTGTGTGAGAGTTTGTAAAGTGATGTTTTGATATAGTTTTGCTCTTGTTAAAAGCCGCCCCAATTTACTTGAATTCATCAAGATGTTTCTCTGTTGATGTGGTTGGCATTTCCTAGCGTGGCCCTTAGTGAAATTGAGTTTGACACACCTGGCATAAACCCTCTCACGATTGCAGGCTCGTCCGTGCGAGTCCAAAGTTTCTTCAATTTTAGATTCTTCGTTTGGAGGCATGCAAGAAAAACAAAGTTTTCTTCATGAATTCAAGGTAACACAGGGTGAGTTATTGATATTCAAATGATCATTTTTGGAGTAAAGATGTCTTCTCAGTTTGCAGAAGATTATGAAGTCATATCAAAAAGTTTTGGGCTCTTTCAGTCCACTGAGACAAATAATATACAAGTGGAACTAGAATATCACAAAGAGCCAAAAGCAAAATATTAAATGAAAAGAATACGATTGAGAGATCCTTCAGCCTCCACTAGTGCATCTGATGTCATTGTGCATCCATCAATAATAAACAGGACACTGAATAGAAATGCCATTCACGCATGAGTAGCCAGGGAGAACTTTTACTAAAGAAGAACAAATTTGGCTTAAAAACTCTGTTGGAAGATTGGAGACCTGCTCTGGGGGAAAATCTGTCCCAACTTTTATTTGTGTGGTTAAGGTCAAAAATGATATTTTTTGGCAAAAATCCCAAACTCTTAAGGTCTTTATACAGTACCAACAGTAAAGCATTTGTGGGATAGACAGGGTGGGAGTCTTTCATGTTCTCTCTGTGGAGCTGAATACAGTCTAAGACACACATGAACAGTCTTTAACAAAAGGACTTCCATTGCTCTAAGACGTAATGTGTTCCAACAAGACAATGATCCTAAGTAATCAAGCAAATCTACTAAAAAAGGGATTAGGAAGAAGACATTTAGTGTTTGGGATTAACCGAGTCTAAGTCCTGACCTCGATCCACCTGAGAAGCCGTGGCAGTGGCCTCGTCATGCAAGAGAGCCCTCAAGCCATCAACAAGTTCAGGGAAGAGAAGTGGGCAAGAATCCCTGAAGGGAGATCCAAGAGACGGATTAGCAGCTAAAATACTTGAAGTGATTGATGATAAATGAGATGCCACGGTGTTGGCAGGAGTAGAGGCTGCATCACATGGCTGTGTGTGGTCAGGTGAAACACTGTAGTGGGGGGCAGCTTTGGTTTTCATGAGACCTATCTGCCGTCAGTGAATGTTGCATCAAATGCACAGGACATTGGTTTTCCTCCAAAGAGCTTCCAGAAAGCAAAAAAAAAAAAAACTGTGATTTTGTCCCACATGAATACAAAAATGGATCTAGACAGAACTTCATCCAAAGATATGGAGATCAGTTGACCCTTCACCTCAGATTCTTGTTGAGCGCAGCTTTTTTTGATCAGCGTGATAAAAGACATCCGAGATGCTTCAAGCTTTATAAGGAGCACCATGATGACACAAAGACTAAACCACCCGGCTGTATTATATAGCACACAGTGTTACCATATCAAAGGAAACATCAATCATGACACCAAGATACAATAACATATGTAATATAAAGCATTTCTATGTGTATTTGAAGAGTATGCATCAAACAGATACATCTAAGCTAATAACTGCTGCCTCACAATGAATGTGGAACTTGCGGTGGTGAGGCCGTGAATTTATCTGTTATTGTTTGGTTTAGTCAATGATCCCATAATGTTACAATTTAATCTGCAATCCAAAACCAGTTACATCCCCTCCTGATCCTCTAATTATATGGTACATACTGTAAATCAGCCACAGACGAGCAGAGACACAAACTTCCACCAAGAATTCAACATTTATTATAATAGGAACGCACATACGTACAGACAGGAGGTGGTATCTTTTTTTATCACGCCGTGTTTATCTGCTCTAACGTAAGCGGCATACGTTAGCATCTCACGCTAACTAGCCAAGAAGAACATCATTATCCAACGTTACATTGTGTTGTAAGGTTACATGTCAGACAGGGTATGAAAAAGCCACTGTGTAGTTTTTCCTCACTGTGTGGATGCTATTGGGGATTAGCATAATTATGTCATCATAATCCCATTAATTGCATATTTAAAATCCATTTAAACTGTTTTTAATGAGTCAGCCGTAGAGCACATGGAGCTAACTTTAGCTTGATTAGCTAATAACAAAGACTTTTGAGTGGTAAATCTGCCACTGTTACAGTATCATCTTAAACTGCAGAAAGCTTGGCAGATGTAACAACAGTAATTAGGGGGAAGCATGGCTTTTGTCAATTACACAATAAAAGGAAAACAAACAAACAAATTAACCACTTATGTTGAGGTGTGAAGGTAAGATTGAAAAACAGGCTACTGACCATCGATACTTGCCCGTATCAGCTTAGTGTGCATGAAACATTGTTATGACTTAATAATTTAAGCATTACTGTAGATAATGTTAGAGTTTATGGGGTGATAACCCACATGGGTGACTGTGTGTGTAACTGTTTATAATGTCAGGAAGAAAATCAAAGGATTCTGGTGCAAACTGACATAAACACAGAGGTGAATCACATAGATCAAACTTATAATGAGTGGCGGCTATTTTACTATTGTTACTTGAGACAGGTGTAGACAGGTATCAATGGGGAGCTCGTTCCACCATTTAGGAGCCAGGATAACAAACAAGTGGGTTTTATTTGAGGGGTATCTGGGTCCCGCTCGCAGTGAGGGAGCAGCGAGCAAATTCGCCGATGCCGAGCGAAGTGAGCAAGCCGGGGTGTATGGTTTGACCCTGGCCTGGATGTAGGAAGGGGTTGATCCATTCACAGCACGGTATGCCAGCACCAGAGTCTTGAAGCAAATTCGGGCAGCCACCTGTAACCAGTGAAGGGAGGACGAGCGGTGTAATGTGGGAGAACTTGGGGAGGTTAAAGACCAGTCAGGCTGCAGCATTCTGGATGAGCTGTAGAGGTCGGATGGCACATGTAGGGAGTCCAGCAGGAGGCAGTTGCAGTAGTCAAGGCGTGAGATGACAAGAGCCTGGACCAGAACCTGCGTCACCTTCTGGGTCAGAAGGGGACGTATCCTCCTGATGTTGTAAAGAGTGTGTCTGCAGGAGCGGGCTGTTGCAGCGATGCTGGCAGTGAAGGACAGGTGGTCGTCCAGTGTCGCACCCAGATTCCTTGCAGTCCGAGTCGGGGAAACAGCTGAAGTGCTGATGTTGATAGTAAGATCTTGGATGGGAGAGTCCTTCACTGGAAGGAAGAGCAGTTTGGTCTTGTCTTGTCTTGTCTTGTCTGATACTTGAAGTTCACCATTATATACATTATGGAGAAACATTTATTCACATAGGTTCCTCTGACAGAATTCAAGTTTTTAAATCTTAAAATATAGCCTAACTATGAGAATGTATACAGTATCTGTGTTAAACTCAGTCTGCCTCTACTCATTGTATCTGGATTGTTTTAACAGGAAAGTTGATATTGCAGGTATACTGTAGATGGGACTTTAAGTACTATGTAAATTCTTACATTTACTGCAAGGAATGCAGTTGCTACAATTAATATAACTTAAGTAGTCGCATAACATTTGTAATTAAGGCCCTTACATCAGGCAGGTTTTAAATTTACTGAATTGATGTTTTTTTTCTTCAAGTGCTTGCTTCTTATATAATCCTACTTACTGAAGCCTTTGCGCACTTAAGAGTGTTCAGAAGGAGAGGGATTTTGAGACATAATCAGGGATCAGAGCCACAAGGAGTTTGACTGTGGTTAAATACATACAGTAATATACATATGCAATCATGTGTGTAGGCCTGCCTGAGGCTGTATATGGTCATTTAGCTCCCTGGTCCACAGCTGAATCAAAATCAAACACCAGACACAAACCTCCAACCTTAACCTGAAGGCTCTCTTTTGACTGAAACAAAAAAAAAAAATCTGTTTTCACACACCTACACACATATGCAGACACACACTCACACAGAGCTCCATCTCTCCGCTATGAATCCCTCTCCCCTCTCTTCGTCAGTAGGGTTCCCATTCACTCATGGATGAAATGAAGTATCCTGTGCTGCGTGAATGGATACCTGCCCAAGTTAAACTCAGTCTGACAGCTTCTAATGCCCTGGTCAGTGTACAAAATGAGGACATGGGAGATAGTGAAAGCTTCCTCTCTCTCTACTCCCTATGGCCTTGGCCTCTCCTTCCTCTTATGTGATGAGTTCTGGCTCTACTTGACCCTAAACTGTTCTTTGGTCGTAATAAAACACTATATTTTGTGTTATCGAGCCTCTGTATATTATACAGTGGCTGAACAGCTTATTGGCTTCGCTGTGACGTCAGATAGCTATTTGTGCCTCGATTGATCGTGATAGATTACTCGGGCAGCGGCGCTGTAGAAACTGAAGTGTTGAGAGGAGCTGAGAACACGAGCAACAGAGCAGATCATTGAGGCAATCGACCGAAACCTCTGTGGTCAATTTTTTAATATGAAGACAAAAGGTGTTTTTTTGTTGGGATTATCCAACCTTGTTCCGCTCTCCACCTGTTCTCCCCCAGCCTTTATCCATTTCAGGCCTCCATGCATTCACTTCCTCCTCTCCTTCCTTCCCTTCTAAGAGCTCTATAGTACCAAGTTTAGTGCCGCTGACATGAACAATGGTACCATTGCCTGTGTCTTGCTAGAAAAAGCACCTCGACAATTCACACTGATTGTTCTCAAATTGCCCGGCTGGGAGAATCACCTCTTGTCTTTGATACTTTAAAGTGCCTCTGATTCTGCGGGGACAAGCATCTCCGAGTCTCGCAGATTTTTCATTTTTCGAACCCCAGCTCCCCTCCTTCTTGTATTTTTAGGGTTAGAGAGTAGTGTGGTGGTGCTAGAATATTGGCTGTGCAGCTCAGGAAAAACAAAGCAGAGTCTTCGTTCTGAGGCGACATCCATCTTAGGCTGAATTCATCACATTCCGCTCAAGTCATTTTGCCGAAGGGGAAAAAAAATGTTTGCTATATTGATGCGTTCTTTCCAAAATATTGTTAGGACTTTTTTCTCCTTTTTTCCATCAAACCACATGTTCAACATATTGTGCCATTCACAACACAACAACACAATTCACTTGAGCTACTGCACTGCAGTGGAGGACGTATTATTCTGTTCTGTTCCAGTTACTAGACACAGGCTCAATTACTTGTCCAACATGTAAACTATTGTCTGAATAACCTCCATAAAGCTATGACCACTTCAACTGTGGAACCGTTTTTTTTTTGTTTTTATCCTTTTGAATGATAAGTGCCCAGCTCGCTCTATTGTAAAAATGATTATCATAATTCATACGCCCTGTTCATTTCCTGTATCTTCAAAACATCTGGCTTCCATCTTTTTTTTGACACTTTGTATGTCGGGTGTTAACGGTCTTCGTCGTTAATTTGAACCATTTTAAAATATAAAGTATAAAGTGTAGCACATCTGT
Organism: Bovichtus variegatus; assembly: GCA_943593645.1. NCBI lineage: Eukaryota > Metazoa > Chordata > Actinopteri > Perciformes > Bovichtidae > Bovichtus > Bovichtus variegatus. The sequence continues at coordinate 7,965,943 of CALSCE010010661.1, forward strand.
CTAAAATAAGTTTAGAGGAAGAAGCCACAGAGGCATCTGTCACTTAGTCCACACCATAGTATCCAGATGTGTTAAAAAAAAAATAGTTGGCACATGCAAATGGCTTTGTCACATTCAGAGTCTCAGACAGCTTCAAAACACTTTTTCTTTTTTCTTATTGCGCTGACTTTTCCCATCTGCACATTATAGTTCAGCTGCATTGTGATGGTTGCAAAGTTGTGTGCATGCTGTGCAGTTTAAGTGTCCAGACAGTTGTGTTGATGAATATATGTACCATCGGAGCTGGGAGTGTGACAGCTCTGCCATTACCTGCGAGTGATAGCTCGAATGGAGCATCTATAATTACTGGCCTGTCAACCTGGGAGCCCCACTGCCTATACCACGTCCACGCACTTTAATTGAAAAACACCAGCAGATTGGCATACTGCATTAAACCACTGCATTAATGTCTGTAACAGCTCGTTTTGAAGTCTACTTACCTCTCTTTCAGCAACAGGCCACAGTAACAGGGTTGGTAAAAGTTCCAGCTATGTCTTAAAAAACTGAAAACAGAAAGTAGATGCAAGTACTGGTGCGAACTAGGGGCACAAGCGCAAACTAATTTTTGCGATTTTGGTGACTAAAGAGACGAGCGCTTTCCTGGAGCTGTGTGGAGCGGGATGAATACATTATGAATAGGAGAAATACAGTATCTGCAGTGTTATTTAAGGGCACTCTGTCGAGCGGCCTTTAAGGATGGCCAGTTACATCAGCTCAGTCCAATCAGTTTAATAGTCCGGATGTCCATGACGGATTCTCCATGGTTGCATAAAGGGAACTGGATACTTTGTTCCCATTCACTCCCAGTGAATGCGTCAAAAATGTTCTTCAGGCGTCCACAAATGTGGGCCCATAGTGCATAAGAGTTTTCGTGTAGGTTTGCCAGCTGACTCCCTGCACACATGAAGGGCATGACAATACTATCATAGTACAGCTTTTCACACCGTTGACATTTATACTAGACATAATGGCTGACATCGTAATTACTGAATTTGCACGATGCTCAGTAAATTCTACTCGCTGTTTTACAGTGCACGCCATGTGCCACGTGACATGCAGTTCTGCACGATGCCAAAAGAACCACACAGCCTGGTGCAGGCGCGGAATCTCAGGCATATCCCAAATATTAATATAATGAAAAACAAAAATGCTTGTAAGGGTGGATGTATCTGTTTTTAATGTTGAATGTGTATTTAAGCAGCCACTGAGTTTTTGTTTTTAATAGAAGATAATGATATCTGTGCAATTTGATTTCCATTTCCCTTATTACCACCTGCTTATAATTTTGTTGAGTGATTCAAAATGTTACAATCAGTTATTCAACCACGGGTATGATTACATGCACATAAAAAACGTTGCTAACTGTCTAAAGCTGTTTATTAGCTGTGTATATGCCGCATAAACACATTGTTCTTTCAGTAGACTTGTTAGAAAGCGTTTCATCAAAGTGTTGCTGCACATTTTGATCACACGTTTTCTTTACACTTGCTAGTGGGAAGTTATCAAGTTAGTGCTAATATCTGACCTGTTGTTTTAAGTGGCTTACGCAATACACCTGCTAAGATGTTATTAGGATAAATTGCATGGCCATGCGCTTTGTGTGATTACATGCATTTTGTGTGTTTTTATATGTATTTAAGAAACCTTTTCTGTTGCTCATGTGTACAGTTCTTGCTGTTCTGCTTCCAGTCTGTGTACTGTGACATGTTTGTGTGTGACTGTGATTAGCACTGCATCCACGTTCACGCATGTCTCTTGTTTGACCTTTGGCCTACCTTTGAACTCATTATCTCTGACAACACAGCCGCATGGGTGCCCTTCCTGGGGAGGGCTTATCGCCTGCCACTCCTCACCTGTCACCTCGGCTCACATTCAGGACGAGCTTGGCCGTCCCTGGTGCTCTCGGTGACCCTTCCCCTGTGAACGAGACAGATACCTTTTTGAAGGATGTCCCTGCCTAATCCCAACACCTCGGTCTGCATCGACGCCCTGTGTTTATCAGCCGGTGCAGGTTAGGCTGGAGGAGACTCTGCATGAGGGGGGAAAAAATTGACAGGAGAAATCAATGTGAGCTACATCAATGGGCCCTCACACTTTGAGAAACAGGTCTATTCAGCACAATATCTCACCAGATAGTGTGTACTTGTTAAAATCATGTCAAGATTAGTCATCAATGGATTTGATTATGAGGGTTTATTGTGGGCAGGTCTATATGATGTGCTCTGCTGTGTGGTGATAAGCACTCCTGGGTATTTCTAATGTGTATTGGACAATAAATACAATACAGTATAGAATAGAGGTCAACGAGGTGGAAAGTTGATAAAACTGTATTATTCCAGACAGGTAGACAGACAGATGGTCAACGAGGTGGAAAGTTGATAAAACTGTATTATTCCAGACAGGTAGACAGACAGATGGGTAGAAAGAGAGAGACAGACAGTAGTTACCATGCCTTTTGACGTAGTGACCATAGACTGTATATAAGAAGTGCGCACAGTCACTGTGATGTCACCCATTGCTTTGTGGACTCCGGTTTTGAAGCCTCGAGTTTGACATTTTTGCACCCAAACTGGTCAACACCATGTGGTAGCAACCTGTCAATCACAAGGTAGCCACGTCCCTAAAGGACACCCTGCTTTATTATCTATTTTACTCTGAATGGGACCATAGTTTATAAAATGAACATCATACTGTATTGAAGAAGACTTGAAACTAGCAATTCAGACCATAAAGTCTAAGGCTGTCCTTGACTAAAGAAATGATTAGACGACTAACACTCATACGATATTGTTGACGAATCGATTAATTGAGTTTCTCCACAAAGAATCATGCAAAAGCACCTCTTTAAATATTGTGTTTACAAGAGATGTGCTCATAAGTTTCTTGCAAATAAGTCATTCAGAATAAAAAAAAGAAAAAAACTACAGAAATCTTAGTCGACTAAGACCTAAACGACCAACTAGTCAACTCTTGTTTTCTGAGTCTTTTTCTCTCTTCCGCGCTGAGTGTTGCAGAGACTCTCTGCAGAGCACCATGGTGTATTCCTCTGGGCTTTGCTGACTGGGCAGAATCAGGCTGAAGCCACCGTCAGTGATGTAAGGCTCCCAGTGTTTATGTATGGCCCACAAGGCCTTCACCAAAGTAAGCCAAGTTGCTGCATCTACATGATAAGCCATCAGGTATTTAAGGCTATTGGATTTCACTGCTGATAGATAGCCTGCAATTTTCCACATTACCGTCAAACCCTATCGAGCTTTTTGGCTTAATGTATCGGCCAATATCCCACCACCACACAGTCTGAAGTTATAATGAATTACAAAAAAAAGCAACAGAGGAGGAGGGTAATCGGATGTAAAATAGCTGTGTGACATGATAGATATGATCCCAGTGGTTTCAAAGCGTAATCTCTGAGCTGCCAGTGACACATTGAGAAGAGTGGAGCTATCATAAGCAGCCAGGACAGGGTAATGTGCCTCTCCAATGACATTTTCAAGAAATGCCCCGAGTTAAAGAGCCCCCCTCTGTGTCTTTATGTGGCCTTTGGATTTGTTTAGTGCACCATCTGTATTGATCTGGAAAAAGAGCAGCTGTTCAGATAGGATCGGCTTTGTTGAATACCATACTTTTTAAATCTGTGCCTTGTGGAGGTTTAATGTCCATGCTATTCACTGTGCAGATAGTTGCAGTTGTTTCCCTCTAAACTTCTGTTTTTCTGCCTCAATCTTTTGTTGTTACTCGCACTTGACGGCAAATGTGTGGAGGTGTAGTGTGAGAAATAATTGCTCGCTACAAATCTTCTTGCCGGGGCCTGTCTGCTGTTATTAGCCCGGTAATTGTTCGCCACAAAATCAGTTTATGTTGTTGTCTTCATTGATTACGCTGTTTTTCTTTTGTAGAACAAAAATACACAACTTAACACATGAAGCTAAAATAAAGCTGTAATATTTTGCACTGAGAGTGTGAGGCTACATCTGCTTTACTGTGTGTGAAAAAAACACCTGAATGTGTAACCTCGATGACACCTTTGGCTTCTTACGTGACAATACAAGCCAGTGTGCAGTGCTGCACTGTTTTCAAGATGCTCGTGTATTGTGTGAGGGGATGCACCTTTGTGGATGATCCAAATGAAATGGGTCTGGCCTGGCTTTCTTTCTAAGGCCTTTCTGATGAATAGGAAGCTTGGTTATTCTCTCAGCGTGAGGCTCTAATAAGCCCAGGGACCCAGTCAAGGACCAAAAGAGGAGCTCGATTTAAATCCAAAGGAGCAGGGAGCATGATTTACGATGTCGGACTGACTGCGGTGCTGCTGCTCTCCTGCGGACCCCCTTCTGTAGCCAATCACAGCCAAAACACTCAAAACTTCCTGCGGACTGACTGCGGACCCTATGTGGTATGGCTGCCTGTGCCGTTGTCACTTGTTCTAATCTATTTGATTGATTATTTGCCTAATCCCTGCATTATTCCCTGCATTTTATCTTGTGCTCCCGCTACCGGGAGCTACAAGGCTAAAGACACAGTTAACCATTTCCTGTGTCTTTTGATTTCCTTTTTTTGTATCTTATAGATTTATTTTATACAGATACATTATGATTACCTGTAAAGGTCAGATTTGGGTAAGCCATGCATGTAATTTGCAGCCGTCATGCAGAGTGATGAATGCCGCAGGACATGGTTATAAATCACTCTCTATGGGATCCAAGCCCATGTTACATGTATTGAAGTAATGGAGCTGTCCTAGTATGACACATGCTTTGCTCCTTCCCTCAGGGGGTTTTCATTTCTATCAATGAAGCCAGCAACCACCCAACAGAAATTCAGTTTTTACATAGGATAGAAACAGTATGCTTGTGTCACAGTGGTCATAACCTTGAGGCGTTGCCAACATAAGTCTGCACCCCACGGCCTCTGTAGAGAAGATGGCACAGTAGAGAGAAGGATTCACGACCTCTGCCCATGCAGCGTGGACGGCACATGACTTTTGTTCACTCTGAAGCTGAGCTGTGTTGACACAAAATGACAGTTATTCTGGCAGAAAGTGAAAAAGCAGGAGAGAGTCAGTGTGTTATCAGGCCAACATAGGAACTCAGCCACTCAAAGCGATAACACAGAAAATACATTCAGTTCAGACAAACTGCCTCGTCTCTGGCCTCCCGTATCTCCTCTCCTCCTCTCCCCTACTTCCTTTGAGAAAAGTCAGAAAATGACAAGTTTGGATTTGCTTGCCTCTGTGTTGGAATAAGGTTGGAAGAAATTCAAGTTTTGGAAGAGAAGAGAAAGTCCCTTTTGTCTGGACAGATAAGGTTTGAGGAGTGAAGAGGAGCCTTTTGTGAATTTCAACACCACCACAAACTGCTTGAGGAGATTTTTTTTCCATTAACTTTCTAGCATAGTTAACATACAGAATGGTTCCCTCGGGTGAACACAAACCTCATTCAAATATTGGATTTTGAAAAGCATCCAAGGGAGCAGGTTACTGCACCTGGATGTGGGAGGGGGTCGTCTAGATTGGTGGGTCCTAATTTAGGGTCACAAGATAAATCTGAGGGGTTGTGCGATGATTAATGGAGTAGTAAAGAAGAAAAACAAAAATTTGTATTAATTTTCTTGGACTTTTCTTTCTCTTTTTTTGGACAGTTTGACCTTTCTGGTCCGTGAATTTTTTTTAAACCATCAAAGAAGTTTAAAGGAGAAATCACCTACAAACTACTGAAAAAATTCTTTGATTCCTAATCCTTAAAGTGGAAACAGATAACTTAACCAACTTCCCCCATTACATTGTGCAATCAACATTTACCTCCATAATGAAAGAAAAAACTTGTTTATTGCCACTTTAAATTATTAATAAATGAAAAACCTCATTAGATTGAGTTCTTCTACATCCATGCTAACTTACAACCTCCCAGCTGTATAGAAACCCATGGCCAGATATTATTTTAGGACTATCAGGTTAAAGTAAGTAGGCGGGGCTTAGAAGCACTTCATCGCTCTCATTCGACAAATGTCGGACTGCCTGTCTACCGACTCAATATCTGTAACAGTGGGGAGGCACTCAGACATGAAAGCAGCAGTATTAAAATGCTTCTTAAAAAAATGGAACAAAGTCACTCAGCGTCTGATGTCTTAAGCGGATTGAGAGAAAATCCATCTGCCTTAATGTCAGCTGGGCTGTCTATGGAGTATAGTGAGTAGCAGGCTTTGTGGATGGTGATGTTAGTGAAGAGTGGACTCCAGTTGACAGGGAGAGGGTTTTTGTATAAGAATGGATGCAGTTTAACTGACTGTGCGGCTTAGAGGCGAATCAGAAGCACAGGTGTGGCGGTGGTGATTGGGGATGCAAAATTCTGCGCACTCAAGGAATGAAGATTTTAATTGGTTGTGACAGAGACATGACAACCTTTTTGTTTTCCTGCCACCATTACTGCGTATTAAAAAGCTTATGGAAAACGTGCCAGAGCTTTCGAAGGCATGACACATGGCCCTATCACTTACACATGAGTCAGAGATGTTTTTAAGTGCACACTTGTTTATTTGTGTACCCGCCGAGCACATGTACGTGTGAATGTGGCAAAGGGCACAGCAAAATCTCACCATCACACCATGAACGCATCAGATACGACGTGGAAACATTTGCTAATAAATGTCAATAATTGTTGGCCATGTTGCAATTTACAAACGGAATCATAATTCTACTGTAGTGTCTAAAAAATTACTGCAAAGTGTATGTGTTTAGATAATGTATTCTCAAGAAAAACACAACTAGAAATACAAAGTGTGAAGGGTGAGGCTCAGTTTTCTCAGCTGTCTAGCAGTTGGAGGCGAGTAAGCACATTCTTTGCCAAGGAGCTGAATACATTACCAGTGCCAATGTAATATGCAAATTTTGTTAAAGGAAACATAATTTTCCATTCCCCTTGTTGATTGCACTTAATGCAACTTGCAAAGTGATGGTGATTTAATTGAATCCCTAAATGTGACTAATTCAAATCAAGGGGCGGATTAATCCACAGCCATTGTAATATGTTATGCAAATATTTGAAGTATATGCCACTAAAAGCTTTTATTAATGAGATCTCCGGGATGCCGCTGTCATATGAACGGCAGAAGAAGCCAGCAAGGAAATGAAAATGTGCCTAACCTACAGCGATACAGCCTATGGCGATTTACATCTCTTTTATGTGAGCTTAAATGTATTCATACGCATACAGTTGCATAAATCAAAAGTAACCAGCTTTATGTTGACATAGAGCTAGTCCTAAACCTTACAGTCCCGCTGATTATAAATTCAAATGAATAAAGTAGAAGGAGCCGAGATGCTAACAGCATGTGATGGGTGTCCTGCTGTAAGTCTGGCCTAGCGTGTAATCTGTGTTAATGTTAGCTGGACCTCCTGGGCCGCTCTAGCATGGGGCTGAATTTCCCCTCGGGGATCACCGACTTTTTTCTGTCATCCTTTGCACAATCCACCGTATGCTGATGCATTATGTTTTTCATTATCTGTTACCACTTTTTTCTCTCTCTCTCTCTCTCTCTCTCTCTCTCTCTCTCACTCTCTCACACCTCCCACAGTGCTCAGCAGCATCTAACAGGGCATGGCGATTAAAAGAAATGTCAGTGCATTCATTAATAATTCCACCGAGTACCGCTGTGCTCACTGTGCTTATTCAGCCACATCGGGCATCTTGGAATTGTTCAGTTGTTGTATCACATGGCACTCTCCTGTGTTGTGTATGTTTTATGTGAGTGTGTGAGCACAGGTTGTGTTCAGGTGTGTCCAACCTCTTATTGCTTCCCGATTATTTCATGGGTTTACTCTCGATAGAGTGTGCAGTGTTACAAGAGAGGGAAATAGCTCCTCACAGCTGGTCAGTCTCTCTCTCTCTCTCTCTCTCTCTCTCTCTCTCTCTCTCTCTCTCTCTCTCTTACACTCCCTTCTCCCTCGGCCTGTTTTTCCCCCATCTTTCCACCACTTTTTCTCTTTTGCTGATGGGGATGGCCACAGCTGGCCAGACATCCAGGCAGGGCTACGCCTGAGGGAGCCCCATGCAGCTGGCAGATAGTGAGGTGCAGTAGTAGAAGCTCGGGTGATGCGAGGGGTGTGTGGACTGTGCGTGGTATTCATGGAGCACTGTGGATTTGAAAAGCAACATGATGGGTTTTCTAGCATGCTAAGTCATTTCTTGTTTTTGATGTTTTTACAATATGACTAAAGACCTGTTCGCATCAGGCATTTGTACAGAGAACATTCACCTGTTTGTCTTTGTGATATAGAGCATGCTAGAAGCTTGGTAATGTAGTGACTACTCATCGGTTGAGTTGGTGAAGTACTGTAGCTGGCAAGCTAACTGCTACATGTTAGCTAGCAGGGGAAACACGAGCTGCCTGGCTAACTTCTATATTCTCTGCACTTTGCCGTTTTCTGCCCTCTGGCATTTTGTTCTTGGCATCATTTCATTGAAAGTTATTGAAGAGGGAGAAAAGGCTGTAGCTAACTGATGGTTAGCAAGTTCTTAGCTTAGTCGCTAACGGGACACGAAGTTCACAAGGTGGATTCAAAAGATACTTTGTACCACTGACCTGTTTTAACTGTTAAACATTCCTCTTTTATGCAGCAGAGGAGTTTAAATACAAGTGGATTCTGAAGCACGGCTGACTTACCTTTTTGTGTAAGGAAAAAATGCTTTTTGGGTCAAGTGATGTGGAAGTTGCAATACTCGTTCGGGCTTGGTTGAGATTGGTTAGCAGCGCAAACTCTAAGCAAGAAATCATCATGGAGCAAAGTGAACCAGCCATCGCAATAATTCTATTGTAAAAAAAATATTTGGCTGTAAAATTCTGACCTTATTTCTCATCAAAGATTATTAAAAAAATGTATAAATAAGAAATCACGACAGCATTGTTTCTTCAAATGGCTAAAGTAACCTTTGTTTAAAATTTCCAACCGACCTCTTGCAGCCCTGTTAATAAGGACTGCAACTAAAGATTATTTTCATTATCGGGTACAAAGGATTGTCTGTCAGAAGATTGACTCTATTTTCTCATATCGCGTCTTGTGATCACACTGAAAGCTGTAACAATGTAGTTTTTGTCAGGCATGTTCTCTCCTTTCCTGCTTCGACTTAGTGCTATTTTCTGGTAGTCACATCTCGGTTTGGTTTTAATTAAACACATCTTGGAGCTTTTAGTCAGGGAGGCAGCTATTAACAGTCATTTCATCCATTCTGATCCTCCATTGTCAGGCAGAGAAACAGGCGAGTCGATCGCACGGACTCGCAGAACCAACACTGACAGCAGCAGCTCGAGGTGGACAGAAGCAGCAAGGAGCAGTCGATACCAAATCCCTGCACTGCAGAAATTAAATTTTTTCCCGTATTTTTAAAATGTTAATTTATCTATAAATAAGGAACCCAAGGAATTGCAGTAGTTACAGCTTCAGTGAAAAGCAGTGGTAGTTATGATTCTGATGAATCAGACTCTTCACTAAAAGTCACATTATACCAGTATATCAATGAAAGTTGTAATTTGCAACTTCCTGTTTACTTTTCCCCAGTTCCACATCATTTGATCTTTACAGGTAAGTGCTCATCGCTGTTGGACAGAGAAGATCAGTGTCCTGTGGTGTATTTCTTCTCAGAAGTCCAGAGAAATTCAACAATTGCAGTGATTTATTCTTCAAAACTATAAAGTTAGATTAGGCATAGCCACGATATGGTGAGGCAGGTTTATTCACAGAGAACAGTTCATACGCCAGGCAGTTGCTTTACATAGGCACAGAACATTAAAGTCACGGAGATAGTAAAAAGTCACAGAGATTTGGTGCTGTTGCAATCGCTAGAGGAGGGCTATTCAAACTAACAGCCAATCGATTGCTACAGGACATCAATGGTCTCATCATCCCTATTCTTTTTTTTTCATTTCCCCAAGAACTCTAAAGGCTTGACGTGACCATATGGCTATGCACGAATGCCAGTGGCATCACATTTTTCACATTGTTAAAGTTTCTGTTAGTTAAAGCAACCAATGTAAGTTCAGTATTGACCTCGAATACAGTTAACAAAACAATCTCACCACAAGGTCCATTCAGTCATATCACATGACATCAGCAGATAGAGTTGGTTGAAATCTCATGGAATTGCTGATGAAGGTCAAGACTGAACTTCCGTATCCCTTAAGTCCTTAAAGTTATAACTTTCATGAAATGATTCCCCATTTATCTCTACATATTAGGTTCATTGGGAGTGGCGGAATCCACCATTCTTCCACCGATTCCGATTGCCTACTCACAAATGTGGGATTCACAGGAAAATGGTGCATTCATGTAAAAAGTTCATCTCTTTGATAATAGCCTCACTTTGTCTGTTCACTCTCTTTACACCAAGTTATAGCAGATTAAGTTACTGTTGATGCAAACCCAACATTTCCTACTGCCGCTGCTTCACATAACAACACTGGTGAAAGTCGGCACGGTTTTTATTTGAAACCCGTTGTATTTGTCATTAAGGTTAGCGCTGATTGTGAGGTATTACAAAACTTCTCACTTTTTAGCAATAGAGTGAGTCACATTTGCTTTTATTAATAGTTGATCGTAGCCAATTGGCCCTTACAGGAAATGTTCATATGTGCATATTTCTTTACCATCTACAATTATGTTGATAAGAACTATGGACAACACAATCTCAATCTACCACATCAATTCTTGTCCAGTTAACTAGCATGTACAGCTCCACATTCTGTAAATGTCACAGTGTCCCTCCATGTACAATAGGCCTGTGTAGATGTATGTGTGAGGAGGTGATAGGGACCTGGTGCAGGCTGGGGTCTCTGCTGCAGAGTGAGGGGAAAGGTATCACAGAAAAGCCTTTGTTCGCAGCCTGCTGCCACTCTCTCAGCTGGAATTCCATTTGTTCCCTCACCGGAATGAAATGGCATTGATTGTTGGCTCAGATGTCTGGTATGAGGGAGGAGCTGGTAAACAAGGAAAAGGAGGAGAGAGAGAGAGAGCGAGAGAAGGGGGTGCAGAGAGAGAGAGAGAGAAAGAGAGAGAGAGACATAAAGGATGAGGCAGATGTGCAGGGTAAGAGACGGGCAGACAGAGATGTTGAAAAAAAGATAAGCAGGAGAGGAATACAAGGAAAAGTGTGAGGCTTCTGCAAATCTATGATAGGACTTAAAAGGGAGAAGAACAGAGAGAGAAGGGAACATGTAGGATAAAAGAAGGGAAGCTGGGCATCAGTGCCATGTAAGCAGGTGGTGTCTGTGGCGGCTCATCCTCAGATCCTCCTCAGTAGGATACCTCATCAGCATTCCTACCTCAAATTTAGCTATTATCAGAGAGCGGTGGAAGGAAGGGACCTGGTTGCTCAGAGGGATTAAGTGCTGGCTGTGTGCTCATGACATCATTGCTTTGAATCTTCTTCAAATCTTTCCTGTCAATTTTCCCTGAATACTATCTAGAAAATCAGAAATGATGGCGAGCGAACTGACTTGGTGAACAGCATCATTCTATAAAGTGAATCTAAGAAAGTCGTTCTCAAAAAAGAAACAATCTCATCTTAAAAACTGGCATTTTATTCGTAGATTGCATAGCTGATTAAATGATGACGTCTCCTACTGATCCTCATATTGTCTATTTAATTAGTCAGTGTAAATTAAGCGTAAGACAAACATTATTTAGAAATATAAGGGCACTGGAAGGGCACAGAGGCGAAATTTTTAAGTGAAAAATAATGCGTGTATCCGCCCTGTGATACTGATCCGCTCCAACATTAAATGGCTTTTTCCGTGGCCCATGGCACACACTTCCACCAAGTTTCATGTAAATCGGGCCAGTAGTTTTTCCATAATCCTGCTGACAGACAGACGGACAGGCATACAGACAAACCGCACCAGAAACACAACCTCCTTGGAGGCAGTAATAAAATATTAAGAGCACAGAGAATATCAAAGGAGATAATCTGGTACTCAGGTAAGAGGAAAAGGGCAGCAGCAGAAAACCAACAAGACCTGCAGTCCATCCGTGTTCCTGCTAACAGTGTTAAAGGTAGGCAGAACTCTGCAACGTCTTGCCCTGGGTTAAGCCTCTCCGGTAGCTAAACTAAACCACTGAGACGAATATCAAAACCTAAAAGTTAGATTGATATAGCTGAGGGCTGCTTAACAGGTCACATTCAGGGCAAGAATATCCCCAAACAAAATTGCGTCCCTCTCAGATTTTACTCCTGGAATGATGTCGGGGTGCATTTCCAGCTCCGGTCACTCCCCAGCTGTGGATATGAAGGATTTTTAACAACACAAAACAGCCAAATATTAATCCGTTAAAAATCACATTTTGAAATGTATTCTACCACTTTTCAGCTCAGCATCCTGTCTGCTGTTGCTCCTAGTGTAATACAAGCTCACAGACGCTCTCCTGGGGAGACATATTTTGTTACATTTTGTGATGTGAAAGGCAAATTCAGCTGAGCTTTGAAGATGTCCTAGTGTGTATGGTTTACATGCAGACAGCACACCTGTGGGTGTTTCAGCTTACAGAAAACATGCAGCAGGGATTTCTATAGAAAGAAAAAGGCTGTATAGAGGACATCAAAGCAGCATGGTCAAATATCTCCGCTGGAAAGCAGCTCTACGCTCTCTCTCTCTCTCTTTATCTTATTTTTCTTGCTCCCTTGTTTCTTCTCTCTGTGTGCCAGTCCAGACTGTAGCGTTCCCTCTCCTCTTTTCTCCAGGGAGATACGGTTGACATGCCGCGGGCTAGGGAATTTGTTCTGCACATCAAGTATGCATCATGTTGCTGTTTCTGTGGACAGCACCTCCAGAAAACGTGGAACAGAAAAGCATAGACTTAATGCAGTGTGGCCATTCTCTCTGTTACAGCTATGGGAAGTCAAGAGTCATCGCCAGGATGCAGTTTAGTAAGGAGAGCGTTCCACATATCGGGTTATTGGATTGAGCAGGATGAGTAGCTCTCTGATCAATTTGTTGTGCCATAGGTTTATGTTAGCAATAGGACACGGACTCATGGAGTCATCTGAAAAATATCACCCACACAGACCAAAGCACAACCAATAATAACCTACTTACTATTTTTGTACTGTTTACCAGTGGCATGGCATCACTTTTCTACTAGGTATCTTTGTGTATTTTGAAAGTATTTCTCATGTCACAGAAACCACCGACGGGGATTTTTGTGTTTTGGATGTTATTATCGTACAGTTAGTGGGCACACCTCTGGTGCTTAACCAGCCTTCTAGCTACTGCCGTGTTGAAATGTTAAAAACGTCATTATTAGCCAATAATGAATATTGAGAAAAACGTCCGGACAAACCAGGCCAAAATTGTGTCAATCCACTCAAGCTAATGTTTGCCGACATTATCCATCCTGAAATGTTCCGCCCCAGACCCAGTTATTTTTGACGTGTCGTGTCAACCAATCAGGGGCCACCAGGAAAATCCGAACATATTACACACTCGTCAGGCAGAGATAAGAATGACCTTCGGCACACAGACAAGGACTGTATACAGTGCTTTTTCATTACTCAGTTCTGTAAAGATGTGGGATTTATTTGAGAGTAACAACTGAAATTTGCACAAACGCACAACAACAAAAATAATTTTTCCTTAAAATATGTATTTCACAAAAGCGCCCTTAATTTTGTTTCCAAACATCATGTTCTGTGAGCAAACATGTCCAAGTTTGTTTGTGTGTGTGTAAGATATTTGATGAGGACATCGCGCAGCTAATAACATAGAGAGAGAAAAAGAAGCATGTGAGAACCTGATGTCTCCACGCAGAGAAGAAAACATTCCTCCTGGTTGGAACAGCGCCTGGGACTCTGGATAGTTTAATAATGAACTGTGCATTTATAATTCTGCTGACTCATTGAAACACAGTTCGGTGGCAGCAGGGGGCAACATCTGTGGTTTTAGTCATTTTCTTTTTTTTTTTCCTATTCTAAAAAGACAGTTTTTCTGTTGGATTAAAGGAGGTGGGGGCAGAAGTAATAAAACAAAACAAAAAATGGGAAAGAGGGGGTGGGGTTAATACAAGGTCAATTCCATTAAGATTCAGGATGGATGTATGGCCCAGTGCTGCTGGACACGTTGGGGCCTTTCATCAATCACCAGCTCCTATGTTTCGGCCGTGACACAGGAGGCAGAGGAGAGCTGATTTGATTATTGCCATATTTCTGAAAGACTTCTGTGACTGACAGCTTTGGAAAAAGCGCTTGGCTTTTATTATTGATATTGTTAACAGAGAACATTTGGAAGAAAACACATTCTAAATACACCATCATTTTTGTTTTGTTTTTTGCTGAGTCATTTCCAGTCTTAAAGAATAAAAGCTTTATATTTTCATATTTTCAACACATGTCATTAAGAGAACAAAACCAACAATGAATGTGTCCAACTAACAAGTGCTGTCTGTAAAGCCAAAGCTTACTCTCTGTGCCATAGAGCTCCATTATTGTCTAAAACAAACATGACTATACAAGATGATTCCTTTTCCAATTTTTTGTCTGATTTGTTTTTCATCTTGCTACATACCCAATGAATTTCAAAGGCAATGTGGAATTTATATTAGTCTAGTTTGCTGTGTTTGGACTATTTGAATACATTTTAAAACTGGACATATTTAAATGTTTTCCACATTTACTTCGGTTGTTCAATTGTCCATCGTTTCCGCTGTTAGGGTAACTGGGGACTGGGAATAAATAGCAATCGTTTGTCGGGGAAAAACAAAAGTGCTATCCTCTTACTATTTTGTTTGCGCAATGCTGACACACTTCCTTTGCGCTGTAAATCAAGCCTTCATTTTCCTGGGAGATCATACAGAATTGCAGAAAGCGAGGCTTATAGGGAACCAATCTTAGCTCCGATGGTTTCATTATTCTATAGCCATTACACTGTGCAATCAACATTTACTTCAAAATGATGAGGTTTATAAATGTATGAAGTTAAAGCAAACAACTTGTCCATTATGTCATTCTTCTTCTCTGCTTGCTTACAAAGTTAAAGAGTTTTTTTCTTTGCTTTTATTGACCTAGCAGTATCAGTAACACATCCTTCCTTCTCCACTCGACCGCCCAGTGGAACCAGCGAGACTCCAGGGAGAAGACAACCTCTCCAACGGCCAATTACACCATTAATTGCTTATCAGATCCAATTTGGGATTGCAGTAAATGAAGCAAAGTGTGCTCTGCCGGTTGCAAGTGTGTGTGTGTGTGTGTGTGTGTGTGTGTGTGTGTGTGTGTGTGTGCGAGGTTCAACACAGTGTTTTGCCCCTGTCATTCCCAATCAGGGGAATTGAAACACCTAATTGCCGAGCTCCCACTCGTTTGCCGTCCACAATATTCTTTTGTTTGTCTAATCAGACAATCACTCACACACAGTTGGATACTGTGTTACACCAGGACTTCCATGTGGAAGCTTTTTAACATACTTCACACATACAAGCACATCACTGCATACTAGTGGTTCACTGTCTGAGATGTACTGTGGAACATATTAAATGAAGAGAAAAAGTATACATCTGCTCTGGTGGGAGGTGGAATAATTGATGAAGGGCATTTTATTTTATAGCCACAGTCATCTGCGCATATGCTGACACATCCTTTAATTAATAAAGGGGCATTAGAGAGCGTCTTCACTCCAAATCTCCATTTCCTCGACCTGCTAGGTATCCCTTACACAATTACATTCACCTTTCATTTGCCTTACCTTGATGTTTAATTTGTTAGAATGAGTTTGTTTTCCTCTTTTTTTCTTTCTGTTCCGACTCTTTTCTCAGTTCCTTTTTTCTCTCTCCATGAAGTTCTTCCAGACTTACTTGTGATGAATGTCGAAATTAATAAATAAACAAAATGAACATGAACTCCTATTGATCCTCCTCCACCCGATCTGTAATGAACCATGTGAAGATTAGGTTAATTGGTCCACAGCGGGTGAAGAGTTCAGCCTTCCTCTCGCCTCTCTAACGCACGTACTCTCCGTGCAGAACACACACACACACACACGCACACTCTGCAGGCATAATAACCTGGCTGTTTTATAAGATGTTTCATTATACCTGCAATTGACTTGTCTGAGACATAACCGTTGATGCATTCAGGGGTGTTGTGTCAATTTTTGATAGAGTTTCCGATTGATTTACCTTCTCAAGGAAAGTGAATCGATGAAAATCTCATTAAGGTAGAAGGTAAAGGTCATGGCAGATGTGTAAATAAACGCCCCACTGGCTCTAAACACAGTCTCGATATAGTTTCAAAGACGCACAGGTGACTTGAGGGCGGATGACGTAAACCAAACTTTCAGGATCGAGTTTACTGATAACGAAACCATGCTGTCACCTACCGTAATGTCACAGCAATGATGTACAACAGAATGATTCACTCATATAAAGTATATGATCCATTTTATATGTTGAGTTGAAAAATTGCGAGACGTTTTTTATCACCATTGATTTTATTGTTGTATTAAATAAAACAAGTGCTGGACAGCTCAGGTTGACACAACAATAAAGTTTGAATCACTTTGAAGCTGCAATAATCATTGTTTATATATTAACAATGTAAAAGAAATTGACCTTATATAAGGTGAATAGTGTCTCTCATTGTGATGAATTGACAAAGAACTTTCAGCTCATTGTTTTGGTTTTTTACGTGCTGTCATTTTACTGTTTTTGTCTGGCCGCTCTCATAACTCTAGTCTAGATACATCAAAGCTAAAAAAAAAGCTAAAAAAAACAAAAAACTGCACCAAACAGCAGAGAGACAACGTTACCTAGCTGCTGAACATAGTGAAGCATTTAGCAGCTACTGTAACGACGGATCATTTTCTCAGCTGTAGGTAAAGTGAATATTGGAATCCCAGAAACATAACCTCTGTAAACAGATTCTGTGTTCATATGCAAAAGATTTTGGCACGCGACCCTTCAGCTATCGTCTGACGATGATTAAGCTTTTTATTCGCTTTTTATTAGCTTGTAAACTGACTACTTGTGAAACAATCGGGTCGTCTCTCAACTCCAACTCCATTCTCCCATTTGAAGTTGCTAATCTTGAGCAATCAAAGCGTAGAGCAATCAATGACCAGAGAACAGAAAAAAGGAAGTCTTGGCCCGTACATCCATCAGCTACACCGGAAACCCAGAAATATTGTGCCTTGCCACTGGAGGTTTATTGTCGTCAGGCCAAAGGGTTCCGAGATTGCCAGAAACATGACCCTAAATTAATCTATCTCATGGATGTGTAAATACGCAACCATGTGTTGATTACTGTTTATGTCAGTGTTGTGTTTTTAGCTTGCTCAGCTGCTCCCAAGAAGCCATAATGGGCGGCTGTGGCTCAGGAGGTGGACTGGTCGTCCACCAGCCAGAGGGTCAGTGGTTTGATCCCCAGCCTCTGCAGTCAGCATGTCAAAGTGTCCTTGGGCAAGATACTGAACCCCAAATTGATGTGTGTGAGTGTGTGTGAATGGTTATCTCTTATGAGCATGTGGCACCTTGTACAGTAGCCTCTGACTCTGTATGAATGGGTGAATGCTGATGTGTTGTAAAGTGCTTTGAGTGATTGCAAAGATTGGAAAAGCACTATATAAATGTAGTCTATTTACCATAAATCAACTAATGTAAGTTTAACATGAGATTCCCTAAAATGTCTTATTTGGAAAATTTGGGACCTCACATTGTCCGTATGTGTGAATGTGAGTGTGAATGTGGAAGTCTATCTGTGATAGACCGGCGACCTGCACAAGTTGTTTTGCTGTCTCTTGTCAAATGCATGCTGGGATAGACTTTAATGACCCTGAGAAGTAATAGGTGGGTATATACAAAAGCGAGTCAAGCTGATTGCCCCGAAGAAGTAATTCATTTTTTTCGAAGAAGACCACTCTTCTTAACTCTTCTGTCAGTTTTTCAGATATGGCAGATACTCTGCAAACGTGAGGAAATGGAAGGAGCCGGCACTTACATGCAGCTGCTGCGCTTCAAGGCAACACTGCTTTTCACTTTTTTGAAGTGTGTGGCTCTCCTTACAGTATTGATATTATGTCTTAGTTTTTCATTTCTGGTGTGAAATGTGGTGAGGCCTCCGGGGGAGTTCGGCGTGATCTCAACTGTTAAAAGAGCCTGGACCTCGATAAGTCCCTGCAAGCTCTGCGACTGGCTGCCTGAGGGGGACGAATATTTTCCAGACTCAATCCTCCTAAAAGAGGAGCATTTGGTCAAGAGCTGTTACTCATTCTATTCCCCTCCCTCCATTTGTTCGCTCATTGTCTCTCCTCTTTGGTGTCTCTCTCAGTCTCTCGCTCCAGTGGCAATGTGATAAGGGAACAATGATTCATATGCAGTGAGTGCAGAATGGAGCCTATTTCGCATGTCTTGTGAGCCCCACTGAAGTCACGCAGTGTCCCCACCCCCCACCCCTCGTCGGGACACAATACACCCCATGCACACACACACACACACACACACATACACACCTTGCTTTTTGATAATTGTGAATTTTCATTTCAGCGGTGTGTCGCCGGCAGGCAGCACGAGAGGAGACAGAGAGAGGGAGAGAAAGCTGTGATGTTTACACATCTCAGATAAATGACTGTGCTGTTTGCTTTAATAACCCCACCGAATGCAGAGACACATGTAATTGCTTTGATGTTGCTCTGATGGCTACAAATAATGGCACTCCCCATTATTATGGAGTCAGTTAGATGCTGGAGGCGTGCACACGGGCCTGCGTGCACAGACTCGGCGCTCGTGCGCGTAACTGTACGTGAGAATTCCCCCCCCATCCCTCACTTCCCTTTGCTTTTTCTCTTGGTTCCCACCCCAAGGGCTTGATTTAGATGAAATGCCACTTTTAATGGAAAATTTGATGGGAGCAAAACAACAACTTGGAATATTGCTTGTGTAAGTAGCAGGAAGGGAGGCAAGTGCCAGGGCGATGTCAGCGGCAGGGGCTGTTTCTCCCTTCATTGTGCTCTTTAGGAATTCATTGGTTGGCTGTATGATATTAGTGTTGTCGCAAATGTAGCCCCCAGGCAGGCAGGGCAGCAGGCACACTGCTACTCTTTATAGATGAGTGTGTCAGGAGGAAGTGCGTTTGCAGCCCGGGTCCTGCTGAGGACTCGCAGCGGAACAAGCCAAGGGGGAGTGGACAGTGGCGATAAGTGTCACAGCAGCTCATCGTATCTGCCCTTTCTTCCGCTGTTTCCCTCTTGCTTATGTCTTGTCTTAATTGCTTTCATATCATGAATTTGCACTCACATTAATGAGGCACAAACCTCCCTGGCAAGCTGGCATTATTTTTTTTTGCTCCATTTGCTTTAATATCTAAGCGTTTCTGCCTTCACTTTGTCTCCCCTGCAACCAGCTGCTCCTCTTGATCAAACCAGTGGGCATTTCTTAATGTCAGTGGTGCAGCAAACGATCATGGCATGTCACGCTGTCGACTCCAAGACCTCCCTGGGACCCCGTTTGTAGCAGTGCAGATATCAGCTTCAATATCATTTTTGTGGCCTGCCATGCAGTTTTGTGTTTCTATAGTAACTCCGGCCACACAGCATTTGGCAGCGTAGTAATTAATTTATCTCTATTGATCTCTTGTATCCCTCAGGCCTTTCAGCAGGGTGGCCGGAAAAGCCGAAAGCTGCATTGTTGATTGAATGCACAGTCTATCTTCAGACGTGATCACAAATCAGTCCCCATAGGGGAATAGCTGGGAGCGGGCCAGATTATGTTCTTTCATGCTGCAGTAGTAATGATTCATTTCATCGTACAAGACAAGTGCCTGCTGTAATTGCAGGTTTGATACCGGGCAACAGCCTCTGCCCTGCTCATGGTCATGTAGACTGTCATGGCAAAGACTCACAGCATGTATATCTGACTGCAGCTTATTCTCCATTTTTACTTTTCATGCACTTTGGAATTGAGGGGGCAAGATGCTTCAGGTTCAGATTTTTATAATAAGCTGTTCCTGCCAGCTCCCAGCGCAGTCTGACATTTACTCAGAGCAGGGCAAATAAGGATAGAGAAAAAATAAAGGAATATTTGCCCAAGGACCTTCAACTCCCTTCTTGAAGGTCCCCCCCCACACACACACACACACACACACACACACACACACACACACTTCCTGTTCTTCTTCTTCATATCTTTTTGCACACACACTTTTTACTTTCCAGGTATTATGTTTCTTCTACGCATTTTCAACGAGTAGGAGGCACCCTTGGCAAACAAATGAAGAGAAATGATCTTATAGACCTCTCTAGTCCAGCACAGTGCAGAACAAGTATTTGCATACCAACCATTGTATTCATTACCCACTCGGTAATGCAGAGGAAAAATCTGAAGTTGTGAACCTGCTTCTCGCCTTTTGGAAAGTAGAAACTTAAGTTGTAGTCACTTAGAAGCCTGTATTTCGTCACTTATGTTTCTTGTATTTACCCAGGGGTGCACTTTGGGAAATAAATGGCTATCAAAGAAAGGAAAATGAGACAAAGCTGGAGGGAAATGATAGGGGCAGTAATAGAAAAAGACATCTCAACGGGAGGCAGAAAAGCCAAACTAAAAGCAACATAGGCAAGGCGGAGATGGGGAAAAGATAAATGAGAGCTTACCTTATGTCAGCCTCTGTGACAGAAATGACTTGGAAGTTTGGAGACTGCTGTTGTCATGGAGACTGATTTTTGTACTGCTGGTACACGGGGGGTCTCGTTGTGTTTTTCCACTGGATGACAATGCCGGCCGATAAAGATGTCCTCCTGAGGGAAATAGGTGTTGACCGTCAATGGCCCTGAGTGCTGACATCGCCTTCCCCGAAGCCTTATTGTCCTGCGCTGCCCACTGAGGATTAAGGGCTCTTCTCGGGTTTCTCTATTTCATTTGGATTTAAAGCATGCTTCCCACAGGGCCTGTTTAAGATAGCATACTTTAAGGCTGGAGCTTTGACACCAAAAGATACAGTTCTGCTTTACATATTTGTTGATGAGTGTAGGATACAACTGAGCAGCGTAAAAGCGAAATAATAGAAAAGTCAACCGTCATGAATTCAGTCCTTGTAACCATGCAGCTAATATACTCAAGAATAAGGATAATAAAACTCATTACTATTAGATCAGGATTAGAGGAAGTATTGCTCTGTAATCCTTCTACCAGCACTCACTGTGACTCTTAGAATATCCAAGCATCTGTATTAATGATCATCAACACCAGTAATGTGCTGCGTCTTTGATCACACTTTGTCCAGCTATCCCCACACGAGTGTGTGTGCTTTAGGCAAAAGTCCTGTTTATCATGGTCGGGCTGTTGTGCACGGGGGCCACATTTTTAATTAAAAGCCGTCGTATCTCTCTCTCCAACATTGGGAGGTGTGATCACTGCCTGTCACTTCAGCTCAGCAAAAACATGTTTATTTTTGGTCCCAGATTCATTTAATGGGCTTGTCAAAACTGATGAAAATTAGAGGAGGCAGAGGCGGCTGATAAGCCCCACTGTTATTAGATGGGCTGGAGCTGTTGTTTGTCTGCCTTAGTTTGTCCTGTGTTGACGCATAAATGCCTGTGTACGGCTATCCAGCAATCTAAAGAAAATACACGACCCTGCACAACTGGTAATTCAATCCCAGACACACTAAGTCAGATGATTAAAGTTTACTTGGCTCAAACTTCAAAGAATAAATAAAAGATTTGACACTTGTAGCTACTGAAGGAGCGCGTACTATTCAGCAGTGCCGCTACGCTGCAGTCTACTCAGTGTTTTCTGAAATGTAGAACAGCAGAAGTATATAGAAATGGGAGCAGTTGAACTCCTCTTCTTATCCACTTGGGTGGTTTCTATCTCCGTTGTCTCTCCTGAATACAGAAAAGAAGCAAAAGTTAGATTTTTCCAACTAATCCTCTGATGAGCAGAACAATGGCACACCAGTGCTGCATGGTGTGCATCAAATAAAGATGTGTATCAAATAAAAAGTAGGACTTTTATATCTGTATTTAAGTGTCACTCCAGAGCCACATGATGACAACTGTATTTCTCCAAATGGCACCATATTGAGCCAGTTTCGGCAGCTGCATTGGAATAGATCGGATTGTACTTTATAGGTACTATACAAGACTGAATTGGAAGATGATGTAATTTTACGACTTCCCCGCCACCCATCATATGGCGCAGTTATATTTGCTCCACAGAGGAGGGTTTTTTTTATTGAAAAGCTCTTCTCACTGAGGTTACGCAGACGGATGACAGCATGACATATGAATGCAACCATCTGCTTCGTATGTGGGCTTTAGTAGAGGGCATAATTGCATTGTACTTTTATTGTGTTTGTTGTTCAATTCAATTGTCATCTCGTAAAAATGCAAATGAAGCACATATGGAACATAACTGATACACTGACAGCAAAGGGATAGAGAAAAAATAAAGAATGGAAATAATTTAGAGTTTGAAAAGGAAAAGAGTGAAAAACACTGAGGGTAATCATAATTGTGTTTTTTACAAGAATAATCCACATGGTAGCTTTAAGGTTTCACTCTCCATATGAAATGTAAAATAAACACTCACCTAACGTGATGATAGGTCTAAGGGTAGGACGCAACCAGAGCCAATCCTTTAGCGTAGTGGCCATGGTCTGAATTGCAAATCTGGTAATTAATATAATAGATAATGGACCCTTACATCACAGTGTTACCTGGAGGCAAAACAAAGAAAAGACTGGAGGCAAAGACAAATCACCTCAGAGTAGTAGACTAAAGTTACACATCGGAAATTTCATTTGGCTGGCTCCAACTTGAAATTTTATTGAGTACATTTGAGGTGACGAACTGATTCGAGGCTCGAGCTATGCACTCTTGGTTTCTCTTTCAGGTGTGTAAATGCCAAGTGACACTCGCCGTCCCGGAGAGTGAGTGACTGTGCACTTTCAGAGAAACTCAAAACTTGCTAGCCATCAGGGCTGTAGTCAAAATCAACTTGAGTCCAAGTCGAGTCCTGTTCAAGACCATAATTGGCAATAAAAAAAGTAAATAACACACTACTTGTAACAAAGATATAAATAGCAAATGTAGCAGGGTTAAAAGTAAATTACTGGCCCATAATTCTTACTCATTTGTGTTAAGCGTCACAGCCGAGATGCAGACGTTTCTGAGTTCAACAAGGCACGAGTCCAAGAAAGGTCCAAGATTAAAGGAAAAGTGGACTTGAGACTGGACTCAAATACCACAGCCCTGCTAGCCAGCGTTAGCTAACATATAAAATAATTATTCTTACTCCACCTAAGCTCCGCCCACAAAAATAGCTACTAACAGAAAAGGGATCTTTATACGGTATCAAATGTATGCATTACATCACTTACACTGGCTGAAGGCTTATTGCTTTTTTTTTTTATTGTTGATGAATGAACACGGAGGAAGGATTCCCTCAGTGGACGTATCCAGCACTTACTAAACCCCTGTGGGACTGAACAACGTGTCTGAGCTGAAGCTCTGTTCACGCTGTACCAATGATTAGTGCCGAGGCTAGTTACTGTAACTGCAGTAGGTGCTGCTCCAACGCTTCCTCCATAACAGAAGTAACAGGCCCTCAGGGTGTCATGACAACTGTCTCACACATTAATATACAAGTAATGCTTTAAGAACAGTTTCTTGATACAGAGTAACAAGGCATTTGACATTTATTTAAATGATCACATAATACAACTATAGACACAACAACTCATTTAGATAGCATTTAAATAGCATTTAGTGTTGTCACGATACCAACATTATGACTTCAAGATACCTGCTCAATATCTCGATACTGATATTGAAACAATAGCACAGCAAAAATCTCAAATATCAGGGAAAGTAATGAATTGTTCAATACTAAATAAACAGAGCATGGAACTTAAAATGTTTTGTTTTTTATAATGAATTAAAAAAAACAGAACTATTTTTGACAATGCAAGTCAGTGGAGGGTGTGAAAAGAAGCCATAAAACAACAGGAGTGAATTAGTGGACCACAGTGTGCATTAGTTATATTTTACTGTGTTAGAGTGGTATATGTTAATATCTATATATGTTCTTAAAATTGGGTGAATGAGTGCTTCTTCTTCTAAACAATGTAGTACCCTAATGTAAGAAATAAAGCCTTCCACACACACATACACACACACACACACACACACACGCAAAGATTTGGGCTGGGCAGCCCACACAAAGTGCCCCTAAGTGGTACCTGAGTCCCTCACCAGAGAGGTTTGAAGTGTTCTCTGTCCACTTAGTGCCTTCACATATCTAAGTGCTCCGTTTGACCTTCTCACTGTCTCAGTGTCCAGACCTGAGCTCCCTCACCTCTTATGTGACCCACTCTCGCAGGTTTGTCATTTTCCTTGAACTACCACCAAAGCCGGTTGAGTGAAGGCAATAACAGAAATCGATGTTGAGCCACTTCAAACACATTGGTACAAAAACCAAATAAACTAAATCTGTATTGCTGTTGGTTTCATGTGTTAGTTTTGTGTTAGTCTTATTCCTCCAACATTTTGTCACGGCCCCCGGTGTCTGATACCGACGCCCAAAGCACCCTTTACCATTGTTATAATACGCATTTCAAGTAACTACATTATAAACCCATCTGCAGTAATATTAGATGCTCAGAGCAAGTGCTCTGAAGTCAGGAGACGTAGTATAAAGAGCAAAAAGTCTGCGTGTGGAGGAGGTCGGGCTGGATGGGTAAGTCAAACAAACACAGGACTTTTACCCAGGAGACTCCTGTTTGTGTCCGAATATTCTATGTTGAGTAAGTAAGGGTACATTACGTGACAAACGTAATCATGTTTTTTGCCAAAACCACACTCTTTTACTAAACCTAACCAAGTAGTTTTATTTGAATTTGCAATGTTCACCACGTGTTTACTGTGACCGGTGTGGGTTGTCATAGTTTGACACCAAGTGAGCCAAATGGTTTCTGAGCAAGCATTCGTGTGTGACAGTTGTGAATGAGAACAGGTTGGTCCTAAAGAACCCTTTTTTTCGATCATTATTTGGACACAAAGTAATTATTTAATGAATTACTGCGGCACTCAGATTCCATCAGATTTTAAAATTTATATATATATACATATATGTATATAAATAAACAAATAAAACAATGTTGTCCCAGTTGAATCCATTCTAGATATTCCTTACTATAAAACCTAGTATTTAGTTCCATAAATACAATATAAATGACATTCATGCTGTATTTATAGACCATTGACATGTTAGAGGCTTAGAGAGGTCAGTGTGAAAGAGGTTGGGGTGATGCTGCATTTCTGCAGTTTTTCTCTGGAAAAAGACTTGATGACAGCCGTTTATGTGCCTCCACCTGTCAAAATACTCTTACCAGTCCTTTCACGTCTGTCTGTACCAGTTTAACAACCAGTTGTAGTGCGTCATCCAGTCTGTCTTCTTTTCATGTCACCAGGAAGCCAATCAGCACGCAGGGTCAGTTGGATGGCTCTGTGGCCTTTTTCTGGCCAACTTTCCTTGGGAATTGGAGCCAAACAACTGCTTTAGAACACACTACGGGAACACTGACGGAGCAATGTCTACATGTCGACATGCATCTCATAATGTATCACACAGCTCCTCCAGCAGACACATAATAGGCCCCTAACAGACCCAAGGGAGATTGTTAAAATAGTGCGGCAGGTTAGCAAAGACTAGCAGTGGAGTATTCCCATGTGGGGATCATCAAATAGACACCTAAGGGATTGATGGCAGCCTTTAGCTGCCTCCTAATAGTCACATGTTGGACAGATACGGCTGGGAGGATGAGTCCCAGGTGGATATGAAATACTTCACAGTACCTGTAAGCTGCTGGTTGTCAATAGAAACCAGATAGCTAAGGCGAGTTGGTTGCTTGGTGAGCAGTCTGCCATGCTCTTTGTTGGCTTAATGGTTAGATGGGGTTGCAAGGAGCTGGGATGGGGGTGGTGGTGGTGGTGGTGGAGAGGGAGATAACCTAACACAGAGCAAATGGAGAGAGGCTGCCTGGCTGCTGCAGAGGTGCAGTCTCCTCTTCTCTCATCATGACTGTTTAGCTGCTATTCCGGCTTGTTTTTTTGACAAAAGTGGGAAGAGAGAGAAACTGTGAAGCCGCTTCTTCAGTGTCCACTTCTTTCTTTCACCATCATCATCTCCCTCCCAGCCTCTGTGGGTCTAACTTAGCACTCTCTGTCCTCCCCAGCCTACCCGTCTCCTGATCTCCCCAGGCCCTCCGCCATCCTTCACTGGTCCTAATGACACACATTTATTTAATTCAAGCTACTGAGAAAAGAGATTAGTTTTGATAGAAGAGGACAGGGGGGTGGGCAGAGCCAGAGGAAACAAGATGGAGAAAGAAAGTGAGAATGCGTGTGGTACCCCGTCACCCACCACCTTCCTGCCTCTGCAGCTTCAAGTACATGTTACTTTAGCACACCACATTTAGTTCACAACAGTCCAATGCTTGTCATTCTGTCACTGACTCCATCATGGCTCACTGCAGCATGCAGCCAGCAGCAACACGATGACAGATGATGCTAATGAAGATGACGATGGTGATGATGATGATGATGATGGGCTGTTGGTGCCGTCGGTTGGTAATGTGATCGCATCCACAACAAGTTGCTGATTGCTTCTTCGCCGCCGCCGCCGCCGCCTCTTACTTCATTTTATTTGCAGAAGCTCCCACATTGGGATATTGCTCTCCACCAAATATCAGCGTCAGACTCACGCTTGCTAGTGGAAGCATTGAGTCAGCGGTGTGTGTGTGTGTGTGTGTGTGTGTGTGAGAGAGAGCTCTGCTCGTGCAGTGCATCGCCCTCCAGCTCTGACACAGTCCACAGAGAGGAAACTGCGACAGGAGACCTTGGTTCAGACATATGTTCAATTTACCACTCTTCACACGCGCCTGGCATGGAGGCATGCACACACACATGCAATTGATTGTTCTTTCATTTACTCTGAATTGCAAGGTGAATGCGCACACGAACGCGCATACTCAGCCAAATGCAAATCACATGAGATGAAGCACACACACGCACCTCTGCCTACAGAGATACGAGGCGGCTACAGAGGAGCTCTTGGCTGCCTAAAGCCCCCGAAGCGCATGTCAACTCCTCCCTCCAACCCACATTGGGGCTCTGCATTTTAACTAAACATCTGGTTGTGTCAGCACCAGTTCATCACAGCAGGAACACCCCCTTTTTTTTTTTTCCCTCCATGTCTGTCTCTACATGTTGGCTGCATTCAAAAGAGATTCTGTGTATTGCACATAGTGATTCATGGTGGTTGGGTGTTTATGAGTGAGCGTTGTGCATGCATATTCATTTGGATTTAATCATAAGGCAGAGGTTGAATTTAGCTGGCTTTGACTGGACAAACATGGGTGTCGAGAATATGAATATGTTCCAACGCGCGCCCACAAACGTCCTTTACACATAAGATGTTTACATGCTGAAATGAAACCAGCCTACCGGGCTACAACAATGAATCGGCTGCTACCTACAGCGCATTAACATTAAGGTTGAGTCACCCCATTAAATGTGTTCAGCCTCCAGGGAAAGTGCTTTAATGTTCGCTGAGAGAAAGTACAAATAGCTCAGAACAAGCCGGAACCATTTTATGTTTAGGGTCTAACAGCGTACGGCATACATTAATGCAAGCACTTTGCACAACAGGACTGATTCGGCTTCCGAGGCTGTTAACAATGGATTTTAAGACAGTTATTGTACGGCGCCCTGACATTGTGAAGAGAAAGAAAGGTGAAACATTTTTACCAGCTATGAGAGGGTCATTTTTACCATTCTCACTATATTATTGCTTTTCTGAGCAAAAAGGAATGTAACAAATTAGTTAGTTCTGCTTTCATTTCCACACCGCTTACCTCTAAGTGTTAGACTCAAACTAAAACAACTGTATTCTGTCCTCTTCCTCTATTTTGTCTTTCCAGATGAATAAAGACAGAACCACTTTCTCATCTTGTTAGTATTCCCTCTGTTGATTTTATTGAGTTATTGAATTACTGTCTCTTGTTTCTTCGACCGCCAGAGTTGATACAATTGACAATTCTTGAAAGTGAAATTGAAAAACGAAGGATTCTTTTAAAATAACAAGCCCAACACTGACCATGTTAAGTAATTTGCATGTCTCAGGATCATATTTTCCGAACCCTAGAGAGAGAGTCAGATATGCAGCTAACTAGCCACTGCGTATTTGGATATATTCTATTTGATTGTTGAAACTGTTATTGGCAGGATGGATACTTTTGCCTGAGAAACTCTAGCTTCTTGCCTTAACTTGCACCCAGCTGGGGAAATTAGTGGATGAGCGACAGGCTCTCTTAGAGAGAACATTTACAAGTTAACATCTCTTGAGATAGCTGAATTAACCTCAAGCTGTTCGGCGCTTTTTATTATATGCAATATGGCATAGAGCTGTTTAGACGTGTGAGTGATGTGTGGATGAGGGCTACACGGCGCTACATGCTTTTCCAGGGTGAAATAACACCCAGAACCGCTGCTTGTCTGTAACAAAGGCGGTGATGTCGATACACCTGAATTCACAAAGTTGTGTTTACTAAGTCAGTGGTTCTCAAACTGCAGGACTGCTGTGCCGTGGAATGTTATCCATTCATTGCAACAGATACTATTATAAGAACTAAACACCTAAATAATAGCATAGATTTGACATTTTGTGTAGACTAACTAAATAAGAACAAAAATAACTAGCGCAGAAAACTTGGATCCAGACCGAGAAAGGCACACAATAGTCATGAATTGGCCCTTCCTATTTAAGTAACCAAAAAAATTTAATCCTACAATTAATAGCCCTTTCATTTACATCATAAATAATATTATAATAATTTAAAAACTCATTTTATGTAAGCAACTTTTTAGAACCTAAAGCACTACTCTAAAATCACCCACTTCTGATACTTAAAACACCTAATTTAGCCTTGTGATTGGAATTAAGAACAACTGATTTTGTTTTGATAAAATATGTCTTTGAGTCACTTTTTTTTGGTGAACGGTCTATTTGAGATGCAATAGAGCCTCTACATACATTTTAATACAGTATATTCTATATTTATGAGGTGAAAAAGTAAAACCACTGCACCAAGTTATCGTCACATCATCCTGTGCAGCCCTGTAGTTTTGAGTGCAGTGCACGCAAGCGATGCTTATCTCCGAAGAAAAGGGGTCTTTAGTGATTACATTGTATTGGCTGTTGGGTGTGTATTAAAAGCAGTCTCCTGAAGTGCACCATTACCTCTGATTTTAAGTGTGTACAGAGTAACAGGCCAGGCAATACAGTCCGTCCTATGAGGATACCAATGGTATTCTGCTCACGGACAGGAGGGCTGCAGAGAGAGCCAAAGAGGCAAATTATGGGACTTAAAATGAGCCTTATTCACAGTCATAGAATCTGTAATAACAGTTTAGCATTTATCCCTTTTTTATCTGCATTTGGTCTTCGGCTCAATAAAAATCTAAACGTTTAGAGATGTGCATTATACACTTTGCCGATAATACATAACTTTTCTATTGTACTTAAGCCTGCATTGATTAATATTTACAGCCACTTGTGAGCAGAGAACCAAACTGTAAATACTGAAGTATTATCACCGCATAAAGATAGAATGGAAAGCATTAGCAAACAGTTTATATTGCACATCCAACAGACATGGAGCAACATTAGCATTCGTGTAGAGTCCTGTTTCTGTCCACCTGATGAATATAAGTCCAATATTTACTTTTGGTCTCCACCAAAACCTGAGGGAAATATCCGGTTCTTTAGCAGCTGAATCCTAAATGTTCACCAGCTAGTAGTAGTTTAAAGACTTCTACATGTAACAGAGTATGTGTACTTGGTATTCAAACTGCCGTAGCACTTTCCATCAAGTAAGCGAGCTGCAACACCTTTGGCTATCACGGGCACACACACATTCAGTGGAAGTGGCATACACATTGAGAGTTTTGCACATCTTTCATGAATTCCATCATACATGTTTTCTATTATGTTGTTGAACAAACGTCATTGAGAGAAAATCCTGACAAAGAACCAGTGATGAGCACAAACAAACAAACCCTCTCCAGTGACAGCAGCACTACTTTCTGCAGGACCGTGGATTAGGCTTTCCGAATCTTATCATATGGAGCTGAAGGTCCGGTTGCCTGTTGGGAGCCAAGAACACAATTTAAACATGCATATCTGTTGGTCTTATATAAAAACCTCTCCAGTCAGTGTGCTGCATTGAGGATTGCATATACGATCACTCGCTCCACAAGGGCCCTATTACCACAAAACGTTAATGCTCCATGTCATTGTGCTTTCATTCAGTCACTTTAGTACAATAATTAATCAAAATAAACATACAGCGCTTGACAATAAGGCTTTTATATTTGGCACTAATCAGACAACTCATTAGGCAGTAATGAGCCGACTCTGCCTGCTCTTGTCGTGTTTGGGGGAAGTTTGGTGCATGGGGAGAAGTGTGTGTGTGTGTGTGTGTGTGTGTGTGTGTGTGTGTGTGTGTGTGTGTG